>CM050214.1:27327706-27407706 GCA_027475355.1 Coilia nasus
ATAAATATGTGTTTATTTATAAGCCTTTTACAAACAAGTGTAATGACACCTGACTAAATACAACATTTAAGGTCATTTCAGTGGAATAGCAACCCGCTATGCCCCATACAGCAACTTGTTAACGTGCCACATAAACAGCCAAAAGCTGTCACCAGCCTCAAGTAAATTTAACAAATTAGCCAAACAGTTAACCAAAGTGAACCTGAGGCAGAACTGTGACAGCATTGGTGATTAGGTACTGTACCTCAACCTCCTTCTCCTTGAGCTCAAGCTGGGCATTCAGCTCCTCATTCCTCTCCAGCAGTGCCTGTCCGAGTTCAGCTGCCAGGATCAGGTCGCTCTCCATCAGTGCGGGGCTGCTGTCGTCCTGGGGCAGGTCGGAGAGTGCCTCAGGGACCAGTCCGGGGGCCATTGTCCGTTTGGCGGAGGAAGAGGAGGAGGAAGAAAAGGGGAAGAAGGAATCCTCCAGGCTCGGAGAAGGAAGGCTCTCCTTCTTCGAGGAAAACATTCGGTTGTGTGCACTCACTGACTATGGACTGTGGCTGACTATGGAATGTAGCATTCAACAGATACAATGAGCTGATAGTGACACTTTAAGTGATTAAATCAAATTAGTAATCAAATTAGTAATTTTCAGTTGCTAATATTAAGTGTTGAAAATTGTTTGACACACATAATAGTCATGATGGGGCAATGTGTGAGTTGTTGTTGTGTTGTTAATTGTTTAATGTGAGAGGACACTAGGTGAGGCAGGTTTCGGGCTTAAAAATTCCCACGCAAATTACAGCAAGTAAGTATTCAGTTAGTGAACACCCATGTTTTGCTGGTGGCGGAATGTTTTGTAAGCACTGGTATCCCTGGTCTTTGTGGTGATTTTAAGTCATGAGTTGTCATTTAGTATGATTATTGCAGAAAGCTGTAGTCTGAATATAATCCTGTAGGTGTTCTGGAACAAGAAATGACAAAAAAAAAAACACGAAAAACAAACAGGTTTACAGTTATTCACTGTACGCAAAAAAAAGCTGTCATGACTATGAAACTTGTCTAAGAAGGTAAGCAAAACAGATGTAAAATTGTACCCATAATAAGATGTACCCGTAAAAAAAGAGTACATTTAATCTCAAGTTGCTTGAGACCATGGCTTTTGTTGCATGTTCTCGGGTATTGTGAAGATGACCGGAATAGAAGTGTAGTAGTGTTTCAACACATTCCACAAGTCATTCAAGACTTCTTATGGACAAGCTGCTCCACCCTGCACTGTCTGCCAGACAGGTTTTGTGTCCCTAAGACACATAAGGCGTCTTCAAATAGGTGGCCTAACCTCAGCTATGCTTAGTATTTATTTAAAGGCTGAATCAGAAATGTCAGAGAGTCAATTAATTTGTCTTCTATACTACAGTATATATAGAGATGATAATGTTGTTGCAAAGATTTCCTCTCGTGGTTGCCATTCAGGAAATACAGTTTATACCTTTCCCTGTCATATGGCAGGTAACAAATATAAGACGCCATACTTAGTCTGTGTCATACTTATCATACTTAGATAGTTGTCTATCCTATATTACACACTACTGTCACCAAAAAAAGGAAGATTCTTAATGTATTGGTTGTTGTAACTATGATGTTAAAGTTAATGATACTGTTCCCAGCTTACTAATGTTATTGTTTTAACTGAGATGTTTTCAGCAATGAATACAAGAGAGATAACCTATTACCTGCTCTCACCTCTAATGTAATCAGTATCAGTGAGAGATCATTTAGTTCAAACCAACAAAAAGCCTGTTCAATGAGTCTGTATACATCTTTAGAGCGGCGTGTGTTTTTCTTACCTGGTTGCTTCCTGGTGCTCTCCTGGCGTGTGTTCTGGCAGTAAGTCAGTGGTGGTTGCCGTGGAGCAGCTGTTTCCCAGTGCGTTGACCACACCCATGTTTGATGACATCACTTGGGAATAGTTGGGAGGAGCAGAGAGGGACAGGGTGACAGAAACTGCGTCAGGAGTGTGTTTTGTTTTTTACAACAGTCATAAAAGGATGCGTGGGCATGCTTGTCTGTGTGTTCCCCATTTACATAGATTACAGTGGGTGAATGTAGGCCTCGACTTAGTGCATTCTCAGTTCTTAAACCTGGTCTCCAAAATAAAATAAAAAATGATATCCAAAGAACAGTCACATATAGTAACTTCAGAAAATGTTTCTTTAAAAATGTCTTCACAGTAACAAATAAAAGAAACAACATAAACTATTTGAATAAGATTTGTATTAGTGTCATTTTCCTTCGATGAAGTTTGCATCGCTGGCACAAGGTGGCAGGAGAGGTTGCCCTGTGGCACCAGCTGCAGTCTTTGTCTAGCGGCAGATAAAGGTCACATAGTCAGGCTGACATGAGTGGACAGTAGTATTTCATAAAATGCAACATAATCAAAATTAGAGTTGGACCATATGTCAGTACTGTACTGTTTTATTACTGTATTTGAAAAATGTCTGTGTCAGACCAAGAACAAGGCAGCAGACATCAAAAGTTCATCTGTGATGTCACTAAAGGATGGGTGGTGTGGTTTCCTAAGGGACATATACCTTATGGAACAATTTGTGTCCTTGCAGTTCTCCTACATGTCACTGTCAGTACAATAAAACTATCACCAGCTGTGACACTGTCTGTTACGGGTAGCAGCACTGCCCTTCCTGTCAACATGGGGGGATGTGCTGAAAGTCAGATTTCCAAAATAACAGCAATAATCACAATCAACACGTAAAATTGATTTATGGCCAGACAGGAAAAAACAGTAAGATGGTTTTGAGTCATGCATGAAAATATGTTTTGGGACAGACAGCATCTCTGTCACAAAGACCACCTTGTTTTGTCAGGCCTGTCTGTGGGTGCAGCGGGGCATGCGGAATGACTTTCTCCCAAACTACACACACAGTGGGTCGAGTGTGCAGGCCAGGGGGATAGGGGGTGGGGAGAGCAGCCAGGGTCAGACAAATCAACACAAACAGGAGCCTGTGAAAGTGCCTGCCTGCCTTGCCTCGCGATTTCTGCTAAACAAATTTTCCTTTGCTTGAAAGGCACTCTTTGAGCATGTGGGGCCTACTTTGTCAACACGCAGGTAACAAGGGACAGAGAGTCATAGTTGAGAAGGTAGAGGAGTGTAAATCATTTAAAACTGTTTATCTGTCTTTCTCTGAGTTTGGTACTTGATAAACAAACATGTGAAGCCTTACATCATCTCACCTGACTGAACAGAACAGTATAAATAAAACAATGACACCAATTATTATTGTCTTAATTAATTTTCTTTTCAATATCCAATACATGAGGTGACCAACAAGAAATCAATCAAATAAAAACATTTCAGAGGTGAGATGAGAGCTCTAACCTTTTAAGAGGAGATGAGGTAACTCCCCCTTCCCCACCTGACACACACACACACACCCCAAAATGAAGTCCCTCCTCTGGCTCTCCCTCTCTGCAGACACAACAAACTTAGCAGAGAAGAAGATGGAAAAGTTCTGTGCTGGCTGGTGGTCGCTCCTGGGGCTATGCGGACTGCTGCTGCCTATGATGGCCCAGGCAGGAAGAGAGATGCCCACTCTCTCTGACATGAAGATGTGTGCCGATGCCGAATGCAGTCGTGAGTATTCTTTCTTGCAATTGCCAGTTGCAGTGAGATAGAAATGCACTCAAGTCCACAGTATTAGCCACAACCACACATGATAGAGTGCTGCATCTGTGATTACAAGTCAGCACAATTCAGTGCATAACGTAACAATGCTTAATAGTATGTAGGCTGCAACTGATGGAATGATGAGCATAAAACAGGAGCTACCAAATAGTTTGTTGTTGCATAACAAAATGAAGATGCAATTTCTGAGAAAATTATTTGATTTAAAAATGTTAAAAATCAAAAAATTATTCTACAACAGTGCTCAGAGGAATGACAAAAGTGTTTGTGTTTAGATCCCATCCTCATTGCTCGTGCCCGTCAAGATTACTACCCTCAAGACTGCCGTTTCATCCCCCTTCGCCAGGGTCAGCTTGTCTATGTGTATGCCATGCTGAAGGACCGTGGTAGCCTCTTCTGGGCAGGCAGTGTAAGTGGCAAAACTTTAACTTTATAATGGATAAGTAGGATAGGTGCTGCAGCCTATTCCATTTGTAATACTGCACATTGCTTGAATTTAGGCTAGGCTGTTTTATTGATGATGTGGTCTCTTACAAGCAGAGTCCTGAGAGTGAATCTCAGTTTTGCAGTAGTTGCAGAGAAGACAGTTCGCCAGACACTTTCCCCACTCAAAGTCACTGGTTAAATGCTGAAATTACAGGTTCAAGGCTCCTACTATGGTGAGCAGGAGGCGCGCCTCGGTCATTTCCCGAACGACCTTGTTGAAGAGACTCATGCCCTGATGCCAGCGGAAGTCGAGGTTAAAACTACCGTGAGTAAACTTTTGCCTATTAGAGAGAGCATCATTGAAATATACGTTTTAAATAGCTAATGTCTAAAACAATTTGTTTTCTTTCCAGAAATGGGACTTTTACTGTTATTGAAAACTCTTACGGATAACCAAAACACGAGTAATGCCTGGATAACCCCGAGTATTTTTTTGTATAAGTACTGCTCCTGTCTGGATTTTTTCGGCTCGAAGGAACCTCGTGGCTGTGGGCTGCCTATTAAATAATATCTTATTTATCGATTATGTAGTCACCGGATAGGCAAGCTTTAGGCAGACCTTTTATGATGTACAATAAAAATAAACAAAGCTGCTTTGAACTGTGTCCTTTTTCTCTTCTTGCGTCACACAGCAGATCAAATTGTTTGTGTTGGCGAAAATTCCATGTCAGCTTGATGCATATTCTGTTTATGTTTCACACTAGGCTACTTTTCTGTTAGGTTTTTATTTTGCATTAAAAGCCCAATGTTGTCACAGAATTATCCTAGTTAGACCTAAACATGGCTCACGTTACAAACGTCACCATGGATACATTGCAACAAAGTAGCCGGCCATTCAGATGTCATTAGAACACACGGGCAAAGACCATTTAGTTCCACGGCCATAACCTCTTACGTCAAAGGAAAGACTACCAGAGAGAAGGCCACCCTTGTAAGAACATTTTTACACGCAAATAATCAGGTAGGTCAGTGTGTGGGTTTTATTGTGTAGTTGTCTTACTTACTAAGCTAGTAGTATCCTAACATATGATGGCCTATTTGCTTTTTGAGCTTGGACGTTCCAGGGATGAAAAAAGTGCCACCTTTCCACTATATGCTCCATGCATCAGGCCAGAGTGAGGTTTGGCATGACACATTTAAAGATGCCAAACTGAGCCAGTATGGATGGCGTTGCACCACCAGTGAAAATGCCTACAGCACTTCCACCTTGATTGGCAACTGGTCTGAGAAGCGATTTGATATTTGTTACACTTCAAAAACACGACGTCCACTGCCATCTCAGGTGAGCTCTGCTGCTTATAATCATTGTCATTATTTGATATGGCTCATTGGACAGACATAGGAAAGACAATTAGAGATTTTGTCTTTCAGTTTGAGTTTTGTATTTACAGTGTGGCATGGCATTTGCATATTATTGAAATAGCCTGTATTTTATTTCTCAATAGTTTTCTGACTACTTTGAAACAACTTATAGCTCCACCTACAACAAAGACGAGAAAAACCCCATTCAGATCAGTAAGTGGGATCCTGTTTGCTCTGAAAAGCTGAGAGTTGCAATGCCATCACCAGCTCTTCATTGATCAGTAATGTGTGTGCTGTGTGTGTTTGTTTATTTTACCAAAGTCCACACGCGGGAACCAAGGAGCTTCCCGGGCCACCAGCCTGAGTTGGACCCCCCACACACAAAGTGTGTCGCCAACTCCTGCTACGGCCAGGATTTCATAGCCCACAGAAGAGAGGGCAGAAATATGTCATGACACCTAATCCAACCAACAGGACATCATGGCGACCCAGCCTCAATAACTCAGATAAATAACTTTAATTGCCCTTAATGCAAAGATTGATGATACTGAATAGCACAGTTTTTGAATAGTCAAAATAAAAGGGTCAGGCCTAAGTCTGTTTAAGTCTGATTGTGAGACGAACTTAACACCCCCTACCCTCCCCTACTGATGTGAGAGGAAACTGGGGCTGGCTATCGGATAGCTGCAGCGAATGAGGGTGTGGCCGTGTAATTACAGCTGGTGTGGGGATGCATTGCAGCATGTCTGTTTATGGCACGTAGTTTGACCTCGACATGCTCCCCTGAGAAACGTTGATGGTCACTAATTGTTGCTCTTTTGGCCATGCTAAAAGGGAGAAAGAAAGGCTTTCCCACCATCTGTTCTTAGTGTCTTTTAGTGTCTTATCAGCAGTGACCTGGTTGGTCTATTTTGTTTCCCCTCAATCTCATTAGGCTGTAGCTGTATTCCATTGTAATGCACTTAATAATTAGCTATTTTTTGTACTCATAGTGCATTTCCTTATAGCTTAGATAAGAGGCTTTGGGAATGGGACAAAATCCTTTCTGTCAACACACACACACACACACACACGCACGCACGCACACACACACACACACACACACACACACACACACACACACACACACACACACACACACACACACACACACACACACACACACAAACTCAGAGAGAGAGTGAGAGAGAATTTAGCAATGGGCATTTGTTTGTTTGTTGGCTAACCCAAGGTTAAAGTAATCACAACATACACTGTCACACTATTTGTTTTCTTTTGCTCGTGAGATTTTTATTATGCATGTGGGTGATGATTATACACTCACAGGGTACCTGGTTAATGGTTAATGTTAAATATATAGGAATGTTAAGCAAGCAAAATTAAATGAAACGTTTTGAAACACCTTATGTTAAAATGATGCAGACTCTAGGTTGGAAATGTATTCTTCTGTTCCTTTTGGTTTGTTTTTTTTTCATAATCCTAAACTTATTTTATGTAAAAATATACATTTTAAATAAATATATATTATATTAATTGCAATACTTGACTGAGGAATCAAAATAAAATAAATACAAAGGCGAACGTCTGGCATATACAAATAGATTTGAGAGTGTACTGCAGAGGACAAAGACTTTTAGTATTCCTTCACCCAGAGAAAGTCTGTAGTAATAAATATATGCAAATTTGCATATAAATAGACATATGGACAAATATCACACACACACACACACACACACACACACACAC
The DNA here is from genome assembly GCA_027475355.1 of Coilia nasus. Lineage (NCBI taxonomy): Eukaryota > Metazoa > Chordata > Actinopteri > Clupeiformes > Engraulidae > Coilia > Coilia nasus. Next base: position 27,334,923 of record CM050214.1, read on the forward strand.
ACACACACACACACACACACACACACACACACACACACACACACACACACACACACACACACACACACACACACACATCTGTGTGTATGTGTGGCCACATACAATACATAGATAGTGACCTAACTATAAGTCAATTTCCCATCTTCTATGCACTTACTTTAACACCCTTTTAATGGAATTTCTGCTGTCTATAATACCAAACACTGTCTTAACATTTAACATTTCTAGTGTGTTTTGATGCAGTTTTAGAATGACAGCTGTGTTACTCTAGAACCATATAATGTCACCAGATCTTACAGTTTACATTGCTTTTTCTACTCTTATGACATTCTTTCATAGGACAAATGATGTCGCTCAGCCTTTTCTCTAATTCCCACTATAATGACTTTTCCACACTTAACATTTAAACTGAATTACATGTGTGGTATTTGCGAAAACATGTTTACATAATCTTAGTGTATGATGTATGAGAAATGTTACCAATATCAAAGGAATTCATGAGATCAGCACTGCTTTGTAGACACTGTGTGTACAGTCTTTTAGGCTTTAGGCTTTTTTTTCTGTTGACATAACACTGCATATATAGTTTTGTGGCCCTATGCTGTTTCAGACTTGTCACATACATTTTCCAGCATACATACTGTATACTGTAAACCCTTTTGAATAGGCACCTGGGTGTATGTATGAGAAAATGGATGAGGGGCGTGTTAGGGCAGGAAGATGGGCACAGCACAGCAGTGGCTAAGCGGAGTGGTGGAGTAGGCCGCCGGAGGCTCTACTGCTGCTGCACGGCGAGCTTGTCCTCGCGCGTGATGGGGATGCTCCGCTCAGAGACGTCGGAAGCCTTCCGAGGGCCGATGACGGTGAGGACGCCGTCGCTCGACAGGGAGGAGGTGATGCTGGCTGGCTCCACTCCAGCTGGGACTTTGTATTTTCTTTGGAACTCCCGTGAAACAAAACCATGATCATCCTAAAGACAAGGCATAATTCGTCACTCACATGAAAATATGCAGATGTCAGACACATATGTAGATAATGTAATGTAGGTCACAGTAATAGTTGTGAAAAAATGTGTTTAAAAAATGGAAAAAAGGTCAATTGGAAACTTGACTGTAAAAGCGTATAAATGTATGCCACCTGTCGTTCTTCATGTTTGGCGTGGATCTCAATGAAATCTCCATTAATCTTCACAGACAGCTCCTCAGGGGAGAAGTGCTTTACATCAAGGCTGATTGTGAAGCGGTCTTTCTCCATCCGCATCTAGCAACATTAGACAATAGACTATATCAGTGGCTCTTAATTAGTGTGACCTGGGGACCGAAACATCACCAGTAAGTCTCGATCCAAATTGCCAACCAACTCGGTGACATCCCCTCTAAAAATAAGAATATTAACATACACAGGACTATTTCATCCCTGTCACCAGGACACACAACAAACTGACCTAACTGATTTGTAATGAATAGGACTTTCTTTTACACTGCCACTAATGTAGCACCCTGGTATTACATCTGACATGGCAATCTTTTTTTTATTTTTTTTATTTTTTTAACTACAAGTTCTGTCGCTCACCCAGAACAGCTCTGCGACCCACTTTTGGATCCCGACCAGTTAAGAAACGCTTGACTCTATTATTGTGTCTATTGTGTCACTGGCCGAAATGAAGCCCAGTAATGACAGAGTAGTAACATATCACATTTAATGCCCTCTAGTGGTACTCTAGTTTTCAGTATGAAGTGCCACACCTCTTTTTTTGGACTTAATACAGTACTGTATTACTGGTACTGGTCAACACTGGAGAATGAAGCCATTGATAAGACGCATGATGAATAACACACAAGCCAATAAAAAACACACAAGCCAAGGCCTTGTCTTGGTTCAAAGGATTGGCAAATATTTGCAGCATGCAGACACTCCTTTGTATATATATATTTTTTGCAATATGTGCACTATGTTGGGTCTGCTATTGTATACACCGTGTCTGTATTACATGTTTGCATGTATAAAAGACTGAGCCATACACTACAGGGAGGATATGTCCAAACCAAAGCTGTCGCTTGGTGAAATGCTATAAATAGCTCTAGAGTGCCATCATTGTTTTGGGTATGTGGCTGAACAATGTCCATGTGTTCGGTGGCTTAAAAATGATGTTAAAATAGCTACTTCAATCATCGTGTGAATGACAACATGGAAAGTCCACGTGAGAATGTGTCATGTTCAGGGAATGCAGCAATAATTAACCAGTGATTGATTGTAACGTAGGACAAGCAGGTGATTCATCTTCCTCTTACTTAGTGTATTACCCCTCAGTATACCTTTATACTTTCTCAGTAACTGATGTCACATGCTATAAAGTAAATAATAAGATAAATAATAAGATAAAAATGAACAGCTGATGTAGACAACCATAATATATTAGTAATAAAACATGATACTAATACATCTTACAAGCCACCTCAGAGTGACTTCTAATTCAACTTTGTTAATCCTTGTTTGTTAATCCAACTTTGCCTAGAATTTACCCAAGTTTCGGGCTGTGTTAGACTAGTGCTTACCTCAGAGTGTCCACTCTCCAGCCAGCTGGGCCATCGCGGGAAAGAGAGGCGAGGGTAGTACAGGGAGGGGATGGGTGGCAGCATGTCGCTCTCGGTGATGGGGTCTCCGAAGTGCTGGTCAAAGATACGGCTGGGGAAAGAGAATGGGATGAAGCGGCGGTACCAGGGCTGTTGGATAGTCACATCCATTGCGCTCCACCAGAATCGCAAAGTCACAACCCACAATCCACTCTGAACCTGTTTTGTGTCGCGGCTGTTTGCTTATATAGGCCTACTCTAGCACTGCCAGTTCCTGCTAGCAGGGAGACGACAGTTCTGGAACAATGATGTAAACTGTTTTGACCCCCCCCCTCTTCTCTTGTGCTTTCTTTCACTCAATCCCTCCTACTGTTCCCTGCTGGATCTTTCTCTCTCTCTCCATTAACGCCCCCACCACTATCCAAAGAGCAATTATTTCAACCGGTATTCTGATTTCACTCCTGGCTTAACTACCTTAACTACCTGGTTTAACACAGCAGCTTTCAATCTTGCTGATATACACCACTGGGTCACACCACTGGAAACTCTCTGTCTGGGTTGGTGGAAAATACTTTGCCAGTAACCTCCGCTCTTGGCTTCTGCCCATATCCCCAACTCACCGCAGGGCCCGATATGCCAAGGTGGATTAGAATGCCTTGACACTAATGTGCCAGTGCACACTTGGGCACGGGCTCCTCCTCTGTGGCTTTGGTCTCTCTGCAAGGCCTCTCGGAGGGTTGCCCAGCAATGCCCAGTGGGCAAGCTCTGGATTATGTGAGGACCCTGTGGAATGCACAGTGACTTGGCACCAGGCAGAACTTGCACATGCACTGCTCAATAGCAAAAACAATACATGCATGTCCTGATTTTTGTGTTTTTGGCATGTTCATTGTAATGAGTAAAAAAATTGCTAAATATAGTTGAAATGGCATTCTCCCCACAATCTCTCATGATGCCAGTCACAAGGTTGATTAACTATACCATACATACAATAGATATGGTATGTTACCTAATGACACATTCTTAAATGTGGTGATTCATGATAATGTCTATCAGCTCAAAGACATACATCAATACAACCACTTCAACAATTGTTTGGTTATTACATTTTTCCAATAGTCCGTACTACATTGTGTTATTGCCCTACAATCAACCCCCTCCCCATAGACCACTCAGGAGAGTCAGCCCCCAGCTATTTCTAGCCAGGTTTATCACCCTGCTTGTTCAGGCGAGACTCTTTCCCCGTCCCTCACTGTCTGCCACCCTCCTGTCGCGCCGCGCTGCCCTCCACTGTGTGCTGCTCTCCTGGGATATTGGGGTTACAACTGGAAACTTTTGCTCACAAGCTACCAAGCTCCGGACAGCCATGGCCGAGCGCACTGTCCCACATGCCTACCCAATGAGCTTGGAGTACGAGATGAGCAACCCGAGCCGTCTCTATGATCAAAATTTTGCTGAAGGTAAGACGTACGTCTGCCATTAGTAGCATACGGTATGTGGCTGTCAAAACACTATTAGCCTACTGGCTGCCTGTCTTTGCTGTAAATAGTGGCAATACAGATGAGCATATGCTTAAACGTTTACACTACATTCTAAAAACAATCATCAAATTGTGATCTGATTGTTTCAGCATACATTTTATTTTCTAGAAATTTTCTAGGGTGGTGTTAATTCAGGTTGTTTTGCAGTGAATAGTCCTGCTCCTGGTCTCTGAATGAAGCGTTCATGAGTTTGTTGTGTCTTCAGAGACATCTGACTGTAGCATTGTAATGATGTAACTGACAAATGCAATGATACCTGATCTTACAATAATTGAGAGTTGCAAAGAGGTTGGCAATATCGCTGACGTCATTTCATATTAGTGAAATGCAAGACATCCGGCACGGCTTATATTTAGCATGCCACACATGACAGAAGCCGCTGCAACCCCTTAAAAATAAACTGTTGCCAAGAGATTCTAACCAGGCCTATCAAAACCCTCACCTCCATTGGGTTTACACTTTGCATTGTGCACAGCATCAGGGCAAACACGTGACTGGATGTGAATCCCCTCCTTCCCTTAAATACACTCAATAAAAACAAAAACATAAAATAAAATAGCAACATTGTAAAGGCAGTTTGACACCCTCTGCCAGTATTACTTGCAAACTGAACGTCCATATTCATCTCCTATGACTGTTGGCAGAGACAGGTTTCTATTTAAAGGTTTGTTGGGGTGAGTGTGTGAAGCAAACTTAGGATGTGTAAACATTAGCGATGTGACTACAGACTACTGAGGCCTGTTAATAGTTGAATTCACTCCACTAGGTGTGTGGTTACCCCAGAGGAGTGAATCTTGAAGTACTCATTTATTCCCTTTGTCACCCTGTTTTCATGTTAAATATTTTTTAGTATTTTCTATGTTTCTTTCACAGCCCTAAGTCCACAGGATCTCCTTACACCAGTGCTTTATCATGGCTACTACATCCGCCCACGTATCAACAAGCAGCTCGAGCGAGGCTTCTCACAGGTGAGCTGTGAAGACGACTGGTACCGCGTGCTGCTGGACGTTTGCCAGTTCACACCGGACGAGCTGAGCGTGCGTACGGTGGACAACCTGCTGGAAGTCAGCGGGCGCCACTCACAGCGCGTCGACCAGCATGGCTTCGTGAGCCGGGAGTTTACACGCACATATATACTACCTATGGGGGTGGACCCACTACTCGTACAGGTGTCACTTTCACATGATGGTGTCCTCTGCATTGAAGCACCACGAGAAACAGCTGGCATAGAACCTGTAGTCAATGAACTCCAGATTAAAACGGACAAGAGGGCAGCAAAGAGTTCTTAAGGTGGATAGCACTGAGTGCTTTAAATGTTGTCACTGCAGTTATGTTACAATGATAGATAAAGTCTATAAGTTACTAATTAAAACCTGTTTTCAATTCAGATGAAATGTCCTGGAAAAAATAGCCAACATATTATATGTTGAACACAGAGTGAATGCAAATATAGAGAAATGACAAACCAAAGACAGAAAAAAATGAATTTCATCATTACCCAGACATTTGATATAACGGGAATAAGCATTTTTTCCCAAAAGTGTCTGGTCATGTCACATATTCAGCAGGCTCTTTCTTTTTTACTTAATGATATATTTGTACATGTATGAGATGTCTGATTAAAATGTCTCTGTTTTGAATCCTACTTTATTATACTTTCTACCCTTCACCAATCTACTAACAAACAAAAGTGGACTAATGATTTATTCTTAAACACAGGACAAAAAGAAGAAACCCTGCAACTGGCTTATTAGATGGGCCTAATAAGTTATATTCATTTTATGGCAGTATATGCAAGAACGGGAACCAAGCACCTGTTGGCTCTCAGCAGGAACCTGAAACACAAAACGGTCACTGAAGTCAAACAGGTTCTAGCCTACTCCGTGAAAACAGTAGGCTACATTCAGATAATCAATCTCAAAACTAAACATCCAACAAAAACACTTCAGTAGGCTGCCCAGATAGTAACTTTCCAGCAATGATTTATTGAGTAAGCCAAGATGTAAATTGTCAACTTTAGAGGCGTGGTCTACCTTTTACGCGAGGGTACAAAGGTGGCAAGCAGCCCGCTATTCACCTGTGCGTCCGGAGTAACCTCGAAACAAGGAAATAGCCAATAAACCAAGAACATGAGATATATAGCCCATACCGTCAAGTAGCCTAGTGAAAAATGGGAAATAATGTAACAACAACCATCGAGAAGTAAGTACTTTCACTCCTTTTAAGGTTAATTGCCAATATGTCACCACTCGTTTTTACACCAGAAGATAACGTTTTGCCTGCTTGTGTAGCCTAACGACTCCGTGAAATATTATACTTTATATTATAATTTTATACATCGCTAAGGCTACCTGTGGACACTTTCTTTTACCACTGTTTAAATAACCACCTATCCAGACCAGTGGTGGGTGCTCGCTCACCTGACTGAAGGACCATATTACGAATGCCAAAACACAACAATCAAAAAACTCTTTGCCAGAGTGCTTGCTTGTCCCTTGACATGTTTTTGTAGCCTTGTTGTTATTATTGCTAGTCATGCCACAAAGAAACTGCTTGTTGTTATACAATAATCGAATCACAAATGAGAGGCCTGTTCAAGATGGCTTAATATTTATCTTTATGGATTATTTACAAAAGGCAACGTTCAGTATTTTTTGGACATGATTTGTTTGGTTTCTTTTATTTAGGTGGGGTTTTGATCCAAAGAAGCTTAGGCTGCGGAGTAAAAAGAGGAAAGGTATTGTGACCTTTATTTTTCAGATCAAATGAGGAAATACAAAGAACTAGCATTTAACACTGGCACAGCTAGTTTGAAACCTTTTAAATGTTCATTTCCGTAGCTTCACAGAAGACCTGTGCTTTACAGGAAGAATCTCAGAAAGTGAATTTAAATAAAGTCTTGTTGTTTTGAAGAGTGTAGTCCTGGTCTTATTACATGCCAGAGCATTACTTCTAAAATGGACATAACAATATTTCAAAGAATTCTGACATGGAAAGTTGCCCTTGCACAGTGATTCCTGTGTGCATTCATGAAAACATTTACTGATCAATGCTTCCAAACCCTCAGTGTGAAAAAAATGAATAACTTCCTGATGAATCAGTCAAATGAACTGTTAGTAATTACCTTTTACATCTGTTTTCGACCAGAATCAACTCCTCGTCAGCGGGTAGGCCCAAAGTCTTTTTACTGTCAAAACTTTAAAAACACCTAACAATATAGTTTGTGTATTGCATATCAGTGTCAGTTTGAGCTTACAACAACAACCTTCTACAGACAGCAGATGCCCATCTATATGACACTGTGCCAGAAGAGCCCCTTTATGCCAAGGTGAACAAGAAACGGCGACCAGAGGAGGAGATACACTATGCTGAAATTCAAGTGGTGCAGTCCAGCCAAACGGCCAGCAGAGAGAGACAGAGACCACCTGCAGTCAGCAGCACTGAATATGCCACCATAGGCAACTTTAACAACACCGCACACACATCACAGACAACACACACGAAGGCTCCAGTTTCCACACAGCCTGCAGATATTCTCATCCCTCCAGGAGCTCTGCAGAAGCCAAAACCCCAACCGCACAGCAAAAGGAGTCGCTCCTCAGGGAGAGCGGTTATAGTTTGAGGTTTTATTTAACCTAATATAAGCTATACTTTTAATGCAAAACCTGTGGGAGTGTAAATTAAGAACAACAGATCATAAAACATAGGGGTATTGTCAATCATCATTGGAAAAGTCTGCTTTGGGTGAAACAAATAGGCCTAAAAGCATCAATTTAGATTTCTTTGGTTCTTGATTAGAACAGCATCAAGTACATATCGTCTATAGTATAATATAGCAGTCTATTCACTATAGTAGTTACTATATGTTGTATTATACTATGGTAAATACTGTAGTAAACAGTATACATTGTAGTGTACAGTACTAGTAAATACTATAGTACATGTAGTGTGCCATAGTAAATGCTATGGTACATTACTACACATTGTAGTGTACTATAGTAAAGCATCATAAGCATCATAGCATGCTATACTTAATATTAAAGTAAGTTACTACACATACCAGGCCTATAGTAAGACACTACGGATCATAGTATGCTATATTAAATATAGTCAGACACGAAGCATGGTATACAATAACAATAAAAATAAATTAGTATTTTATTGCAGATACTACATTCATTTACTACACATTGTGGTGTAGCTACTGCAGTACTGTAGTATGCCATGTTAAAGCCTAATTCCTGTGAAGCAATTCCTGTGAAGCAGGTGATGGGGAATGTGAATATAACATGATTACAATGCTTGCTTTTTTCAGCTAAACAAGTGTTTTGCCTCTTAATTGCCCTAAAATAAGTATATAAATAAAAAGGCTTAATTACAGCTCTTCAACGTTGAAAGGTGAAGTAATATTGCATATTGCAACATTGTGTCACTTTTTTGGTGCAAATGCTCAAAGTGTGGTGGTGGTAAAATAATAAGGCAGCACTTGACTGTAGGCTTTTTCCCTTTATAGTTTATTTATTTTTCAGGGCTGCTGATTTAAAATTCAGGGGAGCTTGAGCACCCCTAAAAAACAGCCTAAAACCGCCACAGATTTCCATGAAGATAGCTTTTATTTTTAAGGATTAAGCAGAACCACCCACTTCAATCACAGCAGTGCCTGAGCCATGGAGAGGCCGCGCAGTGCGAATTCAGTGCAGTTGCTATGGTTACAGAGTAACAATACCATGTGCTTCTACTCTGGGCCTGAGATTGAAAGGGAAAACCTCCAACTATTGTGTTCTTCTCAAATCTACGGAAGATTCGGTTTTCGTCAGAGAAACTATATTTTGGGTTAGGTAAGCTGTATTATTTGCTGGCTAATTCACGTTAATGTCTATAGGACTAGAACTAGGCTACTTATTAATCTTTGCGTAGTGGGCTACACGCTGTTGCTAACCAGCAAAGTAAACCCCTGGAAACTTTCTTTTTTCGTTCTTCTGCGATTGTAATGTTGTAGCTCGTAGCTAGCAGGCTTATTGTGATGGACACCAGTCTGGCATCAAGTAAGACGATCATTTGTGAGTCATGAAGTCCAACTCCCACGTTAACGTTGGCAATTGTATGACATAAGCTAACGTAGGGTCTTGGGCGGTCGAGATATAGTCCTATGCCTATCTAGTCCTGTACAGTTTGGCCATAGCTAGTACATTTGTGATCATTGTAAAACATGGTTAATCTTTTGATTTAGACCGAACCCCTACATATAAAGTGTCTTGCAAACCTCTTGAATGGTGAGCAAGTGGGTTTCATACCTGACTATAAATGATTAGCAGGCGATGGCATTATTTATCTGAACTGAAGGCCACCGAAGACACGGTGAACAGATGGCCTCGACTAGACCTAGGACTTCACTGAAGGAATCAGTAAGTACTCTCAGCATGTAACAGCATGGTAAAAAGTGTATCATACCACTGGCAAAATCGTGGCCAATACGGTTTGTTAATGTTGAAAGACAGTCATGTGAAATAATGTTATCCTGTCCGCAGTCAACCCAACCAACATGCCTTTATAGAAGAATGGTCAAAGATTTGTATATTCAAATTTCAATGTAATTCAATTTTATAATGTCATAACATGTGTTTAAAGGAGTATTATAGAGCCCAGATTAAACTCGCATTTGATCCTGATTACCATGATCCCCTAGATATTGCTTACGTGTTCTCTTCTTCTGTGCACCATGTTTTCCTCATTTGATAACTGCACTCCCTCGGCCTATGCAGAATTCTGTAACAGTGTTGAAACTCAGTGTTAAAAACAGCACAGCAGTGTGTGAGATTGAAGCAGGAAGTTGACATCAGATGGGAAGGATGTGGTATTTTTTTTGAGTGGTGTAGCCTTTGAGTTCACTTCTAATAGCAAACTCATTCATGCTACTTCCTCGTTATCTTTATATTCAAAATATATCCACACAAAGTTAAAATAACTGATCCACTTTATGCATGAACTGTTGAAAAGTAGACTATATTTTGTGATTTGCCATTTCTGTAAATATTTTGGATTCAATCTGACATTCAATCTGACAGGCTATTTACATAGAAGATCACATACTGAGCCTCAGTGGTCTGATCATGTAAATCAAAAGGCTTTTGCAGCCCAGATTGACAGACTGTCCACAATGAAAAGTGCATTGGTTTGTCATTGCTGCAGGTTTGTGGTCCCAGTCAGAGTAGCATATTTAGTTATCATGAACAATCATCGAAACAGCTTGTTATATTGACCTAATGGGAAAAAATATGGTCTAGGTGCAAACCATAGACTGTAGTGTTAACATAATTTGAGCTTCCCGGTTACTGATTGCTGAGTTGTAGCTATAACAACACAGATGTAACTACAGCTGACGCATGCGCGATCATTTCCATCTGTGCCTGGTCCACCTCGTATCCAGTTACACGCATATAGCAAGCTAACGGGGGTTGCCCATATGGCCATCCCGTTGGCTGAGGTGTTGCTCGCACCTCTCTTTGTTTTCCTCATACACCTCGATGACTAACCGGCTTGTATTGTTGACCATTCGTCGTCTCTGTTGCTCTCGCAAACCATCTAATGTTAAGGCAGAAGAATGATTGCATCCTTATCAAAAGGAAATCTGCTAGACGTTCTCCAGGAAGGTTTCAGTGAGGTACGATACACGGCTTATCATTCATAACTTACGCTTGCTTTATTGGTGTTCGGATGAGGTAAACAATGAATCGTTTGTAAGTTTATAGTTTAGCCAATTTGGGCTAAGCTGTTGTCATTACTGTGTTCCTGTAGATTTACTGAACGATGTTATTGCTATTCGTCAGTGGCGAAACAACTTGCCAAGCTTTTGTTTTATTGGTTGTTCTCTGAACAGGAAACTGTAACGCTTTCACAATGTACAGTAGCGATGTGATGTTGAATAACTAATCAATAGAGATGCAGTATAGAACTGTTCCACAATAAAGGTGAAAATAAGTTAGTACAGCTACTGGTTTGCGAGCAGATGTCTAACCGGTTAGACGTTTGCTGAAATTTGCTTTATTTAAGGTCAGGCTGGATTATTGCTTCATTTTAGGCTAATTGCAAGAAAAAAACCCTGCAGGCTACCGCCACCTCCCTCCAACCACACACACTTTTTTGTCATAAAAGTGTGATGATACTGAACTCCTGAGATATAGCGACATCAGTCTGCAACATAATGTAGTTGTACTAATGCTTAATTGAGTTGTACTGTGAATGCTGTTAAAGCAAATTGGTGCCCAGTTGTCTGTATGTGACAATAAGTTAATTATACTGAAAACTTGAATTCATATGATGCTTTACTCAGTGGATTAGGGTAAAAGTAGAAGCCAGCTATCAGTTACAATTTCCTTGATTTTGATGCTACCTAAATTCCATAGTAATCCCAAAACACAATGCATGTATTTGCTATTGCTGTAAATGACAGTAACATGATAGGCTTGCACACTTGGGGTATGGTGTGCAGTACTTTTTTGGCAGACTGTGCAATCGAGCACTTGCTGACCCACCGCTTTAAATCCGAAGAGGTTGGGCTTGTTATTTGCTGAGGCGACTCAGTGTGATCCACTGCAAGAGGCTCCAGCAGCATGTAAACACAGGGGCTCCTGGGTACTGCACACTGAGAGAGTGAGTGAGTGACGGCTGAGGGGTCGCCGTGGAAACAGACAGTTCCTGCCCATTCATTCCACTGAGAGCACAGCACCAGGCTGACCTTCCCACAGGACAACTAGGCCAGCAGCCGCCAGAGCCCCCAGGCTGAATAGGGCCAGTGTTAGGCCATCCCTCTGGGGGAAGCCAAGCGTTCTGAGCTTCAGTGAGATGAAGTGTGACAGAAATACCTCAGACTGGACAGAATGGGCTCTGTCTCGGGCTAATTGTGTGGCAGTTTGATAGCCCCAGTCATGCACAGGCTAAATAAACAGCTAGGGATCTTTGAGAGCCATTTTTAGAGCTTGATTGGATTCATTTAGCGGTTGTTGTCAAAGCTCCCTTGGATTGTTTAAGGAATGACATTGCCTTGCAGAAACAGTCACAATCTGTTACAAACTCAATCTGTCAGTTTATGTGCTAACTCTGGAACACAAGATAATCACTTAGGAATAACTTAAAAGTCATCCATCATGCAGTCCATGTGCAGACCAATCACATCACAGTCTTCACTCATCTGCTGCAACTCAAATCTGTGACAAGGGGGCATAGCTTTACACAGCTTTCTCTCTCTCTCTCTCTCTCTCTCTCTCGCTCTCTGGCAAGGGCCTATGTGACACGATGGGGCCCACACGCACAATAGTCGCGCAGGAGTAGGAAGTTTTGCCGGACACTGAGTTCTGCCATTGTGATGAGGCAGTGAAAGTGCGAGTCCCTCTAATCCGTGTTTGCCGAAACCAACGGGCACACCCTAGTGAGGGTAAAAGAGGAGTGGATTACGCCTGTCAGGAGGTGTTGAGCCTGGAGTGCTGATCGGCAAAGCTCCTGTAAAAGTTGCCATCCAAGCAGGCACTGGGGCAGGACAGCACAACTACAAGAAAGCAGTGCAGTGCATGCTGCAAAGCAGCTGAAATAGCCCAGGTGTGTGTGTGTGTTAGCCTGGTAAACCCGCCCCTCGTACTTCATTTCATTTTGTACAGAGGGTCTGGAACAGAGACCGTCAGAAACGATTTGTTGGAGGTGTGGACTTTGCTGTAGTTTTAAAAAAGTGCCTCTGCCTTTACCCAATCGCTAACGCCTGGTCGTCACGTATGCATATAGCCTACCTACGCACTACAATTTAAATGTAGCACACAAGGTCAATGTCACGGCTAACGAACACACCCTCTGTTCGCTGATTGGATCGGTCTTGCTGGGACTTGCTAAATGACCCTCAAGAGATTCCGGTCCAGACGCTCTGTACAAAATGAAATGAAGTACGAGGGGCGGGTTTACCAGGCTATGTGTGTGTGGGATATCAACCAGAAGTTTGCACTGTGCACAGTGTCAGCTGATGAATGTGCATTGATTTAAAAATTCACGGTAATGGCGATGGGTAAATAACCTAGAGGGATGTGATGTGTAGGCAGAAATAAAAAAGGTCCTCGTCAGAAGAAAAACTGATAGAGCAGCTGGAACAGCTGTTCATACATTTGTTGTGTAGTGTGTGTAGGGTGTAATAACGCCTCTCTCATCAGCCAGGTTCTGTGTTTCTTAGTTGTAAGAAATTTAGATGCATGTTTAGCTCAACTGATTTGAAGATGTGAATCATGCTAAATATAGACTGTAACTTGCTGTACAGTTAGACTGTTGCTTTCCTCAAAGCAACACTAAGTAGTTTTCGTCTTTGGTCGGCCTACAGGTTGGAAGCGGAATTGTCTCTCATTCCAACTACACAGAGATACTCCACTCCTCCAAACGTACTTAGTGCGGTTATAGCCCAAGGAGGGCGATTTAGAAGTGCCTTTCCCCCAGTTACAAGTTGATGAACCACTGAAACGATTTTGGTACCATTATTTCAAGGTTGAAAAAACTACTTAGTATTGCTTTCAGACTTAATGTGTGTTAAGCTGTAATAAGTGTGAACAGTGTGTTCTGCTGATGGCTGTCAACAGTGCTCTGCCAACTTGACATTTGTTTCAGCCGCAAGTGGCGACATATGTGTCCTGGGTGAATGCACAGCTGCGGAAGAAACCTGGAGTAAAGCCCGTCAGCGACCTCCGACAGGACCTCAGAGATGGCGTGGTGCTCGCGTACCTCATCGAGATTGTGGGTACGTTTAGGCACCAACATATCACTGTGCATATAGCATGGTGTACTTTTCAGTCTTAGTCATTAGTATACCCATTCCCATTCACATACTCTCATATGTTTGTTCCCTTTCCCTCACAAACAAACACACATACACACACATGCACGCACACACACACGCACGCAAACTCAAACACACACAATTGCTCACTTAGCACTTAACATTTGTCACTACTATTTTTTCAGACGCCAAAACACAAACACAAACAACACTCTGTTATACTTGTATTATAACATGTAATAAAGACGATTTTGAATCTTAAATATCGTCTTAGCCGGCGAGCTCCTGGATGGCATCCATTATTCCCCCCTTGACAACCAGGAGAAGAAACAGAACGTGGAGAAGGTCCTCCAGTTCATGTCCTCCAAGCGGATACGCATGCCACAGACGTCAGCCAGAGGTTTGTCACCATGCTGTGGGATTGTTTCTCACACTAATTGCCTCTGTTGATTTGCTTCTCTTAATGGTAACCTTAAAGGCCAGTTTTTAAGACTGTTAGTGAAATTAAATGCCGTCTTCCGTGAAATGGTGCTTTCCTATAGAATTTCATAGGGATCAGTGGATTAATTTACAGTGGTAGCAGTGTAAAAGTCAAATTTTGATGTATTGCTTCTATTCTTGGGGTTGTTAATGAAGTGCATCATTTTTATGTCCTAAAACATCCTGAAAGGTTGTGGTTGCACTACACCTATGCCTTGCTTGCAGTGAAAATTCGGCTTTAGTAAAAGTCATTTGTACTGATGCTGTTTTATCTGTCTAGATATTGTGGAGGGGAATCTCAAGTCTGCCATGAGGCTGATCCTGGCCCTGGCAGCCCACTTCAAGCCCTCTGCTTCAGCCAATCACAGAGGCGGTGCGTCCGCAGGGCGGAGCACAGTCGGGTCATCACCCAATCACAGGCCTCACTCCACCACGGCGATGGCTCAGAACGCTGTGGCCGCACTTGCGGCGGCCCGGCAAGATGCCTCCCGCTCGGGCCGCTCGTTGCTGCACCTGAGGCAGGAGTGGAACAGGTGAGCTTACAGGGCGTCCTGCTATCCCTAAAAGACAGAGAATGCGCGCACATCCGTAGTGCAGGTGCTGGACCAAACAGACGAAAATTAAAGTGATGAGAACGGTCCGCAACACTAATCAAGGCTCCCAAGAAGTTTTATTAGCACAACGTTTTGGACGCTCAGTCCTTCATCACAATGCAACCGTCTTATCCCTCCCATTACCTCACCTGGAACATGGATGAAAGGCAGATGGCTGACAGTGACATTATGCCTGTGAAAATTGCAAAGCAAGTCAGAACAAAGGCTGTGAGGATGAATTTCCCCCAAGGAGACAGTTAACTAACTACCTAACTAACTAACAAATCTTTCCCAGAAGACACATTTGCATTTTTATAACAATGCATATGAAATATTACTCAATGACACCTAAATATGCATGCTAGTATAGGGACAGGTATCCATTTTTGTGCTTGGAGGACTAAGAGCAAGAGCCTACCTGTCACATGCATACTCAGCTTTAATTTCAGGCAGAATATACATTCATCCTTGAGTGTTTTCCTTGGCAAGTCAGTGTTTAATAGGATTATTCAGCCAGAGGGTGTGTGCTCACTCTCGTTTTAAGAGGACGAATCAGTTCAGATTTCAGCTAAGCTACGGCCATCTGGCTGTCTTATTGATATGCTGCACCGATTTAAAGCCACTGATGTATGTGTATGCATGTGTTAATGTATGTATGAATAGAGTAGAGTAGAGTAGAGTTACTTTATTGATCCCAAAGGAAATTAGGGTGTCCAGTAGCATACACATAATACACATTGCAGAAAATGATCAAACATATTGCACACATCTGCATTCATACAGCATTCACTGAACTGAGGGGAGGGGAAAAGGGGGAAAAGGAAAAATGATGTCAGATGAGTGCAATATTTTAAAATACACACACAGGAGCTTTATTTCCATTGCCAATCCGATTTGGATTGGCAAAATAATCAGGCATGAATTACATCGGCTCAACTGTGCATCACAATTCTCTGCATTGGCTGGTTCACAAAACACACTTTTCTCCAATACTTAAGCAGAATGATAGTTAACTCCGCAGGATAGCCACATAATACTGTGAAAAGTAATGTGAGCGTAAACAAGTAAATTACGTGTGTATGTTGTAGTGACTTAAAATGTGTTATCTTAGTTGTCTTGTCTATAACACACTAGCAGTTAAAAATCTATTTTTTTGCAGTCAAGGCAACATTGTTAACAAGGAGATTGACAGCCCTTGCTGGAGTGTGAGAGCCCTGGTGCAACAGTACGAGGGACAGAAAGAGGGACCAGACGACGAATCCGAACCAAGGTCACCCAGGTATGGAATAGTCCTTTATCTTGCTATTGCTAGACTGTTTCAAATTTACAGTTTCGCACAATCTAAAAGCAATAGCAAGCAATGCCATTAGGCCTACTTTGTTTTCATTCATTTCTCATGTCGCAATACATCATACTTCCATCAAGCAACACACTCCATCTTGCCTGAGGACATCATTATTTCCAAAGCCGGTGCTGGATAAATGGATAAAGTGGATTACAAACTGGATAAGCGTATGGCTGCAGTAGTAGGCTAAATTATTTACGACAGCGGTAATGGACAATTCCGCTTCCAACCTGTAGGGCGATTGAAGAGAAAAGGTGCTTCAGTGTTGCTTTAAAGGGTACTGTATAGGTTTCTGTGCCCTAAGTTCTATAGCAAGCTTTCTCTTGGTTAATTCACAGTTCACAGTTTATTTGTGACCCTGGGAAAAAGAACGTATCTATGCTGTTTTGGGGCGGACTAGTGTGTGTGTAATTGCCACAGGACAGAGATTTGGGCTTGTAGCTGTTATTTTATTAAATGTCAGGTTCCTCAGGAGACTATCATGAAGCACAAGACCAGCAGTTCTGTGAGGGCCGCTGGGTTTTGCTAGTGTCCCAAGGGCTTTAGGTCAGAGCTAGTCTAAGCTAGAACAATGGTGACCAATCATCAATGGCGGCATATTTGCAGTCTGGGCTTGCCCTGTGATCCTGTGTGCCCTCTCTCACTGGCTTCCATCTTCAAGCTAACATCAGACCCTAAAACCCTGAAGCGTCCCACTACAAATATTTTATTCTATGACTTAGTCCTGTGAGAAGAGCACTAAAAATGTAATGGGCAAGACTGTTATAATGAGCGCACTGAGATGTACTGGCCTTTGTCCACATGAGTGGGTAGCTTATAAGTGTATGTTTTTTTAAGCTGCACATTTTCGTTAATGGCAGGAAATAACTGTCAGGGTTTTTATTTATTTGGACAGAGCTTATGTGCTCTGAAGCTCTGGGGTCAGGGGAGGTCAGGTTTTTGAGTTGTCTGCAGAAATTGTCTTCATTTATTCTGAAGATTGATGATGATAACACGAGGCACAGAGGGCCCAGGCCTCCCCAGGGGAGGGAAGGCATGCTGGGTAATTCTTCTCTGTCAGGCTATCCCATAGCTTTGCTGTTGTCAGATCGCTAAAATAACACAAGAATAGAAGATGAGTACAAACATGCCTTTTGCTGAATAAGAATAAGAATTCATCAAGTCTGATGTGTTTGCCTTACGATAAAAAATGCAGCTTTCTGCGCCTCCATAGAATGATGAAACAACTGCAGAACAGAGTAATGTTACAGTTGTTTTAGAACACAGTTTAAGTCATTAGTTTTACCAAAGGATTGAGGAAACACGGATGTATTCCTCCAGCTGATCATCTTTTACTACACAGTATTCTTAATGTATTTAACTTCCTTGTTCTGAACGTAGATCATATCATGCTGTGGAGACGTTTCTTCATTTTTTTAACACAGCAAGCCTCATGACCTATGCACATTTTTTGGTGTGTGAATCTTGACGGTGTTAAATGAGACAAACTGTTGAAACCGTTTTACAGTTGCGTTGCATAACAACAAACAGCTCCTCTGTTCCCAGTGAAGCAATGCCCGTGAGATCTTGGGATGGCCTAGATGAACACAAGCAAGCCAATGTGTCTGAAACGGTGACAACAGCAAAAATATCTGCGCCTTCTGCCCCCTCACATACTTGTGGCCAGATGGTTTTTGGTAAAGCTGCATTTTGGAAAAATCCGAATGAGGACAGGATTTTGCTTTGAAGCATCAGCACATTTATACGTGGCTGGGTGAATAAACTCACGTTAACTCGTCAGTTGTCCCTAAGCAAAAGCAAAAACGTAAGTATGCACAGTTCAAACCCACACATACAGCATACAGACATACAGACATATACATGGCGCACAACAGCAGTCTGTGACAGAAGAGAGGAATGAGAGGGGGATGGAGGAGGAGAAAGGGGATGGGTAGGGGGAGGGAAAACAGGAGGGTTGAGCCATCTTCCTCGCCAGGGGAAAAGGAACAAGCACAGCATAAGGAGGCACGAAAGTCTGACCACAGAACCCCAGCATGTTTTCCTTCCTAAAGACACTGACAGCTTTACGGACACACAGAGCCTGTGGATGAATAGCGGTGCCTATGAATGAAAGATAGCTAATGCACTCAGCAGAGAGCTGAGAGCAGGGAAGAGAAAAGAGGTGGGAAGAGAAGAGGATGCAGCTGCCTTGATGACAAGAGTGGTGCCCTGCCTTTCATGTTCCTCAGGTTGGAGTCAGAGCAAGAGGAAAACACCACTACCGCAAGTGACGTGAACCAGGGGGTGACATAAAAAAGGACCTGTTCTGTAGTCTCTCTGGAGTAGCGTTGCTGTCTGGCTGGATTGTCTTGCTTAATGTACGCTGGTTGTGCTATGGAGAGCCGGCTGTTTCTGTAGCTTATGGACAACTTGTTAGTTGGGGAAACACTGGCCGGATAGACTGAGGAAAAGGAGGTGGGGGTGGGGAGGGGGGGGGATTCCTGCTGCTGCTGCTGTTGCCTCTGAACTTCCACACAGCTTTTTCCGTCCTCTTGTGCTGCCCTGCCACCCCACCAGTCCGGGGGCCGGGGGCCGGGGGCCGCTCGGTGGGGCTGTGCAGGAGGTGGAGGTGGGTGCACAGGAGAGATGATGGATATTAGATATTAGGCTCACCAACAGCAGCTGTGGGGGAACTGTGTGTAGCTCTTCAAACAGCAACATGGGTGCCAAACAAATCAAATGGTAAGGTTATGTAAAGCATTGCTAATCCTTTTGCCTTGCAGATGTTTTTTTTTATTGTTATTATTTTATGTTATATCAAGTCTCAGTGGTAAGCAAGGGGTCTAGAACTGATTTATTTCAGCTCTCTGTTAGAACACTTAACCTTTCTAACTGTGACTCAATGCACAGGAGATGGTATCTGCTGAGCGGCGTAGCAAACCAAGAACTATCTGTTGAATGCAACACGTGATGGGAATGCAGTTAGCAGACAGCCTCAACGTGAGATCTTATCGAGTGCTTTTTTTTAAAGCAAGTGTTTGGATTTCTTCACGGATTTTTGCAGAACGTATGAAAGTTTGACTGTCTCTGCCTCAAGCTCTTGTATTCTAGTAAGATTTAGTGTGCTGTACAGTGGGACAGTCTTCATCTGTTAGTCTCTCTACCCGTAGAGTGATACACCAACTGTATGTTGACACAGATTTTTTCCAAGACATATTTTGTTAAAGTGTTCTTCCCTGCCATTGTCTGTGTCATTTTGCTGAAGCAGTTTGTGTGTGTGTGTGTGTGTGTGTGTGTTGAGACGCTCATGAGAATGATTCATTGTTTAGGTCAAGGAAGCAACTAAGCATTCCTGGTAAATTTCCTGTAATTTTGGCTATAGCACATAGATAAGCAGTCTTCGTAGATAAGCTTTGGGAAGATCACAAGAAAAAAAAAACAGACTGCAGACTTCTACTCTTGGGAGTTCACACTAACTTTATGGGACATTGCCTTTAGGTTTTTATAGCTTATCTGGCTTGTTTTGTCCTGTCTGTGCTCAACTTGTGTTATTGTCTGTGTCAACTTGTCAATTGTAGTCACCATAACTAAGGACCAGTAGCTCAGCAAATTCCCAGCACTGTGCAAGCAAATTCATACGCAAACTGCTGTTATTTTGTGGAGAATTTGTGTCTTGAGTGATTGGTGTGGGCTACAGTAATGGCTGTTCTTGCTGTATTCACACACTCGTATGGAGCGTTCTGCCATGCCTCACAGCCCTTAGGCTGCACAGGCTAATGCAGTCCTGATGTGGTTATGTAATCAAGGATTCACTGAGGGAGAATGGCGTTGAATAATGAGCCCTGCCACGTATAGAAGACCCTTGCAATCATTTATGTTGTCGTCTGGTAAGTCAAATAAGAGCTGCCACTGCCACTCTCAGCCTTACACTAAACCATAACATAGTTTTTTTTTTTTCTCTCTGTCTCTCTCTCTCTCTCTTTTTTGCATAAGAAACAATACGGAGCCTTGGGAATCATCTTCTGTCTCCTGGCTCTGAGCGTAGTATATATACCTTTTGCTTGCATTCATATATATGTATGTAGTAGAGTAGGGATACTTTATTTGTCCTTAATTTCCTTTGGGATAAATAAAGTATCTCTACTCTACTACATACATATATATGAACTATTGGACTTCAGTACTTGCAGGTGACTGGAAAGCATTGACAGTCCTTATCCAACCAATAACATGTTGAATAGATTTAAATCCCAAGGACCCATCTGTCTCTCTGCAGTCTAACAGTTGATATTTTCTTGCACACATCAACAAAATCCCCACAGCTAGTGTTACACAGTAAAATTATTTTTTTTAACTTCCTGCCAAAATAATAATAATAATAATAATCATCTCTACTTGTATAGCACAATTCATACAAGATGCAGCTCAACGTGCTTCACAGTTTGGCAAGAAAAACACAAGACAATATTTCTTGCAGTCCAGTGGCGCCGGAGCGGAAGAACACAATAATGCAATGACGTAATGATGCAATGGTGTGACGCAAAGTGTCCATTGCCTGTGTGAATGTGTAATTTCCTTGTGTTAAGCAAAATGTTTTTATTTTATGTCTTTCATGTAGAGGCATGTTGTGTTAGTATAGACCAGTACTTACTAAGTGTTAAATAAAATATATAGCTTAATTGAGAGAAACTGTAACTTCGGTAGTTGCATTAAAAGTGCTGCAGGAGTTCCTGGCAGACTTCTAAATGTATGTGATTTTCAGCAGTGTTAAATGTAGCATGTTTGTAATCTAATTTGTTCAGAAGCTAGTAATTAAATCTTTCTTTTACTTCTACGAAAAGACATATCTTTTTTTAGAGGCAACAGCACAAATGCCAGTTCAGCATTGTTATTGAAGCACCAGCTGTACTCTGTGATACAGCATCCTTTACTGTGGTTACACAGTCGATATTGATCAGAATGGCTGACTGTGTTCCACAAGAGAGGATTTTCCATTGTCCAACATAGCCCTTAATTTCTGTTTGCTTGTGTGCATCAGATAGACCGCAGTCTGCATTGAAACATTGAAAGGGTTACATTAGATTTTCGCGCAATGTTTGTAGACTATTTCCAGACCCCCTTTGCACCAGCAGCTTTCTCGTGTTGCTCAAAGAGAATCCTGACCGATATTAATGACCAGATTGTAAGCAGACGTGTCGCATGCAAGCAGGCAGTACCCTTACATGCTCTCCTTATCCTATTGGAAAAGCCTCAATAATTTATCACAGCTGACCTGCAAGCAAGAGGCTTTGAATTGGGTCAGTTTTGCATTATTGATAAATCCTCAGATCAAACAGCATAACTGTGTCCAACACCTTTTTTTCTGTCAGGACTCTATTTGTTACTGTGACAACCATGTCTAGTAACGACCTTATTTTTGTCAGCGTTCTGTGTTGCACTGTTGGTTTATTCATAGTCTGTTTTGACAGTTGTATTTGATTGTTGTATTTGAATTTTAATATCTGTGTAGTCTGCCATGATGCTTTTTTGTGATGGGTAGAAGTGCTACACACCTCTTCTCCTAATACAGCAAGAACATAAACACTGGATTTGTGATACAGTGACATGTCGTTTAGGAAATGCACTTGCATGTATTTAATTATGTTTTAATTTTTTACTTTTGCAATTTTAAACAACTGAGTGATTTTCCCATGCAATTCTCATATCATTATACCTACAGTAAACATACAGTAGACTACAAAAATAAACGAATCCCCTTGACTCATTATTGTGGTGTTATCTGTGTCTCCTTTCCCCCTCTCACCAGTCTGAGGTCATCCAGCCCCACGCAGAGTATTAAAGAACCCCACAGTGTGACCGAGGACAGGAGAGAGGGTGCCAGTAGCAGAGCTGGGGAAACCGCTAACGCAGGTAATTGTTTACATGTGGCATGCTGGGGTGCTGTTGTGTTGTACTGTATGCTGTAACACTAGTCAGGTCTCCTTTCAACTCATTTGCATCAGTAACGCGCATTGATAGTAATTAGGCTTAACAAGATGTCCATCAGCCGCCGTATTAGAAAGCTGAAATTAACCCTTTAAGAGTCACCTCCTATTATAACTCAGTTGTTACCAGAATGGCAATGACCAAGTCGTAATGACTCTCTGTAATGTCGTAGTAATGTTGTAATGTAGTTAAGTGTTTCTCATTCAAAGAGAGTTATTCATTTGCCGGTACGGTGACTGCTAAAGGGCTACTGCCCGTTTCAGGTGCTCCACCATTGCTTCCTCAAATAACTGAAATGTGCATTGACTAAGTTGGATGGAAAACCCTGTTAGTTTGTCTGGTACGGAGTTGGAAATGGGAGAGGTGCTGACCTGCACACACTGTGTGCCTGTGTCTCTGAACGCCTCCTCCAGGGGAGCTGGTGACATCGGTGCGGTGTGACGAGGGCTCAGACGGCTCCAGGCCCGACAGCTCCAGGCCTGACGGCTCGGCGGGGAGCTGCGTGTGGGAGGAGCAGCTGTGCGACCAGCAGGAGCAGCTGGAGAGGGAGATGCAGGAGGCCAGGCGCATGGTGTCCAGCCTGCAGGTGTGGGAAAACTGCACACTTCTGCACCCTTGTGGCCATGCGTGTGTAGTTAGTACATGAACACATTACGAAACATTAGTCTCCCTGAGAAAGTTTGTATTGCGTCAGTTGTGCATTAACTGATGTCAAGTAAAGAGGAAATGAAATAGTCTAAACTGAGCTAAACTGACCTATAGAAGGTGTCAGGCATCTTATTATGAATGCCACAGGAGCAACAAGAAAATGAGATTAGCCTGACAGCAGATCACATGCTCCCTTATCACAAGAGCCTACACTGTATGTACAGTATGTCCCTGCAATGCTAGAAAATGTGTCATCTTTGGTCCAGTGGTTTGTGATATTTTGTGAGCGTTGTATAGGGGTAAGTGTATGTACAGTGTAGTGTTGTCCTGGCGTTTCCTGGTGCGTCATGGGTGAACGTGTGTGTCTGTAGGCTTTGCTCCTGCATGGCTCTCTGCCAGAAGACGAGCAGGACGTCTCGCTGGGCTTGGCAGAGGGGGTGGACAACGCTGAGCAGCAGCTGGTACGATCTGCCCGTCAGCTTTTTTTTCTGTCCGCACACTCTGTCACTGAATGCTCTTTTATGTGTTTTTCAAATACTGCATCAGTTTAGTATTCTTATTTTTCATTAGAAATTGCAATAATTTGTGTTTTTGTTTGTCTTAGTCAGTGGTGAAGTGGAGGGTAAACCTACATAAATGCCATTTACAAACCTCTTTAAATGACAAAACAGCATTTATTGTCCTTTTTGTGATTGGTGTGTTAAATAGTGCATGTATGGTTTATCCACCTTTCATTTTACCACTACACCACTAGTCTGAGTGCCTTTAGTTCATTATGTATTAAAAGTAAAAAAAATAAAAATAAACGAGTATAGATAGGTGTATATTTGGTTTATAGGTTTATATTTGCCTGCTATGAGGTCTCCCTCTCTTGTCTTCTTCCTACCTGTCTCCTCCCTCCCTCCCTCCCTCCCTCCCTCCCTCCCAGCCTGTTGTGTCCCAGCCAGACGGGATCAGTTTTCCCCCGCTGGTGAACTTTGCTTTGTCTCTGTGGAGCTCACATATCCATTTACCTTCGCAACCATTGACTAGCTGCACTGTGCTGCTGGGACCATGCACACTCTTTCTTTCTTTCTCTCTTTCTTTTCTCCCCTCTGTCCCCCTCCAACTGGAAGCCTTGTGTGAGAACCTGTGTGGGAACGCATTCTCTCCTCAGTCGTGGCAGAGGAGACTTCAAGGCTGCTTGCAAAAATTGTCTCTGTTGTTTGCTTGGGAGCTAAGAGGATCTCTGTCCTGTTTTTTTTTTTTTTGTCGTGCTGTACAGGTCATAATCCGCAGTCGTCTGGACCAGAGTATGGAAGAGAGTCAGGATCTGAAGGTAAATTTACTGGGAATGCTGTAAAAAGGATAAAATTTGGTTTCTCGCCAACTCTTAGGCATGTATGTGAAAATGGTGTGTCACATTACTGTTCTGTTAAAAGGAACAGGTTAGGCTTTCTTTTGCCGGTAATTTGCTTTGTACTAAATGCATTAAACTAAATGCATTAAAGTAAACGCATTGAACCAAAACCAAGTTTGCATTTTAACAACTTAGACTGCAATAGGCCATTGCTAAACTGTGTATTTGTTTTACACTGTGATGACTGTGTTGCATCTGTTTAAAAACATTTAAGTTATACTGTTTTCTGCCCACCAGAGGGAGCTCTCGAAGTTCAAACAAGAAGCACGCAATCTGCTTGGTGTCAAGGTAGGTCTTTCAGGTGGCCAAAACAGTCATTATGTTTTGTTTTTTACAAACAAATAATACTTGTTTCTGAATTAATTTGTGTAGGACTTTTTAACAGGCTTCTTTGTGTTCTTGGTAGGATGCTCTGCAGCAGAGAATGGCAGTACAAGAGGCGTCTGTTTTACAACTAAAACAAGAGCTCTTAAGAGCCACCATGGCCAGAGATGAACTAACTGGTCAAAATGTGAGTTCAGTGTGTTCTCTAATGTATTTTCAGCTCTCTGTAAAGGGTTTCCCCCATTCTCCTCATTCAGCAGCAGTGCACCACCAAACACAATCAAAGTCATTGATTTTCACACTGTGTAAGCTCTGTACTTAAAGGCTTATTCTTAAGTCTCAATTTGTCCATTTCTGAACTCAGAAGTTGGCAGAGTTCACTGTATTTATTAAAATCTATATATTTATATTATATAAATTTGCCCCTGGGCCACCCCAGCACCGTTGGTTTAATATTTCTCAGCTGACAGCACAGCTGCTACAGCTACATTCCAGAAGACACACTGCAGGATGCTAATTCTCTTAGGTATACTCTCTCATGCAGTTGGCTTGTTGCATAATAGTTTCTGTTTTTGTAGGTGGAGCTGCAACGAAAACTAGAGGATCGTAATAGACTACTCAGTGATTACAAGGTCAGTTCAGTCCACGTTTTAAACTGTTCTATTTTAATCCTTGAGAAATTGACTCCAGGGTTTTTTGTTCTTAGTCTTGCCTCAGGGTTAATGTGTTTTGGCACCTTTTGGATGGAATGGAACAGTGATGAGTCTGTTGGGATGAAGAATCTGCTGATGTGCTCTCTCCTCACAGAAAGAACTCGGTCAGAAGGACAGGCTGCTTCAGCAGCAACAGACCAAACTGGACGAGGCCTTGCGCAAGCTGGCTGACAGCAGTCACCAGCAGGTACTGTGCACACCCCGTTTTAACACCTAATGGCTGTGTCAGCAATATGACGTGAATTTACATCTAAAACATTTTGTTATCACGTTTAGCAAAAATCTGCCCACGAACCGCCTGCTGCCCACCTTTAAAGTACTGTACAAATCCGGTTTCTAAAGGCAGCATCGTAAGGCAACCCAGACTCAGAGAGCTTCAAACAAACCCAAAAACAAACAAAGCAGGAACAGCTTACCCATCCCAAACTATAAAAAGCAAGTTCAAATTTGTAGACAGGAGGCATGGGTCGGTTTTGTTGTGTTTGGGATTGTTTCAAACGTAAATAGAATAGAACACAATAGAACTGACGTCACATTGCTGATACAACTTTTAAATGCACGGTCATAGACATTCAGCAGCACAGCTCGCAGGTGGCGCTCATGACTGTGTGCATGTAATTCACAGATGAGCCTCCAGAGGGAGCTAGAACGCAAGGAGCGCATGCTGCAGGAGCTGATGAACAGTCACGACCCAGATGAGGTACTGCATGCGTAAACTGCTTTAGCAGGTCCAGTGCAGAGTTCTCAACCCTTCTCCTCCCCCGCCCCCACACACACCACACACACACCTCATCACCCCTCTGCCCACCCACCCTCATACCTGACTAAGCTCTCAAGGTGAATTCTTGAGCTTGCAGTATGCATAGCAATTGTTATCATGTTAGGGTTAATGATTGCCAGGATGTCCCATTTACAAAGATATTGGACAAGGCAAACAACTCCATTATGCAAAGCAGAGGGGGTTGCAAGGAATGTAAACACCATAGGGGAACTTTTGATTTGAAAAGAAGCCAACCTTTGTAGATTGTGAATGCTGCTCTCTTTAGTTATGGACAGGGATGCTGCTGGGAAGTTAGCTTGCTTACAAATGACTCGGTTGCTCCTTAGCTTAGCCCAAGACTGCTAGGTGCTTGTGATTCTACACCAGTTCTCCAGATAATGTTATTTGACCACTGAATTCTTTGGGTTAACACCCCTTGGCAAAATGAAAGAATATTTCTCCTCCTCAGGGTAAGCTGAATACATCTTGAAATAAATAAATAAATACACGAAGTTAGAATCAGAAGATTTTATATTGTAAGGAGGGCCAGAAAGCCCTTGAGGCCCACAATGAATGAATAAATATTCCAACACAGAGAGGCAAATATTTCCCTTTGGTTTGGAATGTCTTGTACATCGATGTAAACGTCTTTTGTATTATTTCCTTTGTGCTTCCAGGTCCCGGTGGCACACAACAATGGCTACTCCGGGGCGCCCATGCCCCCGCCATACAAAGGGGTGAAAGGACCTGACCTAATTTCATAGTCCTGTCTTTATTGAAGCTCTTTTGTTGGGCATCCTTGACTGAATGCTATTGTTGTTGAGGTCTCTGAACAGTAGCACAGTACTGTATAGCATACAGAGGGGTGGGAAAAAATGACCTAATTTCATACTGTTGTGCTTAGGGTAGCTCCTTTATTGGGCATCCTTGACTGACTTCAATTTTTTTACTTAATCTCTCAAGAGACAGTACAGTACTTCAGGTTATCCTGTGTAAGATTTTCCCCCATTTAGTGGTGAGCTTCTATATCACAGTAAAAGATGCAAAAGGTGTATTTCCCTAGTGGTGTCATATAGTCTTAAAATGGTGGTGCAACATGGCAGCCACCATTGAGCTTACCAGCTTTGTGTATACATAAATGTCAAATTCAGAGTTAACAAGAACGCTTCACTTTGCTAGTGGATGTAATTCCTCATTATTGAGCTCACACCTATCAATGAAAAAAATCTATTGTTGTTAATAGACAACTTTAAAAAATCACAGTGTGGCTTTATTCCTGATGTGATCTGACTGTGTTGTGTGTTTGCGCAGGCAGAGGAGCTGCACCTGGTGCGCGATGCCCTGCGTAGCCTGAGGGGCAGTTTTGGCGGGCACGACCCCCAGCAGCACACCCTGGACACCCTGGAGCAGGGCGTGGCCAGCCTCATGGACCGCCTCTACGCCCTGGAGAACAGCCGCAGACCGGAGCGCAGGGCAAGTCATGCTGACTAGACACATTCTTGTATATAAGGATGTTTGAGTATCGTCACTCATTGATGATATGAATAAGTACATACTGTGGGCATGTAACACTGACTAGACACATACTTGTGAATAAGGATGTTTGAGTATCGTCACTCATTGATGATATGAATAAGTACATACTGTGGGCATGTCACACTGACTAGACACATACTTGTGAATAAGGATGTTTGAGTATCGTCACTCACTGATGATATGAATAAGTACATACTGTGGGCATGTCACACTGACTAGACACATACTTGTATATGAGGATGTTTGAGTATCGTCACGTATTGATGATATGCATAAGTCTGTACTGTGGGCGTGTGATGCTGAATAGATACATACTTGTATATGAGGATGTTTGAGTATCGTCACATATTGATAATATGAATAAGTCTGTACTGTGGGTATGTGATGCTGAATAGATACAGTACATACTTGTGAATAGGATATTTAAGTATACATTGTCACACACTGATAGTATGAATAAGAAATGTATGTGTATGTGCTGTGGGCATATCATGCTTAATAGATACTCACTTCAGTATAAGGATATTTGAGTTTATATCATCATGCACTGGCAATGTGAATAACTATGTGGTGATTTGCTGTGCCTGTGCAGAAAATATTAATTAATAACTAAGCACCATAGAGTTTTATTAATACATACACCATGTGATGGTTACGTTTTATTTTAACAGTCCCTTTTTCAGTGTATGTACTTGTAACTATATGCAACATTATGTACTTACACTGTATATATTTGATCTTAATCTTAATCCTAACCCTTACCCTAACCCTAAGGTGCATACTATTACGTGTTGTTACACATTTTATTGCAGTTTACTTAATGATGTAGATACATCTTAATAGGGACCAAGTGTAACCCATGTGATGTATAAATAATCTCAATCCAGTGTTTTTCTCTGTTACAGGTCAGGGGTAAATCTCCAGCACGCAAAGCTTCGCCTACAGACCATGCAGACAAGTGGCCGTCAGGGTCCAGTAAGAGCTCCTTGGCACACGGGCTGTACCACACTCATACGGGCTGACCTGGAGCCTGGGCTGATGGAGCAGATGGGAATGGGAGTATTTCAGGGGGCCCAGGGCTGAACAGAGGACCTTACAGACCGGTCCTGTGAAGACAGGCTCAGGGCCCCAGCTTGAAGTATGTCTGTTCAGCAGTCCGGTCTAGTGTTTCTTTGTGTCGTACCTCTGCTGGCTTATAAGGCAATAGTGTTTCAATGACTGGGGTCCAAACTTAGGGGAGTAGTAATGTTAAAATGTTCTGTAGCAGTGGCCAGTTTAATCTGGTCGAAGGCATTCTGCTGAAAAGAAAAAAAAAAAACAACACGACTTACCACGGCTTGCATGAAGCTGGCAAATAGCTGATGGCAGAAAGTCCATATTTCAGTGACTTCATAAAGCATGGCCATATTTATGTTAATGTTTTCAGTGCCAAGTGCATGCCCACACTTAAGGCTTTTTATCCCAAGGCGACGCTGAGGCAGGCAGACAAACATGGGTGTCATTTAGTGCCTCCATTGTAAAAACACACATAGTGAGTGCCCTGTGCAGCTACAGGGATTGGCAGGTAGGTTGCATGACCATACATGAATACATGAATTTGAAGATGATGTGAAAGCTACCTAACATGATAAACATGCTAAAAAATTAAAATAGCTACTTGCTGCTTTTGTTCATACATCTTCGATTCAATTGTGAGGAATTCTAAAAATACTTCAAGGGATAGGAAGATCTTTTTTTTTTTTTGTATTTTTCATGTTAGCTCCTGTGTATAAGTAGCTGCCACTGCCATGCTAACTGCATTTCTATGGATACATCACCCACTTGATGCAGTATCTAGAAGAGAACACCCCACTCCCAACACCTCTGACTTCGGACTGAAACTAAGCTGTGTGAAATAAGTGGAAAATGAGTTAATCTATTTTAGCATGCAGAGCTGTCTGCAGAATCTGTTACCTCCTGGGATGAGAGTGCAGAGTGTGAAAACGCCTATTGATGTGTTGGAGTTTTGTTCTGCAGTCTGTCTGCTGTTCATCCACTGTGGTTAAGTCATTATGAGCACACTGCAGGAATGTAAGGAGCTCAGGATCTGCTGTTGGAACTGAACCTCCTAGTCTTTCCTTTAATAGCAGAATCAACATTTTGTCAGTCAGCTCTATTGTACTCTTACATTCCTAAAATGTAATCACTGTCATTTTCCTTTCTATGGCCTCTGTTGACATTATGTCACAATATTTTTGCTGTTCTGTTTATAGAGGAAAGAGCATAAAAACATCATGAAGGGATAATGAATAATATATTTGTGTCTGTATTGAAACAAGGCTTTACACAGGTTTATGTGTCAATTATGCTTTTCCTCTTAGTAAATGACCATGTTTGTCTAAGCATAATG
This sequence comes from Coilia nasus, assembly GCA_027475355.1. Classification (NCBI taxonomy): domain Eukaryota; kingdom Metazoa; phylum Chordata; class Actinopteri; order Clupeiformes; family Engraulidae; genus Coilia; species Coilia nasus. Next base: position 27,364,990 of record CM050214.1, read on the forward strand.
TGCAGTCCTTAAAACACTTTCCCGTCATTCTTGCTCCAAATTGTAATTAAGTTCCTTGAATGGTTCCCAATACCTTATGTGTCCATAGAGGCTCAGTTCAAGTTAGGGAGGCAAAGTAAAAGGAGTGGCAAACAATCATTGCCTGCTACACCTCATCAGATGCGGAACAGACAGACACAAACAGTCAGCTGCTCTGTGCAACATTCCATGAAGGTTTCCCATGACAACAGCAGTTTTCCTCTGACTGCCCTGTCTGAGTTGGGCATCTGAGCTCAAGATTAGCTGAGTCTGATGTGATGTATTATATGTACCTTGTCTTATCAAATGCACTGGTTTGCCCCACCAAGCTTTATGCACAGGATCCTGGGTGAGCAAATATTGCTGAATGTTTTCATTAAGAGTTGTTCTTATTATGTTTTTGTTTATTTGTAAATATGTTGATAGTATTGCACTGAGGCATATGTTTTGTTTATGGGCACAGAAATGGAAATTATTGTTTGAGCTGAGTTTTGTACATTCCCTGACTTTTGTAAACGTTACCACTTTATCACTGCAGTTGGACTTTTTGTGGGACGAAGAAGGATTTTCATGGAGATTATTAAACTTGTATATTTTGTGTATTTCCTTGGTTGGCATTTAATACAATTTATTTGAATATAATAAAGTTATGTTTTCTCATTTTTGGCATTTTCATAGAACATCTTACTGTGTACCTCTCTCTCTCTCTCTCTCTCTCTCTCTCTCTCTCTCTCTCTCTCTCTCTCTCTCTCTCTCTCTCTCTCTCTCTCTCTCTCTCTCTCTCTCCCTCTCTCATTCGCATCCGCACACACTACAGACAGAGCACAAACCACAAACTCTGCCCTCTCATTCTTGCCTGGTAAACCAGCCCCTCGTACTTCAAAATGAAATGAAGTACGAGGGGCAGGTTTACCCATAGACAGTAGAAGGGTTTACCAGGCTACTCTCTGTCTGCTTTACGACGTTTTACCACAGTAACTGAGGTGCCATCGGCTCCATACCTGGTTGCCATCTCTAGACTACTGCATAAGTAATCAGCCACGCACAGTAAGGCAGTCATTCTTGCGCATAATGAGCAACTGTAATATTTGACAAGAGTAGTACTGGTCTGATGTGTTTACGTCTAACAAGAAATAGCACTTTAATCTGTTGAATGTAGTTGTTTGGGTTTTTTTTTCGTTGAAATACACGTGACGTGTTAGCAGGACAGTTTTATTCAAACATGGCAACCCTGGCAGTCGTAAAGCGCTGCTGTGTGTTTTGAAAGAGGAGGTCATCGGAAAGTGAGAATTGCACGGCCCTTCCGAGTTGTTGGGAGGGCTGTCAGCATTTCTGATACCGAGTAGCTACTCTGTGTTGATGGTGTAATACATGTAAAAGTGAAACAAAATGTTGCGTTTGATAGTACGATTGGGGCCATCTGTCGGTCCTTGTCGGCCCGGTGTCCTGTCTGCCTGCGGGCGACTTCGGACTACAGCTCCGTGCCATCCGAGGGAGCTTCACTCCCGAGGGTTATGTCAAGCTCGGACTCTAAGTCATAGCAATCACTTTTACTATGGTGTCACCAGCAAAGCTCTATCACTGCCTGGGTTGAAGCAGTGTAGCAGTTTCCGACTCAACAAACGATTCTACACTTTACCTCCACATCAAAAGGTAATATCAATGTTGGTCGTGGATGCATGGGTAGTGTGACAACCTAGCAGCTGTCTGGTGATGGTTCTGTAATGTCACTTGTTAGTGTTAAGCATGAGGGCCTGTGGTTGAATTGGAGGGAAAGACTAAATGAAAAGTTGAGGCAGTTTCGAACATCCTCCAAATTTCATGTAGATTTTTGATGACAAAACTAAACAAGGTTGCTGGATCTGGGTCAAAGCCACCTTGTAATTTCCTGAGTTCCTCCTCAAAGTTGTCAGTTGTGCTGCTGTAATTGTAACTATGAAATTGACCTGGATTGCTTGCAGTTCTAATTAGGCAGACAACCTAGTGCTCAGAAATACGCTGTTGTGATCCATGTAGCCTACCATTCATTCTCTTGCAGCGTCACATTGATTACTTTGCTTACATGTCAAAATATCATTCTGCCACAGGTGGAGCTACCAGCCTTGTCCCCTACTATGCAAACGGGCACTATTGCCCGATGGGAGAAAAAGGAAGGTGAGAAAATCAACGAAGGAGACCTGATTGCTGAGGTAAGGACCCCTATCTCTCACCTTAATTTTTGCAGATTTTCTTAACTATTAATTTAATACGACTACAATTATCTTTATTCAGATGGTGTCTATGACTAAGTTGGTCTTTTCCATCATTACTGTACAACACTTATGTTTTGATCTTAAGGTTGAAACAGACAAGGCAACTGTGGGGTTTGAAATGCTTGAGGAGTGTTATCTGGCCAAAATCTTGGTGCCTGAGGGAACTAGAGATGTGCCTATTGGAGCCATCATCTGCATTACTGTTGACAGGTATGCCTTTAAACGCAACCTTCTATTAATCATTACACATTCCATTGTCATTAATCTGTGTCTGAAGATTCGTTTTGCAAAATTTATTGTATATAAGTTAATTTCTCAGATTGCTAGTTACCATAATGGGTCTTTGCGGCAGTTGTTTCTTGTCGTTGCAAAATGTATTGTAAATGTAAATGTATTATAAATGCATGTAAGTCAGCTTTCCCGATTGCTAGCTGCGATCATTACAGCAGTTGTTGCAGCAGTCTCAATCAGCATCAGATGATCAGCATCACCAACTTTCGGTTAATATTGTGACGTTTTCTATTCATCACACGGCCAGTGCTGATGCCATCCCTGCCTTCAAAGACTTCACCTTGGATAAGTTAGCTGCCTCAGCTCCATCCCCAGCAGCGGCAGCACCTCCCCCCCCACCTCCTCCTGCCTCCACTGCTCCTCCTCAGGCCCCCGGGAGCTCCTACCCACCCCACATGAAGGTGGGTGTTGAGGAACAGGGTAGCTATGGGTGGCTGCCAGGGTTAAATTGATAGAAATGTTTAGAAGTTTGCAGATGCAGAAGTTTTTTTTCCAGATGTGTTAATTGCAAACATTCAGTTATGTGTTGTGAGTTTTGAGACGTAACGTTTTTAATGTGATTTAATGCGATTTTGAATGAAGTGGAACATTTTTGATTTTTAATGTCAGTCTGGGTGGTATTTACATACGATTAGCTCAAATGTTAACAATTTCAATGACTGAATGAAAGAAAAGTTAAACCCAAGTTGGTAGATCAAATGATAAAGTAGCCTAGCCCTTGAGATATCTGATACCTACCAAGCCACTTAGACAAATCTGTGTTATGTGATGAGGATTTGGAGAAACTCAAATCAGAATCAACAAATACAAAAAGAATATCTCTGGCTGTAGAAGGCCACACATATGATCTAATTCTCTTCTTGGTGCAGGTGTTGCTTCCAGCACTCTCCCCCACCATGACCATGGGAACAGTCCAGCGCTGGGAGAAGAAGGTGGGAGAGAAACTGGGTGATGGGGATTTGCTGGCAGAGATTGAGACAGACAAGGCAATTATTGGTAAGTTTTAACAACCTTTCGTCTGATCCTTTTTCTTAGCCTGGTAAACCTGCCCCTCGTACTTTATTTCATTTTGTACAGAGGGTATGAGCAGGAATCTCCTGAGGGTCATGTAGTCGGCCCCAGCAAGACCGATCCAATCAGCGAACAGAGGGTGTATTTGTTAGCCATGACGTTTACCTTGTGTGCTACATTTGAATTGTAGTGCGTAGGTATGCTAATTGCATACATGACGATCAGGCGTTAGCGATTGGGTAAAGGCAGAGGCACTTGTTTTAAACTTGAGCAGAGTCCACACCTCCAAGAAGAAATCGTTTCTGACAGTGTCTGGTCCAGACCCTTTGTACAAAATGAAATGAAGTACGAGGGGCTGGTTTACCAGTCTACATATTTCTTACATCGAAACAAATGTACTTTTATTATTTTTCTTTTAAAGCAGCACTATGTAACTTTTTAGAGTTAATTAATCATCTTCACAAGTCAGTAGATGCTTAATTGAGTCATTACCAGGCGAATGAAGACTTTCTCGACCGCCCCAGCTTTCTGTGGACAGAATACAACGTTTGCAATATCTGATTTTCCAAGTCACAAAGTTTCGAATATTGCGAGAAGCAGGAATGTGTTAAATTCTTAGGAAATTCTGCCTTTACTTATCTAGTTGGATATGACTACTTTCATATTCAGTCAAAATTGCATAGTATCTCATTAACTTGACAATTTGGTCTACCCTTTGTTTGCTGGTTTGCATTTAGCATTGGGCTGCCTGGAATATGAAAGATGTTATGCAACTAAATTTCCTTGCATGTAAGAAGAAGTAATCCATATAAGGAAGGGTGATGTTTTTCTGAGAACCTGTGTGGCTTTCTTTGCTATTAGGTTTTGAAGTGCAAGAGGAGGGCTACTTGGCCAAAATTATGATCCCAGAAGGCACCAGGGACGTGCCCCTGGGGACCCCTCTGTGCATCATCGTGGAGAAGGAGAGCGACATCCAGGCCTTTGCTGACTATGTGGAGACTGCAGTTACGGCATCTCCTCCCCTGGCAGCCCCGGTGCGGCCTTTAAAATGCTAATGCCACATAATTAAGTCTTTATGGTTTTTAATCAGTTTACTCTCGCAGGTAGTTTGATGATCATAATTTGCTGGGTAGTCCATGCTGTTAGATTATTATAACAGCCCCTTTGGGCAATCTGTTATGGGTGGAAGACTATTCTGTTAAGAATTGCTGTAATATGAAGTTTTGAATTTGGAAATTGGATTTCAAGGAAGACTAAACAGTGGTTGCAAGCCTTATTAGATGGCTATTTCATTTCATTTTTATGATTTTCCCAGTTCTGCATGGGTATTATGTGGGTTGCTTCATCGTGTAAAGCACTTTGGGTCAGGTCCTGTTATTTTTTAACGTACTATTTAAATAAAATGACTTGATTTGACCTGCCTACACCACCAGGCACCGACTCCTCAGGCCCCCCCACCTGCTCCAGCTCCTGCGCCCACCCCTGCGACACCTGCCCCACCAGCAGCACCGAGAACAGGCAGGGTCTTTGCCAGCCCGCTGGCCAAGAAGTTGGCTGCCGAAAAGGGCATTGACCTCGCACAGGTCTCTGGTGAGTGGCTAATGTCATATTCAGGGTTCCCACGATCATGGAAATCCTGGAAAAGTCATGGAAATTGAAAATGTAATTGTCCAGGCCTGGAAAAGTCACGGAATTTTGTAAATTCACTGAAAGTTTTGGAAAAGTCATGGAGTTTTAGTTTCTCCCTAACGCAACTACAGTGTTCTGTTAAATTATCATTAGGCCTTTAGAGTCAACAATAAATACATTGACAGTATTTTGAATGTTAAACATTTTATATTTAGCCCTAAAAGTATGCAAAATTCTACACACTTAAGGTGCCGTTGAAGTCATGAAAAATTCACTTTAGGTCATGAAAAAGTCATGGAAAAGTTTTGAAATTTTGTCAGTGAAAAAAAGAGTGAGAACCCTGCATATTGTAAAATTGAGACAAACACCTGTGAACTGCTTTAAGTCTGCAACTTGGTACTGAGTGTGATTAAAAAGTGAATAGCTTTGAACCCTTCGAAAACAGATGCAGCAGTAGATACATCACTTTAGTTGGGTTTGGGTCTCTGAATATGTCTCTCCCCACAGGCTCAGGTCCAGATGGCAGAGTAACCAAGAAGGACATTGAGAGCTTTGTTCCAGCCAAAGCTGTGCCCGTGAGTGTTGGAGCTTTAGTCTGAACTTTAAAGTAAATGTGTCCGGTTGGGAAGTGGGAAGATGGGAGCATGGTGCTGAAATGTGTCACTTCCTGTCCACAGCCCCCACCTGCTGCCACTCCTGTAGCGCCATCTGCAGCTCCTGTGCCTCCGCCTGCCCCTGCCCCTGCCCCGGCTGTGGCAGCTATACCCACCGGCACCTTCACCGACATCCCCATTAGCAACATACGCAGGGTTGGTATCACCTCCGCTGGTTGTATAGAACACAATAGAACAGAATAGAATAGAATGTTAAGGTGTAAGCAACTAGACTTCTTTTTGGAGCTTGAAGATGTTTCACCTTTCATCCAAAAGGCTTCTTCAGAACTGACTACTATCACTCACTGCTCACTACCTCCTTTGACTACCATGACCTGGATGAATGAGAATCTTCACAGACAGAATAGAATGTTCTTTATTGCCACTATACTGTAGTACAGGAAATATTAAATGCATCTCCAGAGTATGCATAGTCAACATAAATAAATCACTGAATACAGACAGACCACCATTTTTAAAAAGTACACTTTTGACACATGCTATAAAATGTCTATATGGATTGACATGCGGAGTTCAGTCAAAATGCAGGATAAAGTGCTGGTGACTATTTGTAGCTTTCTGGGTGCCAGACACAGGCTCTCCCTTGTAACTTGTGTCTGTCTCTGCTTGTGTTCCTGTGAAGGTTATTGCCCAGCGGTTAATGCAGTCGAAACAGACAATCCCACACTACTACCTGTCAGTGGATGTTAACATGGACCAAATTTTGGAACTCCGCAAGGAACTGAATACGGTGAGGCAAGAGGAGCTCACTCGTCAGGCATATGAAAGACAGTGTGTGCTCATATGCATGTGATTATATTTCAGAGGGGCATGTGTATTACCGACGAGGTGTCTCTAAAATTTGGACCATGTGACTTGGCAACCAAACCCAACAATAGAACGACTGACTCAGGAAATAATAGTATGGAAATAATAATAATAAAACCTGAAGGCTAAGGGTTCTGCTAAACAAAAGAATGTTAAGTTTGTAGTCAGGAAAAATTAAATAATAATAAATAAAAAATAAATCTCTTCTCCCAAAGGTACTCTTCCTAGGTGCAGAAGTATCTTGTGTTTTCTCTAAACTATGCAAGTGTATGTGTATATTTTATTGCTAGCTGTGTGGGGTTTTTTTTAGCCATCCAGTCACACCTATACTCTCTGTCCTCAGCTTTTAGTTTTTTTGGTCCATTTCTTTTTACAGTCTTTGCTATGTGTTACTGGGCCATCTGTCTAGCTGTACTTTATGAATAATTTCTGCTAACGTAATAAAAAAAACAATACTTTTCTTCAGGAGCTGAAACCGGAGAACATCAAGCTATCAGTGAATGACTTCATTATCAAGGCCTCTGCTTTGGCCTGCCTGAAGGTACCTGAGGCAAACTCCTCTTGGATGGATACTGTCATTCGCCAGTGAGTACTTGTCATCAGTACTGACCTTGTATTACATTACATTATACTTAGCAGACACTTTTATTAAAAGCGACTTACAATAGAGGGCATAAACAAAATTGTATCAGTTCGAATCAGAGATCTGATGCTTCACTTTCACAAGAAATCACCTGTAATTGTGGAACAGTCATGTGTGTCAATGAGAACCTTAAGAATACCAACCCTTCAGTGAATCTCTGATCTCTGGGTGTCTTTGTGTCCTTCACAGGAACCATGTTGTGGATGTCAGTGTTGCAGTAAGCACTCCAAATGGCCTGATCACTCCCATTGTCTTCAACGCCCATATTAAAGGCCTAGCGTCCATCAGCAAAGATGTGTCCTCTCTGGCAGCCAAAGCCCGTGAGGGTAAACTACAACCTCATGAGTTTCAGGTGAGTGGTAAAGATGGTTGTCTGTTTTATTTGTCGTTTATTTGTCGAAGATTTTGGAATGAGATAAATGGTGTCACAGGAACTAATTGTCCAGGAAGTAGCAAGGAAACAAGTAATGTCATCCCTTAAAACAACACTAAGTCGTTTTTTCAACCTTAAAATAGTGTTTCCAAAATTGTTTTAGTGGTTCATCAACTTGTAACAGGGTGAAATGCAGTTCTGAATTCGCTTTGCCGCCCTTCATGGCTATAACCGTACTAAGTAAGTGTGGAAGAGCGGAGTGTCTCTCTCTAGTTCTCCATGAGAGACAATTCCACTTCCAACCAGTAGGGCGACCGAAGATGAAAACGGCTTAGTATTGCTTTACGGTTTATATTCTAACTGGCCATGCGCACAGAGGCTTTGTTAATTTCATTAGCAATACCTGTGCTTGCCTTGCTATTTCCTGCTATTTTGCGATTAATAGCATGCGATTAAGAAGATGTTACAAACAGTAAAAACCTCTCTGTTCAGGGCGGAACGTTCACCATCTCCAATCTGGGTATGTTTGGGATCAAGAACTTCTCTGCCATCATCAACCCTCCCCAGGCGTGTATCCTAGCTGTGGGAGGATCAGAAAGGAGACTTCTGCCAGCAGACAACGAGAAAGGGTAAATGAGGACACCATTAGCTTGTAGAGTACAATAGAATAGAGTAGAATAAAGCTTTATTAATCCCTTCAGAAGGTCCCTTCAGGGAAATTGGGATTCCAGCAGCAAAGCACCCAATGACAATACAGATAGAAAAAAAGTATAAAAAGCATTGTACAGGTTAATGAATAAGGAGATTTTTCAAATTTGTGTGAAATTAATGATGTAAACCTGCAGTAAATCAAGTCTTCCCCTCACTTTTCTCCCCAGACCTTTGTGATGTTATTCTAACATGTTATTCCATGGGTTTTCGGCCTTCTTATATAGCATTGTAAGCCACTGTGTCTTACGTTCCATGGGATACTTACATGCACACAATAGGGCACACCCAAATTGTGCACGGTGCACGTAGTGAATCCAGTCCGGTTTGTGTCGTTTTTTCATTACATGCACATGTTTTGTGCACAAAAGTTAAGATCGTTATTAGGGCTGCACAATATATCGAAAATATTGTGATAACGCAACATACAATATTGTGATATACATATCGTAAAACATGGCTTAACTGGAATTAATGGGACATTACTGTAAGCTGTTTCACACTGCACATATGAAGATATTTGGGAAATCAAATGGAGTTCTACTGCCCTTGACATCCACCCCATAGCCCCCATAGGATAATGGTGAAAATTAAGCTGAAAGGTGTTAAAATTATATTTAAATCGTCTAATCGATAAATTATATCGTCATCGCAACATTCAGCAGTGTTACCACATATTGCACATTTTTCAAATGTCCTGCAGCCCTAATTGTTATCATTTTCCTTGTACCCTGTGTGGATTTATACTTGGTTGCTTCTGCAGGTTTGATGTGGCCAACATGATGTCGGTTACCCTGAGCTGTGACCACCGCGTGGTTGATGGTGCAGTAGGGGCCCAGTGGCTGGCAGAGTTCCGCAAGTTCCTGGAGAAGCCGGTCACCATGCTCCTGTGAACAGGGGGCCGCTCTCGTGTCAGGGGAAAAAAAAGGACATTAATAATTGAAAAAATATCTTGCACATGTGTGTCTCACTTATTTTTTCCGAACATATTTGCTATGACCTCTTTTCGCCTCTGTCTCTTCCTTTGGGTGACGAGTGCATTGATGTTTATTAAACATATTTATTTAGCATTTATTTCTCAGAGCCAGAAACCTCAACATTACACATGTTACATTGGGAGATCTTCATAATGCACCACAAGGCTCATTGTGTGAAACTGGTACAGACACAGTTTTGGTATTTTTATAAAGTCATGACAAGCACTTAACAGCTTATATTTTCAGTATAGGGTAAGCAAATATTTAACCCATTTATATACCTTTGCACACGCAGTAACACATACTTTGACGCAAACTACTGTTTTTTTTAATCATGCTGTATTTTTTTTTTCTTCAGTGAGGTTATGTACAATTTGTCCCGTAGTTACTACACATAGACAGTATGATACAATTCCATCAATACATTGAGGGACATGGAACACAGTTTATAATTACTGTAGCCCTTAGATCTTGGCTTGAAAAAAGAAACACCAGGAATTTATTGCAGTATTATATGCAGTATTTTGTCATATATTTAATTTTTTTTACACTGGTCAGAGCACAAGTTGCCTTGCTCCTTCCTCTGTCAAATGTGTTACTTGTTATTGTATTTTATTTTGTCTTTGTTAACGCACAATAAGCAGAACAGGGTGAACTGTTGTCAAATACATGTAATAGTATGCTGTATGTCAAAAGAATAATGTACATATTTTAATATGAAATTTAAAGTCGGTTATTAAGAGAAAAACAATATTCTAGTCAAGAGACTTTTCTAGCCGAGAGGAACTTAACTGTGGGTACGACATTGTGGTCAATAATGGTTCCAAAACATACCTCAGAAGAGATGTGAGTGTTAATGATAATAAAAGTGTGCATTGTGGGTGGCAATAGAGAAGCGTTTTACTACTGTGATGTTTTCACATAGCCTACAACTAAATATTTTGTTTTAACCATTTTGCATGATTTTAATGTTATGTTCTCTCTGTCTAAAATCTTAAACAATGATAGGAAACAATGTTGAAAAGATCGTAACATGTTTAACATATGACTTTTAATGGCTTAAATTTTAAATGAAATCAACTTTGTAATCGATTGTTATGTTTACATTGGTTTAAGATGGTTTACGACCAGCATCAGTACTTCAGGCTCTGGCTGCGTCCCGCTGTAGGACATCTACCGGAAGTGACGACGTAGTGCAGTGAGCGACACAAACTACGCGGCAAAATTTCTGGCTATTTAAATATTATTTAGGAGTCGTGTAGGTTGTCATATCTTCTCGTGTCACAAGTAAAGTGGACTGTTACTTCTGCTATTTGCGATTTCAGGAACAAGTTCAAAGGGGTAGGAACTTTTATATACTGTTATGAAGCTGAACTATGCATTTCTGTGGCAGAGTTTTCGATAACTTGCTTGGCTAGCTACGTTAGCCATCTAGCTTAGTAGCTCCCGGTGTGCTGCTTGGTTCAACTAAGGTAACTTGTTATCATAATAAACGGTGCAGGAGTAACTAACCTTACAATAAATGTACGAAACTGTATCTTGACCAGAGGTGGACGAAGTACACAATAACTTTACTTGAGTCAAAGTACAGATATTCCCTGTTGAATATTACTCCACTACAAGTGAAAGTTGCCATGCAAAATTGCTACCTAAGTTGAAGTACGAAGGTACTTGTTTTCAAAAATACTTAAGTATCCAAAGTACAAGTATTCTTTCTCTTCATGTGTTTTTTGTTGATAAATGGGGCCACTGACAGGTCACTAAAACTAAAGCTTATGTTCTTTACACACAATATCGCTATTTACACATTTTAGGGCCTACCTGATATGACAATTTCACTACTGTTAAAGCAGGACTATATATGATTTTTACCCTTTACTTTAATATAAATATTCAGATGCAAATGAACAGATGGGAAAGGAACTAATTAGGAGAATTGTGGTCAGCATACCAGTTTGGAAATGATAATTGCTGGTTTCTATCCTTTAGCTTGTAAATAAATCCACATGTAGTTTAAAGGATTCAAGGAGTTAAACTGTAACATACAACTGAATACTGAAAATGAGACATGTAGCAATTCTGTTGAGACAATTCAGTCTAACCGGTGCATAAGTGTGTGTGTGTGTGTTTGTGTAACATGCAATGAAATACTGAGAGTAAGACATGTAGTGAATTTGCAATTCTGTTGAGCAATCTAACCTGTGGATAAGTGTGTATGTGTGTTGAAAGTGGAGAAGACATAGGGATAGTTGTGTGAATTTAAATTTAGGGCGCATCCACCTTTCATCCATGTAGCGAGTACTTAATGCTCACATTTCAAATGTAGTGGAGTAAAAAGTACAATATTTGTATTGAAAATGTACTGAAGTGAAAGTCACAAGTTGTCAAAATGTTTAATACTCAAGTAAAGTACAGATACTTGAAAAGTGTACTTAAGTACAGTACTTGAGTAAATGTACTTAGTTACTGTCCACCTCTGATCTTGACCTCCTGCTAATTAGTCGCTCATCGACATAGCCTCACAGTACAGGTTTATGTATGTATGATCTGTATGTATGATTTGTATTTCTTAACGACATTTTCTGATAGATACATTATTTGTCCAACTTAATATTATCGACCAGCAATTATTAGATGAATTATATATTTACTATTTTGTGAAAATATATCTAGGAACAGTCATATGTATACATCATAGTTTTAGTTACAGTCAGTTGCAGCAACAGCATCTTTAAATTGGTGTCCCAATCTTAAAGCTAACATTATGTATTGATAATTCTCGAAATTAGACTTCCAAGGTTAATGTTTATTTGCCTCTGCTATGCCTGTAACTTAGAAACCTTGTGTTTTCTTCTCTCCTAGCAAATAGTTATGACCAAAAGGCCTTGCAACATTTCAGTGTTTAGAATTGAAACTGTTAAACTTGGCTTCCCCCCTTGCATGTGCTGCGAAAGTCTGCAGGTTATCCAGATTGTGGTGTTTGATCTTTGATTAACCACAGACAAAAAATGTCAAACCTCTTTTTAAGTTCCCTACATTGGTTTTCGCAGACAGAACCATGTTGTGATTTCCTTATCAAGCATTATTGGATCTGCTTGATCTTGTCTCTATGATGTGATTCATCTTTATACCCCTTCTAGACCACTCTGTTTCTCCAATGAGTGCTTGTTGTATCTGGTGGTTGTAAATACCAGGAGGTCTCAGTAAAGCCTTTTTTCCTGCTGTGGTTCCTCAATTTTAGTTGGGAATATGGTGTGTCATTTGTATGTTGCTTTGGAAAATGGTGAAGTACAATAAACAAACCTTAATGCAATATTTTACACAATTAAATGTTTCTTAAACGTTTCTTTAAAGAGTCGCTCAATACATTTCATTACATAGCTCTAAGGCTGCGGACATCTGTTCATTCAGAGCCTCTGTTCTGTGTATGCCTGTTCAGTGTATTGTAAAAGTGTTCGACATTGGAGAATAACATGATGCACTGTTGCTGCCTTTTAGATCATGGCTGTACCCTTTGTTCAAGACTGGGATGTGGTGCAGGACCTTGGAGAGGGAGCATATGGAGTGTAGGCACAGCTGCAGCTGTCATGCCTCAATATTAACATATGTGTGAAACAAACATAAATATATAAATACATATAAATAAATAAAGAAATATCACAGTATTACTGTCAAATATTTTTAGGGTGCGGTTGCTGATGAACAAGAAGACAGATGAGGCAGTAGCCGTGAAGATCCTCGACACAGAAACCAACACAGACTGCCTTGAGGTTGTGAAGAAGGAAGTTTGCATCCATAAGATGTTGACACACACCAACATAGTGCGTTTCTTTGGACATCGAAATGAGAGCAATTTACAGTACATATTTCTCGAATACTGCAGTGGTGGGGCTCTCTTTGATCGCATCGGTGAGTAGAGGTTGTTGAACTGTTTATTCCAAATTCTCCATAATAAATAAAATGATTTGTGCAGATTGAGTGAAGCATTGAACCAACTTTAAAAGTATTTTTTTTAATTACGTAAACATACTGTATTAATCTTTTTATGTTGTATTTCACTAAACAATGGCATGTATGTTCATAATAATGTATATGCCATTGTTAAGGTAACCCAACATAAAAAGATCCCTGCAGCCACTTGCCTTGATTTTTTTAAAGTGGTTCAAAGCAGCGCTTCGTACTGTGTAATAGGCCATTTTGACACTTTGTGCTGATACAGTTAACCTGTGCTGTCTGTGTTTTCCTGCTGCTGACAGAGCCTGACCTGGGAATGCCAGAGAAGGATGCCCACCGTTTTTTCCAGGAGCTGATCTCCGGTGTGGTGAGTGCATTCACAGACTTGTGGTGTTTTAGAAAAGGACTGATGCTTCAGTGCCGAAACATGTTGATTTGTGTGTAAACATCCTTTGTTTTCAGTTTCTGTGTGTGTGTTGTACACTTGTTACAGGAATACCTCCATGGACTTGGAATCACACATCGTGACATCAAACCAGAAAATTTATTGTTGGATGACAAAGGTGAACCATGCGAATGTAAATATCCATTTCTTAGTTAAATTTACTTAATAGACTGTGAAGAATAACATTTATTGTTGTCTGCTTTTCAGATACACTAAAGATTGCAGATTTTGGACTAGCTACAGTCTTTCGGCATCGAGGGCGGGAGCGCTTACTTGGGCGGGCGTGTGGCAGCCTGCCCTACATAGCTCCAGAGGTCATGTCAAGGTCACAGTTTAAAGCTCAGCCAGCGGACACCTGGTCCTGTGGTATCGTCCTCACTACAATGTTAACAGGAGGTGGGGTGATAGAAATTTTATTTTTATTATTTTTTTCTGAGTCTCATCCTTTCTCAAAGGATCTTGCACTCACTGAATTGCAGTTCATTAATATTATTATTATATTATATTGTAATATATATTATATTAAATTACAATATATATTATCTTTATATTAATTATATTAACTTTACATTAATTTATTTGGGTGGCCATCTTGTTTCAGAATTACCGTGGGATCAGCCCAGTGATAACTGTCAGGAGTATGCTGACTGGCTTCAGACTAAGACCTATCTCAACCCCTGGAAGAAGATTGATGCTATGCCATTATGTAAGATGGCATCAGTGGTAATCTGTTTGGTTGTGGTGACATGGAGTCATAATAGTTTGACAACCTTCCTTATCCCTGAACGATTATGTTAATACATTAACATTATTTGGATTATGTAGCAGTAATGCCAGTCTGGTTGGTTGTTATTGCACAGATTACATGACTTTTTATTTATTAATTTATTGGGTATTTGAAATGTACATTTATATGACACATGTAGATGTGGCATGCCCTCACTTTTTCAGTTTACACATTTTGTCCCACAAATTCAGGCCTCCTCACCAAAATACTCTTCCATGACCCTAAAAAGAGAATTACAATCCCTGAAGTTAAGAAACATCCCTGGTTCTGCAAGAAGTTCCGCTCAGGTACTTGTTTTTCTGTGTTAGGCTCTAAAGCAGTAATATGCATTTTTTTGTCCTAAAGAAAAAATATTATTCAGGAAGAACTATAATCAGATTGTGTCTTGGAGTTTTTCTTTCTGTTTATTTATTTACTTATTTATTTTGGTGCTTTTGACCTTGCTGGTAATAAGATGTCAGTCTCACCTCCAAGGCTCCATATTTTAATGCATTTCAGGAGTCAGTCAGTCACCCAACAAAATACTTCGGGATTCAGGATGCCATCTTGGACGAACCAACAGGTTAGACTGCCAAGAGTGTCTGCAGTAAGCATTATACTGTGCTGAGAGAATGATCCAATTGCATAAATCTCTCTCTGTCTCTCTGTCTCTGTCTCTGTCTCTCTCTCTCTCTCTCTCTCTCATATGTTTTCCTGGTTTAGTGATGACCGAACACAGATCTCCAGCTCACAGCCAGAGCCCCAGGATCTCTGGGAGCTCACTGGTGCTGTTAGCTATGGTGAAGGGACTCTGGTGAGCTTCTCCCAGCCAGTGTGCCCAGACCACATGCTGCTGGGAAGCCAACTGTTGGGCACACCAGGCGCCAGTCAGGTAGAGGCAGCAGCTTACATACACCATCAATATGTATTATGTTTTGTCATGACATAAAAATGTGTTATAATTTCTCAACCATCATTTTATATGTACACATGCAAACAAATGTCTCATCTTAAAATACATATTTAAAAAATATATTAAAAGATATTTTAAAAAAGAATAATATGATGATCTTTTTGTGGTGTGTCTCTCAGAGCCCCTGGCAGAGACTGGTGAGGAGAATGACGAGGATCACTACTGCACTATCTGCTGAGGAGGCTGCCAAGGACCTCAAAGCTGTGTGCATATCCCTGGGCCACACGTGGAAACAGACCTGCACCAACCAGGTACACACGCCTCTCACACCTTCAGCACACACCAGGTTGAGTCGTACAGAAGTGAAGTTGTGTTTTGGCAGCAGTTTATGTATTGTGGCCAGCTGTTGTGGAGGTCTCCTTTGCTTGGAGTAAAGGGTGAGGCTGGGGTATTTTGGGGATGTGGGGTGGTTGATAGGGTGTAAAGTAGGAAGGAGGGGGATACTAAGTGCAAGGGTGGGGGATTAAACAAATGTTACTGTAGCACTAAGTGAGGATAGTTGTAGAACACCTAACTAGAAACCAAAGGCACTATTCTTTTATAACCCTTTCTGTTATTTTGTTTTGTAGGTGACGGTCACCACAAACGATCGCCGTAATAACAAGCTCATCTACAAGGTTTACTTCCTGGATGTAGATGAAGGAACCCTGGTGGATTTCAGACTTTCAAGGGTAATGTTTGCCAACCTAAGGAGATTATTATTGATTATCTGTTATCTGTTACAAATATGTGCTGTCCTCTCACAGATGTTACCTAAACCACCGATTCCTTCTTTCAGGGTGATGGATTGGAGTTCAAGAGATACTTTGTGAAAATCAAAGAGAAGTTCTCTCATATTCAGAAGCAGAAGGTCTCTGTCTGCTGATAAAGCACTAACCTGTTGGAGCCATCAGACTCAAGCCACACTGTTTCATTTTGGATCATGACATGACCAATTCCCTGCACTCATTCTATGAATTATGTTACACAAAATATTCAGTGTTAGTAAGTTTATTAGTTGTAACAAAAAGACCATGTGTAACAAAAAAAAACTGAAGATGAAATATTAGGAAATTGGAGTGAGTTAAAGATGTTAGCTCTTTTTTTGGCCTATACTGTATCAAGACATTTTGATATATATTTAATGTCAAACTTTTGTATGTGTTTTTATATGTTTCTTTCTTCATGTGTTTTATGTCTGCCTTACGTGCTGCGAGTTCCTCTGGTTGTTAACTTGGACGTTAATAAAGTTAATTTAGGTAATAGAGTATGATGTGTTCTTAATGCACTTCTTATGCAGGCCCCTGTGTAATGTGACATTTGGTCCATAATTCATACAATAATTATAGCTTCTTGCACTCCAATAATCTTATCTACTTGTGGGCAGCTGTGTGGTCAAGTGGTTAGGGAGTTGGTCTTGGGATCGGAGAGTCGCAGGTTGAAATCCTGCCCTAACCATGGCTGAAATGCCCTTGAGCAAGGCATCTGACCCCACACTGCTCCTGGGACTGTAACTGAAAACCTGTAAATAACTAAGTCGCTCTGGATAAGAGCATCAGCTAAGTGTAATAATAATCTACTTGGTACAAAGACTGCCAGTGACCTGTTAGAAGGGAACTGGACCACAATGGATTACACTTGAAGGCTTCTTTCCCAAATGAAAAAGTAATTTTTATTGCTTAGTTTACAAAGTATACAAATATGTAAACAAAGCATTTGGTGGTGTAAAAAAATCAAACTTAGTTTAAGTATAGGATATCCAAAATTGAATGAATGTTATCAAAGTACAATACAATGCCCTCACAAATGCAAACATCTATGTGCTGTGGTATTACAGCAAAAATGGATTTTTTAAAAACTAATCACTGTGCATCTATGATGACTGATGAAGTTGTCAATTAGTTGGCTCTCTGCTAGATACAAAGCATAACAAATTTTCTTAGATCTGTAACTTGTAGCTGTAACTGTTACGATACGGTCTGAGGGCCTTGCTGTGTGGGTCCCGTCGTTGCCATGTCTGGTCCTGAAGGAGAAAATGTCCTCGTTGTTTAGTAGCCTAAGTCTTCATGCACACTGTAGTATGCACTGCACATGTGTGTTTATGTGTGTTTATGTGTCTTTAGGACGGTTGTACCTGGACTGTGTCCTGTATCCACATCATCTGCCCCTCCAGTAGATTCATCCTCAGGGACACTTATGTTCTCTCTGGACAGGCTGTTCCTACTTTGGGTTTCAAAATCACATACAAACTTAATGTATACAATATTACCGCAATCATATTTAAAAGTAAACGAGGACCATTCTTGAGCATGTTTGATTTATATATTGGATTATAAAAATGATACAATGTACCAAATATATTTGTTGTAAAGCTGACATTCAGGAGATTTTGTAATTAAAAAAAAAAGTTTTTCAAAAACTAGCCTTACATTTTAGACGTCTTTAATTCGCTCCTAAAGTGGTGTCCAAAGAAAATAACCTATCCAAAACTCCTGAATGTCAGCTTCACAACAAATATATCTGGTATTCTGTATAATTTTTTTTATTTAGAAAGATATAAGCATTTAAAATGTGTCCTGTATTTTTGGCCCAGGCTGTGTAATGTGTATATATTGTAAGTAGCTGTTGTACTTACTTGCCAAAGACCAACTCATGCAGGCCTGCAAAGTAAAACAGGTCAGAAAATAAGGGTTTGGTCTGAATCACCCCTGCCTATCTTATATAATTAAAGATAAACTATTAAGAAATTATTGGAAATGGGCTTCTCCACATGTATGAGGTCTTAATCCATTACGAACAAAACAGACTTACGTGGACTGTTGTTTCGATTCCTCGCAATATATACGAAGACTATAAACACGAGGAATGCTGCTATAATCATGCCTCCAATGCCGGCCCCAATTACAGCAGGATAATCATTGAAGGGTGGCTTAGCTGCGGAGGTGACACCACAAACATAGCAACCACAACATATTTTAAATAAAAAATATACTGTATTAATAGTTACAAGCGATATAAAACGCATAAGCATCATTCTTAATACTTAGAATGGCAAAGCTCACCCGGGCTCTTTGCCTCTGACGGATATCCTGTGGTGCGATGGTTAACAGCGGTGACTCGCACAGCATAGGAGCCAAGTGGATCGAAGCCGCTCATTTTGTAGCTCTGGGTGCTTGGATCCAGGTCTTCTGCCACTTTTAGCCAGGGGGAGTCTGTGTCCCTCTTTCCCCCAGGCTGTGCTAGCCGTCGGCGCTCAATGATAAACCCAGTAATGTCTCCCGCAGTCTTTGTGAACCACTCCATGTCAATCTCTGTTCGCCTATCGCTAGTGTAAGCAATCCTACTGATAGTCACATTGGGTGGCATAGGGTATCCTAAGTGAAAAGACAGTATAGACAGTTTAATTAATGTATAGTGTGTATTGCACTATTGCAGAAACGTGAAAAAAAATTTGGTGTTATCCTCTACATAACTTCTATAATGTATTATAGATCTAAGTACTGTAGAAAAATGAATACAAATCCACTAATCCTCACTCTTCACCAGCAACAGGATGGGAATCTCTGTTCCCCCGACTGCATTGGTCGCTGAGCACCAGTACTGTCCGCTGTCTGTCAGGCCATCTGTCTCCTTGACCGTGAGGTTGGACCAGGCTGCTGCTTGCTGCAGAACATACTTGGAGGGGGACTCTATGACGTGCTGCTTCAGGTTGTTGTACCAGGTGATCTCGGTGGCAGGATAGTTGGCCTTCAGTATGCAGGTGAGCTGCACGTCACTGCCCTCATACACAGAGACCATGCTTCGCTGTGTCACAAGCACTGGAGCCTCTGGAAGATGGAAAGTGTTACTTCCATATGCAAACTATTATTTGAACGTCTACTTTTAAAAATGTTAGCAGTTGTTCTAAAAGGTCAGAGTTGATAGTCACCCAACATTGGACTGGTCAAGTTGAATGTCAACTTTCACGTGTCGCATTGCTCTGATATTCACAGCTTGTGTCATACAGTACTTTTAAAAAAGGCCATGTAAGGGCTCTGCTCAGTGGAGTGCCATATTGTTTATGTTTAAAAAAGATATTTTATTGCTCTGAGACTCTTACCGAGTTTGAGAACACACGTCTTCTTTTCTGCAAACAGTGGATGCTGACCGTGACACATGAAGGACTTGCCACTGTAGGTAGCACTGGAGCGCAGCACCAGAATATTAGCGTTCTCCTCAAATTTGCCGTGTGTCTCTCCTGTGTTGGACGACCACCAGAGCAGTGCTCTGGGAAAACCCCCTTCCCAGGAGCATGACAGCATCAGGTACTCATTGTTGCGAGTGGCGTAGGCATAACACTGCGGTTCTCCAGGTGGATGCCCTGTTACCATTAGGCATGTTAGATGATAGAGTAAATATAATTTCTCAAGAACCACTCAACCTGTCATTACTGATGGATTAAAATTGCTGTGTAATTTGTAAATGTCACTTGACGTGATGTTTCACTCTATCAACAAGTGACATTATGTTCATAGTAGATTATTATCTAAATAGTTAATGATGCCTTGCACAATCATAATTTCAAGCCCCAAGCTTAATTTTGCTGCAAACAACTATGGTTATTTAATGGTGTTTTCCTATTTACTCTGCATAGTACTGAGTGTGATAAGATTTCTTGATTCAAGATGCAAAAGCATTTGCCAATATAAGGACAATGTAAATATATATTCTTACTGGTTTAAATGTACAGTAGGTTTGCAGCTGGCTGCCTTATGAAAACTGCCTGCCTTATGAAAAGCAGCGTATCACCTTTGGTCGTGCTAGTGTAAAACCTAAGCCGGTTTCAAAGCTGTAAATGGAAAGCATCTGAGTCATCACTCACATGTCCTGGTGCTGCAGCTTCTTGATACATTCAGGGCAACGTGAGAGCCATGACACACAAACACTGAGTTGTTTGCAGTGCCAGGGCCTGTCTGGATGTAGCTGACATTGCCGTTACCCTGCCCAGTTCCACCTTGCAGGGATGGACTCCAGCGCAGAAGAGCCTGGGGGTATCCTCCTTCCCATGAGCACATGAGAGCCAGGTCAGTGTAGTTGTTGGTGGGAAGGATGGTGCATGACGGAGCTCCGTCGGGGGGATCTGTAGAAATGGCATCATTGTGTACCAGTTACGCAAGTAGGTGTTTTTCTCTGCTTATGATTACTGTTTTACACTGAACATGCTGGCCAGTTCAAACCTGCTGCAAATAGAGCAAAAATAGATAAAGACGGCACTCCTGTTAGCAAAGGCTTGAAAAGGCTTTATTAAATGTCGACATATAGTCAGCATTTCATAAGGGCTTTTTTATTTTGCCTACAGGAGTGCATCAAAGGTTTTTTTCTGTTTTTGTACTGAGGTGTTAGAAGGCCTTTTTTGATGAGCACCCTGTATTTTCACACTTTTTACCAGCTTTTGACCCAGGGAAGTATTCCTCTTTCTTTCTTTCTTTTGATGCTGCAAATAGAGCTGACTCACATTTGAATCGCATACAAGAAATACATTCACACACAGGCTGACAGTACCTTCCACTGATAGACATCAAATATACTGTGGGACTTTCTGAGATTTTTCAGTCACTGATATTGGAAATGTCAGTTTGACATTCAGAAATTGAAAAAGACAGTGTTGGTGGAAAAAACAGGGACAGAATATTGCAATATTTAAGGCTACTGCTATAAATAGGGGGTAAAGTTGCTGCAAGTGCTGGAAACAGGAAGTTCATAATGTTTTTGGCAAACTGACATAGGAGTCAGAAGTGATTGTCATAACCAACAGGGACCAGCAGCCTGGGAGCTACAAAGAAGATAAAGGTCTCAAGACAAACCTAATATTACATCCCTGCTCCAGTTCTCATAACGTAGAGCAAATTAGACCTCCATACTGGCCCTATGAGATGTGAAATTACAGGACCGAAACAATATGCCCTGCCCTTTTTTTGTGATAGTGAACCCTAGTGTCTTATGTTAAGACATCTTTGCTGTACAGCCGTATAGTACATAGCAGACCAGGCGAAAACTTAGAAAATGGCTTGTCTGACTCACAGTAAACAGTAAGGGTGATACTGGTCTTGGAGCGAGTGTTGAGGTTTGCATTCTCAGCCAGACAAGTGTAGTGCCCCGTACGTGTCCTCGGGATCTTAGTGATAGTCAGCGTTTGTCCCACGTGGACCTGGGAGTTGTTGTAGAACCACACGTACTGGCTGGGGGGGTTGGAGGACGCCTGGCACTGCATGGAGACAGTCTCCCTCTCCAGAGCAGAATAGCCTCCCTCTGCCACAGAACGAGGGGTGACCCCAATGTTAGGCACGTCAGGACCGACTGCAAAGAAGAAAACATTTCAACTCTCCCTCCGGATTTTCATACGGACAAAAGGAGGAACATATCCAAGTGTGTACACTGAAAAAATAGACACAGCACAGTATCATCACCACATGCATAAAACTTGCAAAATCTACAGGACAGTTGGCTGTGGTACGTACAGTAGAGCCCACTTACAGATAACATTGAGTGATATGCGTGTACTTTGTTCTTGGTTGACCTCATTACTTGCAGTGCACCTGTGCCAACCGGCAAGGTTACGTGTAATCTGGGTTACATTCATGAGGTTACTGTAGCCCTGTGCCAGGATCGTGGTTGTGCCATTCTTGTTCTCCTGCTCCCAAAGGTACCTAACAGGTTCGGTGCCCTTTTCAAGGTCACAGCGTATCCACATCGACGAGCCCTCCACTGGAGAGGAGTCGCTGAGGACGATGGAGGGCCTCGTCACCGGCACCGCTTCAGGGACCTTTTCCTCAGATGGGCTTCCTGGGGTTCGGTAGTTGATAGCTCTGATCCTGACGGCATAGCGCTTGGTCGGATCGAGACCTGTCATGTGGTAGGTCCGAGTGCCAGGCGGCAAATCTGACGCCACCTCTTGCCACGGAGCTTCGATCTTGCTGTTCCCGTTGGGCTGAGGCAGCAGCCGGCGCTCCACGATGAACTCTGTGATTATGCCCTGCGCGCCTGTGTCCCACTGCAGATCGGCTTCTGTTCGCTGGTTGCCACTGTATATGATCTTACTGATGGTCACATTGGGTGGGGTTGGATGACCTAAGATTAAAAAAGAGGAGGTATGGATTCAAATGTTTTTTTGATCATCCACTAAATCACATATAGCATTCAATTCAGTTCTATCTTTATTTGAGACAGACACAAAAGGGGCCAAAGTATGTAAAAGATATATGAGGAGAATAAATAGAAAACTAGCAAGTCCATGGCATGTAAAAAGACAATTAAATCTATACTGGAACCCAAATAATATATCTACACTGGAGTAAGCTATTGAGTCCAAATAATTTCATTAATACAAAATAAAACTGGGGAGTCTATACTAACTTGCTGTCCATAGAATCTCAATTTAATATATCTCAACTAATTTAAGTAGCTCAACTAATGTGACACAGGTGTTTTTATTTGAGACAGACACTAATCACAAAAATATGTTTTAACTACTTATAAAATCACTATTCAAAGCATGAATATATAGCATATATAATTTTAAAACAGCTGCGTATGCGTGTTGGATGAAGATTTTGTATTAACACTCTTACTGTTCACCAGCAGCATAATGGGGATCTCTGTTTTGCCCACCGCGTTGGTGCCTGAGCACCAGTACTGGCCGCTGTCCGTCAGGCTGTCCGTAGCCTTCACGGTGAGATTGGTCCAGGCCCCGTCACGTTTCAGAGCATACTTGGAGGGTGATTTCATTACATGTTGTCTCAAATGGTTGTACCAGGTGACATTTGAGGTAAAATATTTGTCCCTCGCTGAGCAAGGGATCTCTACGTCACCTCCCTCATAGACGGAAACTGTGCTGCGTTGTGTCTCGAGGATTGGAGCCTCTAGGGAGGAGACGAAGATATTATCATTCAAACATTTTCTGACCAAAGAGGCCATAATAACAATCCTATATATGGGCAGTGCTCTGTCAAATTTATTTCACCCCCCTATCCCACACACACACACACAGCATGCAGAATAGAGCCTTGCTCCCTGTTTTATGCCCCCGCACCCCCAAATGATTTGACAGAATTTCAAGCAGTCAAAATGAAGCTACGTACAGTAACATCAGCAAACTTTAGATGTTTAGCACTTTAAGCACTCTTATTTATCATTTATCATTTTTTATTATCTATCACTGAAAACAGTGAAATGTTGACACCTTTGTTCATTTTAAATTGCATTAATTAAACAGTTAACATTTAAGTAATAAATATTACCCCCACTCCAATGACGTGTACATGAACATCATGTTATTATCAGTCATTTTGTTCCACATAACTTTTTTTATGTCACATAATGTGTAAATAACTCATATATTATCCTAGCTATTCTTAGGCCTACAGCTCCTACATGGGGACGTGCTTACCTAGTTTTACAACACATTTCTTTCGCTCTGCAAATAATGGGTGTTGGGCCTGACACACAAAGGACTTGCCACTATAGTCAGCACTGGCAGGCAGCACCAGGGTGTTGGTGCTCTCCTCATATTTCCCAACTGTGTCTCCAGTGCTGGACGTCCACCAGAGCAGAGCCCTGGGAAAGCCCCCCTCCCAGGAGCACGATAGCACCAGGCGCTCATTGTTTAGATTAGTATTTGCAGAGCACAAGAGCTCCCCTGGTGGATACCCTATGGAGCCATAAATATAACAGAAACATCATATATTCTGTCAGAATTTTGAACAAATTACAATGCTTATAATACACTACTCAAAACAATTAAGTGTAGCAGTAAGGCCCTATATAAAGGCAAGGTGCCCACATTTGTTTCACAGTTGCATTCTGTACCCTAATGGCTAAAATGTGGTAAAATCTGGTTGTAACCAATTGCCAGGTGCTATCTGGATCCAGCAGACGTGGCCAGAGCAGTGCAACTGTTGGAGGATGGGAACACTCAGAGGGAGGTCGCTCATCACTTTGCTGTGTCACATAGCATGACAAGTCAATTCTGGACACAATACCAGGAGACTGGGGAATATTCCAGACGACAAGGCCAAGGTCGAAACCGGTGTACGACAGCTCAACATTTTGTTTGCTCCCTTAATTGTTTTGAGTAGTGTATTTTAAAGTCAACATCTTATGTTTAGTGATATTGAGAAGCGGTTGATGAATGTTGTGTAAAAAAGGGAATTTGATTTCTCACATGTCCTGGTGCTGCAGCTTGCAGATGTCTTGAGGGCAACATGGGACCCATGACACACAAACACTGAGTTGTTTGCAGTGCCAGGCCCTCCCTGGATGAGGGTGGCGTTGGCATAACCCTGCCCATTCGCCCCTGGTGGGAATGGGCTCCAGTGCAGAGAGGCGTGAGGGTATCCCCCTTCCCATGAACACCACAGACGCAGATCCGTGTAGTTGTTGGTTGGGTAGATGGTGCATGATAGAGCTCCATTAGGCGGCTCTGTGGAGATAGATAGCTGATAAACTGCTAATAGTGCTACTGCGTAAGACATTGTGTTATTTATGCTTTTACCAGTGTTAGTGTGAAATTACTAAAACTGTTTTGGATAAAATATGAAACATTATACATATTATCTTCCTGGCATCATGTACATAAGTGTCATTACTATATCCATTTTATTAATTTCAGTAGGTTTCTCTGCACTGGAACACCTACCTAGCTTGAGAGCGCACGCTTTCCTCTCTGCAAACAGTGGGTGTTGAGCATGACACAGGAATGACTTGCTACTGTGGGCGATGCTCACAGGAAGCAGCCGAGTGTTGGTGCTCTCCTCTGATTTTCCCAGCATATCTCCAGCACTCGTTGACCACCACAGCAGTGCTCTGGGGAAGCCGCCTTCCCAGGAACAAGACAAGATCAGGAACTCATTATTGAGCGTGGCACTGGCATAACATGCGGGTTCTCCTGGTGGATACCCTAAGAGGAAAGGGGATTGGAAGGATGGTCAGTGTCAAGTATTATTTTGGCAAGACTAGACTTTATTTTACTGAGTCAAAACATAAAAAACAGATAAAATATTTTGTCATAGATTTTAGAAATGTACTTAATACAACAGGTAGGTCAGAGTTTGTAAAACAAACCAGCATTTCCATCATCAAATAGCCTACTTAACCAATGCAGCACCACATTTGCTGTAAACACCAAACTCCACGTTTGCATGCAAAAACGAAATTTTAAAATACTGGGCTGGTTTCTCCCATCTATAATCTATAACATAAAAAGTCCTAGTTTGTTTTTTCTTTCTACTTGTCAATGCTGCTTAGCAATTCTGCTTATTGCTTTTTACGCTATGATGTAAGGCAATCTTAGGGATGCTTCCTAATCTCTTAGTATCTGAGGCTAAGCCTAAGAGTCAAGCTTTCCTACACAGCATTAATACACTTACTGTAAGACACATAACTCACATGCTCTGGTGGTGCAACTGGTGGATGCTTTCAGGGTGACATGGGACCCATGACACACAAATGCCGAGTTGTTTGCTGTTTCAGGGCCTCTCTTGATGCGGATGGCGTTGGAATAACCCTTTCCGTTTTCCTCTGCTGAGAATGGGCTCCAGTGCACTGAGGCGCGAGGGTATCCCCCTTCCCATGAGCACCAGAGGGTCAAGTCTGTGTAGTTGTTGGTGGGAAGGATGGTGCATGATGGGGATCCAGCAGGTGGCTCTGGGAGAAAGATACTCCTATGTTAGTAGGCTAATAATTTCCAGGATAATGAGCCAATGTCTGAGAAGCACACTTGAACTACTTAAATCTGTTCATTCCTAGGCCCACCTAAGCTAAATTATATGCTTACACTGCTTACACCTGTTAGCTCAGGTGTTAGACTAACATATCTCTGACTTCCAAATTTTTAAATATTCATCACTGAAAATATGATGGTGCACAGGGATACTTTTTTAAGGGACTAATGTAGGTACATTCCCATTGGGTGTGCCCTTTTTCACGAATATTTGTGCATTTAGAGTGCTTAACATACTGTATTATCTCCATATATACTCTCATTTTAACTCAACAGACACTCACTAGACAATTAGCCAATGCTACTCAACAGCAGAAACACTGTCTGGAAAAAACGTATGGGTGTTGTGCTTTCTTATTCTGTGGATAAATATCCAAATATGTGTTAGCCTACAGAATCGTGAACACTGTGTGCTAATCCATTGTGCAGTTTAATTGTATCCCCAAATTAAGAATAAGGAATACTGTACAGCAATTATACCGCTTTGTGGTATCCTGTTTCAAGCTGTACTGATATTGGACCTGTAATTAAATACCCTACATGACATGACATTTTTATTTCACAACAAAACAACTGGATCACTGCTGTGGTGCAAAATGAGACACACAAACAAAAAATTAATAAAAATAAATAAAATAATTGTTTTCCTCGTTGCACCCAGAAGGTTCCTCATAATGCTACAAAGATTACTTTGTATGAGTTATACACATTTTATTTCTACTGCAATAGGTATGGGTGGACGGTGATTCTTACCCAGTTTTACAACACACTGTCTTCTCTCTGCAAATAATGGGTGCTGGGCATGACATGTGAAGGACTTGCTGTTGTATGTGATATTGGAGGAAAGTATGAGGTTATTGGTGCTTTCCTCCTGCTTTAGAGTGAGTCCAGTGCTGGACGTCCACCAGAGCAGTGCCCTTGGAAAGCCCCCCTCCCAGGAGCACGACAACAGCAGGTAGTCGCTGTTTAGAGTAGCATTTGCATAACACTGGGGATCTCCCGAAGGATACCCTGAGAATGAATTAAAATGTAATGTAAGATGCAAGCGGCAACATTCCAGTTGTCTTATGTACAATCTATGGTAAGATGCCATCATGTCTGTTGTTGTGTCACTCACATGTCCTGGTGCTGCAGCTTTGTGACACATTCAGGGCAATGTGAGACCCATGACACACAAACTCTGAGTTGTTTCTATTGCCAGGTCCTCTCTGGATGAGGGTGGCATTGGCATAACCCTGCCCATTCGCCCCTGGCGGGAATGGGCTCCAGTGCAGAGAGGCGTGAGGGTATCCCCCTTCCCATAAACACCAGAGACGCAGATCCGTGTAGTTATTGGTTGGAAAGATGGTACACCATGGATATCCAGCAGGTGGGTCTGTGAGAAGAGGTATGATAAGGAGCTGTTAACCACAGTTTTTTTACATTCTGTACAAAACATGTAACATATGATGTTAGTAAACAGGCCTATGATATATGAGAATGTGGCTACATTTTAGTTGCGAGTTGACTGAAAAAAAGAAAATCTAAAATCACACTGAACAATGTGACAAATGCCACCCTTGTCAAAGTGTACATTTATTGTTTGAATTATACCATATATGTGTCACAAAAGTGATGTTGCTTGAAATGTAGATGGTTTAACCTAATTTATATTTTTGAATGGGTTCAAATTGATCATTTCTCAGTTATATAACAGTTATATAATTATTGATTTGGATGAACTGACTCTTCAGAGGATAGATCAAGCAAGAGAATGTGGTATCGTGCAAAAGCATTACAGTAATCATGCAAACACTGATTCTGATCTAAGAAAAGACAGGAATAAACAAGATGGGGTGTCATGGCTGGTCAGGGTGACTCACAGTAAACGGAGAGAAGGATGGTCTTCTCAGAGCTGGTGTTGATGTACTTGTTCTTAGAGAGGCAAGTGTAGAGACCAGCCTGCCCACGCAGGATGTGAGAGATGGTGAGTATGGGTCCCGTGTCAAGCAGAGAACTATTGTAGAGCCAAACAAACTCGCTCAGAGGGTTGGAGGATGCCTGACACGTCAGGAACACGGTTCCCTTCTCTAAGGCAAAGAAGCCTTTTTCTGTGACAGAGTAAGGCCTTATGTCGATCTGAGGCAAATCTGGTCCAACTGTAGAGGCGAAAAAAAAAAAACATATATTTCCACCCACCTTCTCAAAAAACTGTCTGTGTCTGACAAACAAGCAGGCACACACATATACACACAGACACATATACACACATGCACTGAAACATACAGAAATATATAATGATACTCATAAAAAAGTAAAGAGTTTAAACATATCCCAGCATATACGACAAGAAGCTCAACCTAGAGTATAAGACAGAAACGTGGCAGATAATTCAAGTTGTAAGCTGGTAGCAAAAAATGCCACCAGCAACTTACAGAAGACATCAAGCCAGAAGCGCTCACTGAGGACCTGGTTCACCTCATTGCGGGCCAGGCACCTGTACCAGCCAGTGTGGTTGCGGGTAATGTAAGACACGTTGAGCAGGCTGCTGTTGCCCTCTGCCAGTATGCTGATGGCACCATCTTTATCTTCCTGCTCCCAGATGTAGTGGATAGGTTCAGTGCCATTTTTAAGGGCACAGTCCATCAGCATGGAGGAACCCTCTGCCGGAGAAGGGTTGCTCAGGACGACGGATGGACTCACCACTGGCACTGCAGGGGCACAGTGTGGGCTTAGTGCTAATCCACGACAACACACAGTATATTATCAGATAGAAAAGATGCACACACACTTTCTCTCTCTCGGAGGTGGGAAATATGACTTCAGAGAATTAAAATGCCATGCCACATACTCATTCTGACCAACTGAATCTAATTAGCACAACTCATCAGCAAATCGGTATGCTACATAGCTAAATCACTTCAAGTAAAACCAAATAAATTGCAAGACTTTTACGCTTTTTTTAACTTTTGATTTTCACTCTTTTTTTTAATTCTTATTCTTTGAAGCCGGGGCTGTCCACACCTCTGCTGTCCCAGTGACACTGACCTAATACACGCAGATAAACATAATAATAGTAGAGCCTGGCCCCTTCCTCTGTGTCAAAGAGAGCCTGACAGGTGTAGAGGCCCTGTGCAGCCAATGGCAGCTTGGCAATGGCTATGGAGGCGCTGGTCTGGTTGACGCTTAGCTCCCCCAGTGATTTGGCCAGTCTCTGTATCTTAGGGCCCCTGCCGAAGTTGTAGACCACTGCTCTGAGCGTCTCGGTGCCTGGCCTGGTAAAGCCCCAGATGTAGACATGTGGCAGGGTGGGGCCGCACCCGAGGATCACTTCCTTCCCCACGACCCCGCTGGTCCTGACCTCCGTGTACACCACCTCCCAGGGGTCATGGACCTCCAGCCCTGGAGAGGGAGTAGAGATTCACGGGTCAAAAGTAAATAAATTACGTTAGGTAAATTTGGAGACTCAGTCAGCCTAGTGGTTGAAAATCAGTAACAAGGTTTATTCTTAACAATAAGGACAACACAACACAAGACGCAGACAACACAAAAACTAACCTACATGACAATATGAGATTAGACTGAACTAAAACATATTTTCTGAAACCTTAAATTCCTTAGTGCAGAAAATGGGTGTAACCAGTGCTGCCCACCTTACATGAATATGCAATAGTCTTTGTTACAAGTTGGTGTACAGTATACAGTGTCTTTCTAATCAGGTCAGAGAAACTGCCAACCTTGTCTGTATGTTAAACAACAGACTTCCTAAACCCCTGAGGTAACCAAATGACTAGGGCAAAGACATACAATGCAAGTTAACAGCTCTTTACACCTTATATCTCACACAGACACACATATCAGCAGAGTGGCAGACAGGATCTCTCTTACAAAGCTTTGATTTCTGAAGAATTCTTAACAAAGCAAAAACATAATCTAGAAATGTAAAATAATAATAAAGACATTATTATTATTACTCAAATACCACCAGGGGAAAGCAGAGACTCGTCAAGTACAATAACATTAGGTAACAAGAAGCATAAAGCCACTAGGTAGCATTAGCCACCAGGTAGCATTAGCTTTAGCATTAGCAATAGCTGTAATGTACTGACTATTATCCAATTTACCAAATTAGGACTTCTGAGAGGACATTATCAAGTAATTGGATACTGGACACATGCTAAGGATTGATCACCTTAAGTGGGGTCACGTCAGAGGAGGGTGTATAGCAGGGCAGGAATTTCACGAGGGCCATGAGGGCCATGGCCCTTGTGCCCTCTCAATTTGGCCTTGTGCCCTTAAAAAATATCTGCCAGAAAGCCACAGTGGCCCTAATGCCCTTCCACAAAATTGACAACACAAAAGGCCAAGTTGCCTTGCCCCTAAAATGACGAAATTCCAGGCCTGGTGTATAGTGATCCTGAGGTGCTCTACTGACGAAGTGTCCTGAAATTTTCACTGACCAACTAGACCCTGTGACTTAGCAAACAAACTCAGCAACAGGACGATGGACTTAGGACTCAGGAAATAATATAATAATAATCCTAAAATGCTAAGTGCTCTCCCAAACAATAGTATGTTAGAATAAGGTTTGTAGCCAGGAAGGCTTAAATCTCCCAAAGGTACTCTTCCTTGGTGCACAAGTACTGTGTCTTGCGTTTTCCCAAAACTGGCACACACATGGGGCATCGAAGTGGGGCTACAAGTGAAACTGACAACACAGGGCCCCAATGGCAGTAGGGATCCTGACAAGGCAGGTGTATGGGAAATATAGAAAAGAAGGGTGCCCATTCAGAGAGTGCTTAAGTGCTGCGGCCCTGCCACACATTCAGATATAAGAACCTCATTGGGTCATTTGTGGTAGTTACCATAATTCTTTGCTTCCGTGTACACAGGTTCCTCCCCAGGGGGAGTTTCGCCCAGCCCTGGAGACAGAGAATTGTTCCATTTTTTATTGGAATCTTCAAGGAAAATTAATTCATTCATTATTCATGGGTGTTAATAATTCATCTCTGTATGTGTGTGCTTGGTAAGGCAGCACAAGGAAGTCCATAATAATAACAAAGTCACATAATAACAATATAATAACGATCCAACATAGCAATATAATAACAATCATCATTAACAATCAAGTTAAATTAAAAGCTAAGTATTTACAATTGAAGACCATATTACTACAGCATTGTATAACATGAAAACAGACATTTACTGAAAAGGCACACAATGTTGAATTTCTGAAAAGAACTCAACTAAATAGACTATAATTGGTAATAATTCATAGTAGTTGCCAGTAATTTTTGAGCTAAGTGTAAAGATATGTTCATAGTGTGGGCCTATCATATTACATATGCAGAAGATATGACAAAGTAGCTTCATCCTTTAGCGGTAAAATGAGACAGCTGAAGTCAACTAGTAGTACTAGAAGTATAGCAGCTTAAACTCATGGTGAGGTCAAGCATGTGACTATAGTTGACACACACAACCCATATCAGCAGTGTGGGTCTAGCCACAACAAGACTGCAGTTATTTATCCAGAGGCATTTTTCTAAGTTTGTTTTAGTATCCACTGACAATATTGATTAATAATGAAAACTAACAGCATGTCATCAAATACACATAAAATTACATAACATTAAAGTGAGTAAAGGCATTCAGTTTGTCAAAGCCATTTATCTAACTCAAAGTCTTTGGATGCAGTAAATTCAGTTTTATTAAAGCATCAAGAATTGTCTCCTACTCTGTGATCTGCTTTGTGAATTTATTAGTACAGAATGCCAAAACAATAACATCACTTTGCCAGTTTAACAATGTTTTCTTTAATTACTGCAGCAGTTTTATAGCGACAATGGTGGTTGCCAAGGCACTGTTGTTGTTTTGGACCAGAAACACAAATGCTATAGATGCCTGAACTAACATTTCTGTACCCTTTCACATTATGAGCCCCGTTAACCATAAATTTCCCTTTTAAAAGTGTAAATCTCTTTTACCTTGCAAGAGTGGAAGCAGAGTCACAAAGAGGCAGATCTTTAATGGCCCTATAGGTTTTCGCACCATGGTTCCATGACGCTTCTATACCCAGAGCTGAGCCCAAGAGAAATCGTACTGCACAGCATATACGTAAGGATGACCGAGTGGTGTGCCTTCCTCATTCAAACCGGCTCCCTAGAGTGCCTGTTGCTGTAGCAGGAGAAGCGGGGGGTAATTTAGACTGAGTAAAGGATTCTGGCATTTCTTAGAATTTATTTGGCTTAAATAATTAATGGGAAGATGCACTGGAGCAGAGCGGCCTGGTTTTGGGTGACACGGCGATACCTGTATGTCATCAATTATTGAACACGGCTGGATAGCTGGGTTCTGTGACATTCCATCACAGGAGCAGCAGGTAATGCATAATCACTCACACCTAAAAACAGGGTCAAGGATTTTACAAGCTCTTTAAAATATGTCAGAACATTAATATAGTGTTTTGTTGAGAAATACATTATTTCTTTGCTGAATTTTGTCTAAAACAAATATAGTCTACCAAACAGGAGATAATTCTGGTTTCACAATAAAAGAGTAGTTTTGTTGGTAAATGTAATGCTTTGAGGACTTCATCTGATTGTGAGAAACAGAAATCAAACGACAATGACAGTCTGGAGTCCTAAAAGAAACCATTTAAATCGTTAGGATATCACAAGAGATCTGTGCGGAGAGAAAGAGATGCTTACTCCAGAACACCACAACCATATTATTTCATCCATATAAATATAATTTAGCTTGGGTGTCTTGCCAGCCACTTCACAACTTGTGCCAGTTGTTTTTAATCAAGCAGATTTTTATTGTCCGTAGAGAATACAAGCAATGATACCTCAGGCTTAGAAGGAGATGTTAAAAATGATGTATTCTCCCTCCTGAGGCAGGCTGGCCAGTTTAATGGATGCTGATCTGTTATACTGCTGACTCCCTCATCCACAGCTAACTGAATTTATTTTTATTTAAGATAGTTTGGCATTCATCCACTTAAAAAAAACTGTTCATGAATTTAATAGATGGCATGCATCTAATCACACTGTTGGAAGACTGCTGGGTGGTGTAAGTAAGAACTAGACTTAGATTTCCACTCCCACGCTTTCTCATGATGCATTAGGACTGTCACTGTCATTGTCAGTATACAAATGATGCATTATCATTGTCACCATATGTTCCTGTGCTGTGTTGTCTAGGCGTATCTGTCCAACTGTACTGCTTCTCTGAAGACCTGTCACAGTCAAATGAGTCCAAAATGTACTTAATCATCGCATTTTGTCTAAAGATTCTTGCCCATTAGCCTTATTTCTTGTCAGCAATGAGACTCACTTCTCCTTGTGTGGTTGTGTACTGTCTGCAAGGCCAGTGAGACGGGATGCCGACAGTTTTTAATTGGTCCCCTGGAATTGTCTCTTCCTCTCCAAGACACAAATCGTGCTGAACCAATGTGCCTTTAACCTTGTCACCTTTGTCAGTTGTTTAGTGTTCCCCCAACCCCCGATTTATGCATGATAAGCATTTTTTGCTCGCATAATCCACAAAGTTTCTCTTACTGAGGTAGTATGACAAAGCTTTTATATCAGACAGCTCAGATGCTGCCTCGTGATCCTTCCTCATCCAACAGTAATGTGAGACATAAACAACATCCACCTCTCTTATGCTGGCAGCACTGACCTAAGACATAACTTTCAGAATGAGTTGGTGCAGGAGACTGTATATCTGGGTCTGCCTCTGTGTCTCCTGCAACCTGTCAGACACCAGACACCTCTGACAAAATCTGTTAAATGGATTGAGAAATGAATGAGTGTGGACTGTAGGAATCCAAGTCTGTGTGATGTGCTGGGCTGGGCTCCATCTTGTCTGTATTCCCCTGGTATGACAGTAACTCCAGTAGTGATGCATTGATTCCACCTCTGACACCAGATATGGCAAAGCGTTCTATCAGCTGTCACAGAGGAGGCCTCGACAAAATTTGTATTTTGTGCCATTTATTAACACTGCTGGGTAGACACAGGCAAATACTAACCCAAAGAAAAAACTGAGAAAAACTTGCCACCACACAAAATGTATGTACAGTATATACATGTTATTTTACCCAAAACGTTTAAATCAGAGGAACAACATTGGTCAACAATGGAATGTGATAACTTTGCTTTGTCTCTTGTACACTTAATCTGAACTAAACTCAAATAGATATCTGCAAACTTGCCTGTAAACATACTGTTACCTAGGGCACTAACCAGAGTTTCTTCAGTAACAAATTCTTAGTACTGTCGTGATACAAACAATGCGTAAAAAAATGTCAAACTTTAAATCAAACTACATGGTACCATTAACGATCAATGAATAACAAACCCAAACAGTCATGAATTACAATACATTTGCCAACATTTGCCATGATGTGTGGTGGATAAAAACCAGCAGATTTTTTTTTCCACAGATGATGATTAGACAGTATTTACTGTATATATACAGTACATTAGATCTAGAAAACATTTAGAAAACAAAACAGACCTGACAAACCCACCAAGTATGGATGTTGGATCTTATGAACTGTACTGAAATATGTCAATGTGACTGATGACTGAATTTAATTAAACAGGAATGCGAACCTGTAGTGTATAGGCAACTGAATATGAAAATGTTTTATTTTCTCTGTCCAGTAAAGAAAGAAGAATTATTTGTCCATTTTTTAATGTTTAAAGTAACACTTTCTGAGATTGGCTAGTGGGGTTTCTTTCCTTATTCACAGAAAAGAAAGGGTTTATCCATGTTAACTTGTTGCCATGACGGTAACTGTGACAGCGACAGGCTCATCATCGTTTCCTGGTGGCTGTCCTGGTGGCTGTCCTGGTGGTGCAACTGAGGGTCTTGGGATTGACATTGCTGGCTCTGGAGAAGAAAATGTTTGCCCATGATTTTTACAGAACCAGTCATAGCACAGTGGTTGTGCGCTTCAGTAACTGAGGTAAAAAAAATGACTTGTTCACTCAACTCAGTCAAGACATCTTGTGTCTTTGACAGATATGTTATGTGTAGTAAACTTTACATGACATATTGACATAACTTATTCAAGGTGACAAACTGACTGGTTATGCTTCATTTTTACATAACAGAAAACTGTGAAGAGACAGCATCTGAATTTCTTTTTTACCTGGGCTGATATCTTCCCTGCTGTCTTCTGTTCCAGCAGTTGACTCATCCTCAGGAAAGTTGATATTCTCCCTGGACTGACTGTTTCGACTATAAAAAAGGACAATGCACATTGCTTACATATACATGTATACATAATACATGTAAACACTTTAAATTTGTTTAAACTGAAAAAACAGTCGTTTGACAAGCATACTTACATTCCAAATATTAAGTCATGTAGGCCTACAGGAGTAAACAAAATAGGTTTAGCCAAGCTTTCGTAACAGTTTTATCTTAATTAATACATTTAGATATTACATATTTACATATAATTGGTAACAGTTACATTTTTTCCATGTACTTAACAACAAACACAGGAAAGCCATGAATGTCTATGGGGAATATAAACTTACGTGGGTTGTTGTTTCGATTCCTCACAATATATATGAAGATTAGAAGTGTTAGGATCGCAGCAATAATCATGCCTCCAATGGCGGCACCAATCACAGCGGGAAAAGCATTGAAGCCGGGCATAGCTGGAAGACATGACGGGTTTATCAACTAGATGTCATCCAAAAACTACAATTCTTAGAGAAACACTTCTAGCACCTCTAAACTGGCTGTTGGCTAGCTCAAACTGCTACTCTTAATGCACTTGATGTCCTTAATGTCCTTGTAATCTACTGATATCATGTATCAATTTAATGCATTATGTGTAACAATTTTTACCTCAGTACCTAAAATTAGGTAGTGTTACGTTACTATAACCACTTCTAACTATGTAGCCGACTAATGATTAGGCTAGGTGTCATTTAGGCTAATATTAACTTCAACCACTTATGTGTCCTAGCAGATCTGGACAAAGAGATAACACTGGAAAAGAATATAGGGATACCAGAATAGCTGAAAAGGTCAGTGTCACGTCACACGACAGACAGAAAAGACAACAGAAGTTAGTTTTAGAGGACTGTGTGCAGAGGGAGTTAACAGGAGGGTGTTGTTATGGTAATGTGGGCAGTTCACCTGAACGGATGAAAAACAAAAGAGAAAAATTACAGTTGTGTCATGGGTCCTCTTTGTTTTGCATGACACAGGTTAATTTGATTAGATAAGAAGTGATATGTAAAGCGATTTGTTTACTGTCTTCAATACACAACTAAATAAACATTGTATCTCTTAGATAGCTTTCTCTATTATCTGTTATCTAGTACGTAATACCTATTAGGTTAATTTCACCACACTGATGTAGCATGCAGTAATTAACCCAAGCATGTCACGTGCGGAGAGCTCACCTGGGCTCTTTGCGTCTGAGGGATGACCTATGGTGCGGTGATTGACAGCCATGATACGGACCTCATAGCGGCCGGTCGGATCAAAGCCTCCCATCTTATAGCTGCGAGTGCCAGGATCCAGGTTGGCAACCACTCTTTGCCAGAGGGGATCAGTGTCCCCCTTGCCCTGCAGCACCCGGCAACGCTCAATGATAAAGCTAGTCATGTCTCCGACAGTCCACAGGACCCACTCCATGTCCACTTCCATCTGCCGACGGCTGCTGTACATGAGCTTGGTGATAGTCACATTGGGTGGCATCGGGTATCCTGATTAACACACAGGAGAGGGAATGTAAGATATACATTTCAGCTATCCTGCAGGATTGGATTTTCCAGTGTACTAGTCGTACGCACACACTCACACACACACACACACACACACACACACACACACACACACACACACACACACACACAAGCACAAACACATTCCCCACCCTCGCTAAGCCCTTTGTGTTATTATTATCATTATTATCATTATTCCTTTCATCATCATCATCATCTTATTATTATTATTATTATTATTATTATTATTATTACCTCCGCCAAGGAGGTTATGCTTTCATCCCTGTTTGTTTGTTTGTTTGTCTGTCTGTTTATCTGTCATCAACTTAACTAAAGAAGATTTTGATGAAATATCAGGATAGGTCAGAAATGGGCTAAGTGAGAAGTGATTAGATTTTGGTGGTGCTCCGGATCCAGGATTTTTTAAAAGGATTCTTCACCTTTGCGAGATAGGGCCAAATTGTTCCCCACAGAACTGTCGCCCTCTTGTGGCTATCTTAAAAGTGATTCGATTTTGGTGGTGATCTGAGCTGCCTTGGCGGAGGTCTGCGCTCTCTGAGTGCTTTTCTTATTATTATGATTATTCCTTTCATCATCATCATCATCATCATCATCATCATCATCATCATCATATTATTATTATTATTATTATTAATATTATTATTATTATTATTATTATTGTTGTTGTTGTTGTTGTTGTTGTTGTTGTTTTAATGCATTTATTGGTGTAATATGAGGATCTGAAACCAAAGCGTTTGTCTCTTATAAGTAGTATTTTTGGTTACTATAATTACTGTAATTAACTAGTATACAATTAAGTATAATTAAAAGGAATCTTGAATGTCAAGATCATGTTTACTTACTCTTCACCAGTAGCTCAATGGGAATCTCTGTTCCCCCGACTGCGTTGGTCGCTGAGCACCAGTACTGTCCGCTGTCTGTCAGGCCATCTGTCTCCTTGACCGTGAGGTTGGACCAGGCTGCTGTTTGCTGCAGGACATACTTGGAGGGGGACTCTAAGACGTGCTGCTTCAGGTTGTTGTACCAGGTGATCTCGGTGGCAGGATAGTTGGCCTTCAGTATGCAGGTGAGCTGCACGTCACTGCCCTCATACACAGAGACCCTGCTTCGCTGTGTCACAAGCACTGGAGCCTCTTTAAAAAAAATATCACAGTGATGGTAAAATGTACGTGATGAAAAAAATGTTTCAATACCAGATTGTAAAAATATAAAAAACAAAACAAAAACAATAGTAAATCTCTTAATGGACCATTCTTAGAGCTGCTATGAACAGGTTTTAACCAAATGGAGTATTTTTTTTATATCTAGCTATTGTCATAAGTTTGTCTCTGCTGCGTCCCTTACCCAGCTTCAAAACACACTGCTTCCTTTCTGCAAACAGTGGATGCTGAGCGTGACACACAAATGACTTGCCACTGTAGGTGGCGCTGGAGCGCAGTATCAGGATGTTAGAGTTCTCCTCGGATTTGCCATGAGTCTCTCCTGTGTTGGACGACCACCAGAGCAGTGCTCTGGGATAACCCCCTTCCCAGGAGCATGAGAACATCAGGTACTCGTGGTTGCGAGTGGCGTAGGCATAACACTGCGGTTCTCCAGGTGGATGCCCTGACCATGATGAGAATGTAAATCATGTCAAGGGT
The DNA here is from genome assembly GCA_027475355.1 of Coilia nasus. Lineage (NCBI taxonomy): Eukaryota > Metazoa > Chordata > Actinopteri > Clupeiformes > Engraulidae > Coilia > Coilia nasus. The sequence continues at coordinate 27,403,643 of CM050214.1, forward strand.
TACATTAATGCACTCTGGAAACTTTACCCTATGGTCACTTATGACTAGCCTAGTAAACCACCCCCTTGTAATGCACTGCATGTCGTACATTTCGTACATTTCCTCTGTACGAAACGCAGTGTAGTATGAGGGGCTGGTTGACCAGGCTAACTCATGACTGTATAGTTGTGTGTGATTAGAAGCATAGCTATGGACAATAGGACATGTTGCATCAGTTTTGCATTTGATCACTCACATGTCCTGGTGCTGCAGCTTCTTGAGTCTTTGAGGGCAACATGGGAGCCATGACACTCAAACACTGAGTTGTTTCCGGTGACAGGTCCTGTCTGGATGAAGGTGGCAGTTCTGTAACTTTGCCTATTCACAAATGGACTCCAGTGTAGAGAAGCGTACGGTTGTCCTCCTTCCCATACACATGAGAGGCTCAGATCCGTGTAGTTGTTGGTCGGCTGAATGGTACATGAAGGACCTCCATCGGGTGGATCTGTAGGAATAAAATCATTCTCTAATACTGGTTGGTTAAATCTTTGCTATTTATTAAAATGAATGTTTATTCCCTCTGAGAAATGGTTTAGCCTAAGTGAAAGGACATGCTAGTTACTATGGAAGCATTCTGAGGTATTATAACTCTGGATTAGGTAATTTTTTTAAAATCCAGAAAACAACATAACACCTCCGTTAGTTACTGAGTGATCACTGTTTACATTGGTCACAATAAATGTCTGACCATATTTTTGCAACCATCTATGGTTTCTCTTATTATTTTAAATATTCACCCTTGCTGCAATATGCAGATAATATGCAAGACCAAATACAAAACAAAATTAATAATAAAGAAGGAAAATATTTATATATTTCGAAAATATATTTTTGTCCAGCTTCCTCTAGGGGTGTATATTATGTTTATGTGTAGAGTCAGCTATGCCAGAGCAGAGCAAATATTTCCATTGTGCTTACCCTCATTTAATGTGAGATTAGCTGCATACCATAGCCATTTTAAAGGCTCTGTTTTTATCTCTGAAAGACAAATAGCATAGGCTTTCCTTAAGGCAAGTTCCTAATCCATCCGTCAGACAAGAAAGTGTCAGGACAAGAGAGGTCCTCTTGGCCTTTTCAGTGTCTGACATGACAGACTGACAGTCACACTGGCTTGATACCTTCAATTGTCAGCTGTTAGGTGTAAGTTTCGGTCACATCCTCCTGAGGATCCGTGGGGGGGGGAGAGGATGGCGTTTTTCCTGCACCTCCCCAGTTTGGCCAGATGTCTGACTGCATTGTGCGTGATGCGTGTTTGTGTGTGTGCGTGCTGGGTGTGGGGTTACAACAGATGGAGCTAAAGCCAGAAGAGATAGGGATCATTCCGAAGAAGAGAAAGTGAAGAGTGAAGGAGGAGAGGCTCTCAGCACAAGGAGAAAAGCTGGGGTGTCGGAAGAGGAACTTACAGTAGACAGTGAGGGTGATGGTTTTCTTGGAGCGGGTGTTGAGGTACGTGTTTTGGGCCAGGCAAGCGTAGTGACCTGTGTGCATGCGCAGGATCCTAGTGATGGTGTAGGTGGGGCCCATGTACACCTGGGAGTTGTTGTAGAACCAGACGTACTGGCTGGGGGGGTTGGAGGATGCCTGACAAAGCAGGGTGACTGTTTCCTTCTCCAGCGCCGAATAGCCTCGCTCCGTGACCGAGTAAGGGGTGACTTGAATATTAGGCAAGTCTGGTCCGACTGCAGTGTTTAAAATAATAATAACAAATATTTGATCCTTGTGAGCTATAACAAAGGTTATAAGTACACCCTAAACTAGTTATGACAGGTAAAGAAAACATATTCAAATTGGAGATGATGTGCATTGACTGTTTAGGGATGAAGCATACAAATACATCCTATAGTAGCCATGAAAGGTAACAACATATTCAAATTGGAGATGTTAAGAGGAACAGTATCCACTTACAAATGATGTCAAGCCAGGTGCGGTCACTGCTGGCTTGGTTCACCTGATTGCGTGCCAGGCAGCGGTACCAGCCTGTGTGGTTGCGGTTGACGTCGGTGATGTTGACCACACTGCTGATGCCCTGTGCCATGATGCCGGTGATGTTGTATGGTGACGTGTGCTCCCACGTGTAATAGACAGGCCCTGTGCCATTCTCAAGGCCGCAGCGCATCCACATGTACCTGCCCTCTGACGGAGAGGAGTCACTCAGGACAATGTACGGTCTCGTCACTGGCACTGTGGGTATAGAATGAAGATACATTTTAACCTTAGAGTTAACCCTTAAATCCGGGGAGTTTTTGAACATTTTATACATAATAGAATGTGTTCTATAACAATTGCAGATAATAGAATGTGTTCTATAACAATGTAACATTCTATGGACCAATTCTACGGACCCTGACATTTTTTAGAACATTTATCCCCTTATTATTATACAGCTTTTTAGGATGCTGAGGAACGTCCCATTGGCCTTGAATGGGAAACTCCAATGTTCGGAGGTGAAATACTTTTGTATAATGAGGGCTGAAAAAGTATAATGACCGCTGTCAATGACAAGGGGTTTTGTGCTTCTTTCAGATCACTCCGCAAGTAGTTCGTTCACTTATTGTAACGGAATATCAACAATGAGCAGCAGTGAGTTATTTAGCAGCTGGACATGTTGCTATGCAACACATACACATAGTATTTCCTAGATGAACTATTTTTAGCAGTGGAGGCCATGAAGAGGCAACAAAATATGACATTGTTAGAATTGTCTAACTCTCTATTATTATTGTTTGGCAAGTAGCCATATAATAAGTGAGATAATGTTCTGGGATGTGGTCAATTTCGTGGAATAAACCCCTTCAGAGTAATCTCTGCTCCGCTTCAAGTTGGGGTTCACGAAAATGACCGCCTCTCAGAACATTATCCCTTACATCTTCCCTTCTCATCAGTGCAAGGACATTGGCTCAAGTGTTAATAGAAACATCACGTAGCATACACCAATAGCGTGCTGTAACAAGCTAGAGATGCTTGTGCTACTGACCTAATACACTCAGGTGTATGTAATAGTAGATGAGTTTGGCTCCTTGTGGTGTATCGTAAAGAGCCTGACATGTGTAAAGTCCCTCTGCAGCAAGGGGCAGCTTGGCAATGGATATAGAGGCACTGTTCTTGATGATAGTCAGCTCTCCCAGTGTTTTGGCCAGATTCTGTAGCTTGGGCCCTTTGCCGAAGTTGTAGGCCACTGCGCGAATGTTTTGGGTCCCTGGCTTGGTGAAGCCCCAGATGTAGACATCGGGGAACACGGAGCCACACTCGAGGATGACTCCCTTTTCCACTACGCCGTTCGTCCTGGTCTCAATGTAGACCACTTCCCCAGGGTCCAAGATCTCCAGACCTGGGGACAGAAGGCAGGTTGGACCTTAGTCCTCAGGCTGTAGTTTCTCTCCTCTGTCTTTCTCTTAGTGAAACACAGATAAATGGAGTTGAACTGTAACCATTATTTGGTAATGCTTCATGTCACTGGTCCCTTTGAAGGTGTATTTACATGTAACAACATGTAACATTACTAACACTATCACTAACCCTAATCCTAAACCTTACCCTAACCCTTAGGCACAGTGTAAATACATAATTGTGCATGTTGTTAACCACTTTGTTACACTGTTCTTCATAATGTAGATACACTGTCACACAAGCACATGTACTAAAATAAATACCTGTTACCATTACTCTATCACAGAAATACTTGTACTAAAGTGAGTTGTCTAGGTAACCGTTACCACTGCTCTGTCACACAAATACTCGTACTAAAGTGAGTTGTCTAGGTAACCGTTACCACTGCTCTGTCACACAAATACTCGTACTAAAGTGAGTTGTCTAGGTAACTGTTACCATTACTCTATCACAGAAATACTTGTATTGAAGTAAGTTGTCTAGGTAACCATTACCATTACTCCGTCACACAAACATATACACTAGTATTACATGTACTAAAGTGAGTTGTCTAGGTAACCATTACCATTGTTCCTGGCTTCCTTAAACACTGAGTCATCAGGAGGGTCCAGATCCGTGGAGCCTGAAAGCAAAGAGTA
>CM050214.1:27415206-27430206 GCA_027475355.1 Coilia nasus
TGATCAAAGTGGCATTTATAGTCTAAATCATCTGAATCATGTTCCTTATAACAAATCTGTATCCACACATACTGTAAACACACACAGACTCACCCAGGCACTTAAGGACACCAAGTCACAGCTAAACATGATAGCGTAATAGGTCTATTATTACGCTATCTATTATTGTACCTATATTGTATATATGCTGTATATATCCATTGCTTCCAAAACAAGTATTGGTTTTGTAACTTTTTCGCTATGTCATCCCTTAAAATGGCATTTATGCAATCCTAGCCAAAGGTCATCTTGTACATAACGCTATGATGTCAGTGCCAACAAGTAAAACAAAAAATCCCAGTTAGTGTGTTGGGGCAAAAGCTGTGCTGTTATTGTTTTTCGAGAGGCAACAGTTGAGAGCCGAACAGCTCTGGCCAAGAAAAGACAATAGTCTGTTTTAGAGTAAATACCAGGCTCTCTTTAGAAAGCATGTCTGGCGCAAATCTGCTCTGACATCTCTCGTTTAGGGCTGCCTTTTTTCTGGGAATAGCTTTACAAGTATGTTTTGGATAATGCAATCACAGCAGAAAGTATAAAAGAGCCTTAGTGGTCACTTCCCCAAAGGCTAGCTTAGTCAGTGACCCCTGACAAAAAGCAATGTGCAAAAAAGAAACACTAGTCCCACATTATCAGTTGTGCAACTGGCTTCTTAAATACATGTTATGACATATTTATGGTTTTGGTCAACAGTGTGTAATGAGATCTACTTTCATGACAATTCCATTCTATTACAACCCTTATTTACTAAATTATGGTATTCAACTATGGTCTACTATGTATTCAACCATGTTGTTTTTGGTGACCAGATTTGTTGTGGTCGTACTGGTGTGGCACATGGTAGAATTTCACTGTGTATTGGTCATGGAGGTTTAGGGACCTTTATGATGCTATTGTGTTTGTATTACTACCACTGTTATAACTGTGTACAGACATAGCAGGCTACACCTACGTATGTTTATCGTAAATGAGAAATATCACAACTGTAAAATAGTGAAGTGGCATAAGATGTTTGCAGGTTTCACAGTAGTTACGAATGACACATCTTATATAATTCTTCAAAATCATAATGAATAAACACTGTGGTAAAAAAAAACGATGATGGAGTAATGTATCTCTGTGAGTAAAACGGCATTATCAGGTTTCCATTACAAGTTTTATTATTTGCATTGTCAGTGCAGTTTGACTGGGGGAAACAATGAGCATACAGTATAACCAAGATAAATAGGTTTGCTGGCAAACACATGCTATTTTCACAGTCAAGTTCCATACACATACGTACATATTACTGAGCTGTGGATGTACTCATGAAACTTTAGTACATTGTGGCAAATATTAAGCCTGCTCTGAGTCTGTCATGGCGGAAGCCACGTAAAAAGGGAGAAATGCTGTGTTGGAGTGTTAGCACAACCAGATGATATACCCATTAGGATATTTATATTAATGTCTTAGATACTCAAGTGATAACATAACAGTGAATATTACTGTCAGTGCCTGCAGCACTCCTGTTATCTGTAGAACTGAAAGCTGCAGCTCAGATTCTGTGCAACAAAATGATAAATAACACCATACACAACCATGTATGACTGCACAAAATTAGAGTTTCTACTTCCTGTTACCTACTATGGTGCAGTTTGAAGTGCAATAACCTTTATGTACATTATGACAACATATAAACATCATTAGAAAATGTATAGTCCATTGCATTTCATGCTGGCATTTTGTGAATACTGATTAAATGACAGACTGCAATCTGGATGTTCTCACTCCACAAAGTCATACTCATCCAACGTCTATAAGACTGAATTTCAATCTTTACACAAAAGGGGTTGATGTCAATCAACTATAACATTTTACCATGTCACCAATAGAAAAACACACACTTAATAGCTCAGCCTCTTCCCTGTCTCCATTTTATTGTCCAGTTAATCGTGTAAACATCTTGGATATGCAGTATACTTTGTAAAAAATGTTTTTGATTGTCAGAAGTTGTCAGAAAGGCCTAGAAATTACCTGTCATTATCACAAACCTCTCATCAGCAGAAGTTAGTTTGTGTACACTCTTTTGAAAATATCCACAAAACAATGTCATGTCACACGTAAGGGCGGGTACAACTAAATGCACAATGTGTAGCAGAGCCTTTTACATCTTAAACTGTGAGTGTGCTTACGGGGATACAACCACAGATGATTATTTACAGATTTGCACTGCATAAATGTATGAGAAACTACCACATGGAATTAAAACAACCAAACACCAGTGCAACTTTCCATCCACAACCAGAAACATCAACCCTGAAGACACATTATACCATGTCTGACTTTATGTCCACACCACCACCGACATATAATATTAACAGAAAAAAACGGACTGAATTAGAAACAAGGTGAACACCTGCAGTATTTAAAAGAGGCCACTGTCAGTGTTTGTTGTCGGGTTGGTAAGTAATAGTCTCTAGAAGTAGCGAGGGAGCACATTAAAGTGCTAAACATTAACTTTGTGCAAAATGCATGATTACCCTAGGCTAGAAATATGCAACACTTTTGGAATTATTGAAGGCGGTCAAATCAATAGAGAATAAGCAGATATATCAGACTGATGCACGTGATAGAACGCCACAAAAAGTAAGATAGGAGTATATCTGGAAATGCTTTTTAATGTGTTTCCCAAATACTGGCTGGTCTTATACTGTAACTTAGGTGAACTGGAATCATAGGTTTATCTCTTCGTCAGTGACCGTGAAGGAGGTAGGCAAGTGAGAAGCGGGGACTGTGGGTTGATGCGATTACAGCCTAGGGCACCAGCTGCTGCTGATTTCAGACGTACCACTCCTCTTTTGAGATGACCGAGCCATCCGTTTGGGGCACCATATCGACTGACATTTCCAGTTCAGTTTCGTCATAGAAAGCGAAACACTGTTCCCCATAGCCACACCCCTCCACCTCGCTCTCCACGCTGAACGTGCGGTTCATTTGGTCCGCGCTGTCCGGCAGCTCGTGGATGTTTTCGGTGAGGCTTATGGGCCTGCCGTACATCTCCGTCTTTTTGTCTTCGTCCTCGGGGCAAATGAGGACCTGTGGCAGGGGAGGGTAGGGCGGCAGGCTGCCCCCCTTGCGGTAGCTGCTGCTCCCCAGCACGTGCTTCTTGGTGCTGTAATCGCCCTTGAAGGTGCGCTGGCGCCGGTGGAACAGAACGGCCAGGAGGGTGACGGCCACGACCAGCAGCGAGCCGCCCAGCGCCACCATCCCGATGGCAGTGCCCAGGCCCTGATGCCCCTGCGAGATCTCGTGAGGAAACAAGGGGAACTCTGGGTAGGAGAGACAATATGGAGGGGAACAAGGGGGTCAGAGGTCAACTACAGGAGGGTACCTACTTAATAAGAAACAAGCGCAATCAGAGATGGCAACCTGGACCCCTATGTGGGTGGACAAACACACAGACAGATAGACAGACAGACAGACACATAGATGGACAGATCATAAACAAACAAACAAACAAACAAATGAATGAATAGGGTATAAGGGTTAAACAGGGATGGGCTGGGGAGGGGGATGGGTGTTTTAAAAAAAACACCTCAGTGCAGACTGTGATTAACACAGATTCTTCACAGAAAACGACGCATGCATCAGCAGCCAAACACGCAGCATGCCCAGTGAGATTTGACCAAGCAGCTGAGACCATGCTGAGCTCGGACTGGAAGTGGCAGTCTGGCCCTCGTTGAGAACTTGCATAACAACATTATCTCATGACGGTGACAGAGAAATAGTTGCTTGTGAAATGGCACAGCACTTCTTTCCATGAAATCTACCCCCCAACCTGAGTAACCCAACACACTGTTAACCGTCTAACGGGTCATAGATCTATGATGAAGCCTTTTCTCTGTGTCTTTTCTTGTGTCCAGGGTGGACGCATTAAGCTTGTGCTATGTTGCACAACAATGCCATTGCTAGCCTAATCGTAATGGACCACAGAGTGTCATGCTTTTTGCCTCTTCTAGGGAGAACATAAGAGCAGCAGCTTTAAGCTGCAATTCCTGAATATAATATTTACTGCACATTTCATCAGATTCAGCAAAATTCTCCTCTCATTTCTCTAAATGGACAGCAGACTGTGTGTGCACTCCAAGAAAAAAAAAAAAAAAAAAAAAAAAAAAAAACTGGTATTCTTTCCCAAAACAGCTGCAGCACCTTTATTATCAAAATTAAACCACATCAAAGGGAATATGGTGGCTACTTACAATGTTAAAAAAGGACGCCATGTGTGGAACTATTTATCATCAAAGACACATGGCAAGAAGTTGTGGAGAGCCGCACAAAGAGAGGCGTCACCTCCACCAAAGGAGAGGGTGTTATGGCTTGCGTCCCCTCTCGGCTTGGTTCAGTTGTGCTGTGGTGAACCACAGCAAGAGCGTACAGTACCAGCGTATGCGAAACAAAACGACATTTCATCGCTTCGGGACAGGATCCGTCCTGCGGACGCATCAAGTGAAACCAAACAAAACCCAAACTGATGGATTTGGTCTAGGGTGACCAGACGTCCCGGTTTGACCGGGACAGTCCCGATTTTTAGTCGCGTGTCCCGAGTCCCAACAAAAGCCAGTCGGGACGCAAAAATGTCCCGGTTTTCACCCAACACCACATCAAGCTGCCCAAATTACAGTGATAGCATATACAAAACTGTTAAATTAAAGCCTAATGAAGTTTCCAGTAATTCAGAGTCAATGTGTGTGTGTGTGTGTGAGTGACAATGGTAGGTGCGCTCTGCGAAATCTTCGCAGTCAATGTTACAATGTATCTTGCAGTATACAGCGGCCGTGTTTTAACGGTTTTCTTCGATAGCAGACTAGACTACTACACGACAATGCCTAAGAGAATGTGCACGCGCATGACGTCACACATAGTGTCCCGGTTTTAGACTCTGGAAATCTGGTCACCCTAATTTGGTCGGGTCGCTACTTGCAAATCATTCAGCCCCCGAGTAAACTCTGGAGGCTCGCTGCCAAAGCTTGTATTGTGCTTACATGTCCTGCTGACGCTGTGGGCAAAGGCTCTGTTTATAGAATTACTCAGTCTTAGCCTTTAACAGTAATTCAGAGGGGCTGCCCAGCTCTGTACACACACACACATGTACGTAGTACACTGACGACCATCTTGGCTGCACTAACTGGTGTCATTATCCTCGATCTTTGATGGGCTTCACTTTTCAGCAATACATAAATATCAACAAATAACAACAAAGCAATGTACTGAGAAGACTTATTACATAATGTAGGCACTCAGCAGTGAGGGCAACACCCATGTGGGTTGGTGTAGAAAAAAAAACCCCCTGAAATCCTGACTTGCCCAAACATCATCCGCATAATGTGCTGACGCACGTGTAAGGCCGTGTTAGCACAGGCAAACTAAACAAGACAGTCAAAATATGCAAATGTACCGAGCACACTAAACACTTAAGCACTTGGCCATCGCAGCGAGAGAGAGCAGCGTGATGCCTTCAAGTCCAAATATTTATGCTCAGGAGTTTGACAGTTTGTGTTGGCATGGCGGCGCGCTGCTGAAGAGGTGAAAAAGACCGGGGCTATAGTTAGCCAGTAAGGCCAGAATGGGGGAGAAAGCAAATACTAAATCTTTATTGTTGCAACCACCATTGATCAGCAGCGAGGGTTTGATTACCTAGCGAGGGTGATCTCCCCTTTCACAAAGGCAGGCCTCCTGCGTATCCCTTCTGCCCTCCAGTTCCAGGACAGTGTTTCCCACAGAAAATGTGTTAGTTAAGGTGGTGGTTGCCTAGCCTGGTAAACCAGCCCCTTTGCTGAAGTTTAAAACAAGTGGCTCTGCCTTTACCCAATCGCTAACGTCTGGTCATGGCATATGCAATTAGCTAATTCAAATGTACCACACAAAGTCCACGTCATCACTGAAAAACAAAATGAAATTAAGTATAAGGGGCTGGGTTACCAGGCTAGTGGTAGCCTGGGGAGGTGTGGGGTTTTGGATGAAAAGTATACTTCTCCAGCTTTCCAGCTGGTATGAATGGAAGGCACTTGATGAAGCACCTATTGTCATATTCCTATAATTTCATCAACTAATAGAAGCCCAAATCTAATTCCAGTTTTGGGAGAACTTTGTTGAGGCGAGAGGGATGTGTTGCTAAGGTGGCCACCTTACCCATAAAGCACTGGGTGAAGCACTGCAGGAGCATGCAGAGAGGTTGCCCTTGTGACGCACATGGACCACGGAGCCCTTGTGATGCCTGGACACAGCAGCAGAAGCAGCAGCAGCAGAGGCAAAGCTGCATACTGCCTCAACGAGCCGCAGACCAATCAAAGCCAGAGTAAACCATGGAGATAAGAGAGCGTTGGGGAGAAAAAGGGGGCGAGCGAACGAACGCAAGCTTCTCCGAGGTTCGCCTAATCTGCGTACCACCGAGGCTGCTGCTGATGACGCATACACACAGCTCACCTCCACACGCTCTGCCTCTCCTTCCTCCCTCTCCTTTCTCCTTCTCTTTCCCTCTCTCTTTCTCTCTCTATTTCTCTTCCTCTCTCTTTTTCCTTTTTCTCTCCCTTCCTCTCTCTCACAGACTTTCGAGGACGAGAGGAGAACAGAGGCAAAGTCAAACCCGAGTGCTGATAAAGATCCCCCCTCACTGCACGCAGACTCTGCAGAACTTCAAAGACAGATCATTGTGCTGAGACAGGACCTTTAGCCGCGCACCGCTCGGACATAATGATTCCCAACGATCTGCACTACACACGAGAGAGCGCCGGCTGACTCCTCGAGGAGCCATAACGAGCTTCTCCTCTACATCTAGTCCGAGATGTAAACAGCTTTAATGACAGGCATCAGGATGGGTATCTGCCATAGCTATAAAACACAGGCAGCCTCCAAAGAGCAGCAGTGCTGACTTTGAGCTGCCTTGGATATTGATATGACAATGGATGTGTTGTGTGAGTTCTCATTGCTTCCTGGTGCTGGCTCTCCGTAGGCTTGGAATGTGGACATTCGAGGAGTCAGACCCACAGCATTGTACCAGCACAACACTGACATTTGGCAGCCCATCATGGTCCAAGGTCCTGAGCAGAAGATGCCTCTTCAGGTTATTGTGAAACTAAAACACAGCTATGTTGTGCTGGCATGGACTGAGAAAAATCTGATTTGTGTGTGTGTGTGTGTGTGTGTGTGTGTGTAATGCTGCAGATCCCATCGAACAGGAGCCAGTCATTCCGATGGGGCAAGATGCAAATACTACTGCAATGCAGGAAATCTATGGAGCTATGAAACCGCACTGAAACGCAATCAGTGATTCTGTGGAGGTCGACCACTACAGACGTCATATCATGGAAAACAGCCATAATAAGTGGCATAAATCGCTTGCTATATTTAGGTTAAGGGGAACATATCAGGGACAAACAGCAAGGAATACTGCTGAGACTAAAAACACCTCAAGAAGTCTGTTTATTTGTGTGGGAAAGGCTGACAAACGAATACAAACGTCAACCACTTAAGTCCTGCTTCGCCACAGAGTCTCTCCGCTGCCTCGCAATTTGCTCCAGTTTGCATCAAGATGAGGAAAAAGATGATGAAATGTGAGGATGTGACATTTATACATTCAGTTCTCATACAGTCTGACTATGTTTTAGGGCCATACGCTGACAGCTTTAGTTTGCGTATTTGTGACACAGGGGAACAGACTGTCATGTCCAGTCTTCGCACAGTTCAGGCCTGGGAGCACTGAGACAAGGACGTGGGACAGCAAGGGGACAGTGACCCATTAGCAGGTCATCTTTGTTTCAACTGATAAACAAACCACTCAAGCGAAATGCATTTAGTGGAGCTGTAATCATTAATCAATTAGTTGCTGACTGTAAAATTGGTAGGCAACTATTTGGATGGTTAATTAATCAGTTTGAGAATATTTTCTCAGGAAACGATATTCAAAATGCCCTGTTTCCAGCTTTGGGGGGAAAAAAAAAAATTTTTTTTTGGCTTCTTTCCACCTCTATGGCAGCACGAAGGGGTGAAGACTCAGCAAACTGAATATCTTAGAGCACTGGCCAAAAGAAGAACTTGTGCTCTGGAAAACACTAATTGCCATTTTCCGTCTCTGACTCCCATTTTATAAGCCGAACAATGACCTTAGGTCCGACTGCACTGTCACCGGCCACCTTTGTGCCGAGGTGAAATGTGAGTCATAAGAGTTAATGACATGCTATATGTGGTTCATAGCATTTAAAGGGGGAACTATACAGAATTACAGCTGCCCTGCCTGAAACTCATGATGAGATAGCTACTACGACTGCTAAGGATGTGGTCAAATGAATCAGCCCACAGATCTTAATATGAATAATCTTATCATGATCACAAAGGGACACCCTCTCACACACCCTCTCAATGCCCACATACCTGGAGTCAGACTGCAAGCTATGTGTGATAACACTGCCCAATCAATTATAGCATGTTTGTGTGGGAAGGCCACTGAGAACTGGCACAAACAATGGCTCAGAGAAACTTAATTATACAAAATAACAAGGTCTCCAGACCTGATTGAATCAGAAACTCATTTCATTTACACTAAGGTGCTAGGAGGAATCTAAACAGTATAAATTGCTGGAGTTGAATGCTAGTTGTTCAGTCGGTTTTAGTTCAGTTCAGTTGGTGATAGTTTAGCTGGGTTTCATTTGATGCTCAGGTAGTTCAGATCAACATCACTGAATCCGGAGTATGACCCACATGCTTCGCGACTGGCTTGCTCATAGACTGGCACACCCGGAGATTGATGGGTACAAAAACCGCTGTATACAAAGACTGATTGTGCATTCGAAACATTACGCTGAGTTTTGTCATCTTGGAATAAATGGCTATTCTCCAGTTGGCCTCCTCAAGTCTTTGCTGATGTCCAAACCTCGACCAGCTAAATTGGATTAAACTGAACAGAAGATTCCCAACAGATGCTTTTTGTTAGTAACGTGGTAAATAATCAGAAACTAGACAACCAAATAAAAACACAAATAAATACAAGAGTGCATTTTCACAGCAATGTCCATGCCACATATGCCACGTGCAAAAACCACAATGCTGTTTACTGTCATCTCAGTTTTCCTTTGCACAGACCACTTCATCATATTACAGTAGTCCCCTAAATGTGCCGAATGCTTTATGTGTTAGCCAAAAAAACAACATAACGACAAACACAAAGATTGCAAGAAGTAGGGCAAGGTTACCCACACACTGCGTTTAGCATGACAACAGGATTGTGTGACAGTTGAAGGTTCATGAGTTGTTATACGGCAAAGATTGATGTGCTCAGTCACGATAAACTACCATGCAAGCAACTGTCACTAAGCACGCGATGTAGGCGTCCTGTGTCGAGACTCAAAGGCATGCAAAAGCACATACATACTCGTTCAGCCCTGCATGCATACTTATTCAGCAGCATAAGCGCCTTCACTTTGCTCCACATGCATACGTACTCACAAACACATGCATACTCCCTTAGAAGTGTGACATACTTGCACAGCAGCTTACATGCTTACATGCACAGTCGTTCAGCAGAACATGCTTACTCTCTCAGCACAATATACATAACCAGTTAGCAGCATACCCGCATAGAAACACATGCATACTCTCTGAGCAACACATGCATGCTCGCTCAGCAGCACATGCATACTCTCTGCGCAGCACCATGCGCACACACACACAGTACTTTTTGAAGTCCTCTTTGAAACGCAGGGCCCTACCAGTGACGTTGACTTCCACAGAGGCGGAGCGAGTGCCGATGCTGTTGGTGGCGTCACACAGGTACGTGCCCGCCAGGTCATAGGTCACGGCCCCCTTGAAGAGCAGGATGTTGTCCCGCACCTCCACCTTATCGGGAATGGAGCCGTTTAGGCTGTGCAAGGGGGAAACAGAGATACCATCAGAGAAGAGACATACTGAGAGCAGAGCAGGATGAAAAGCTAGTTGCGTTTAAACCCTAGTTTTTAAAAGCAACCTTGTGAATAATGAGCATAGTCACGAGTTAGAGACTAGTTAGTTCTAAAATAGCACTTACTTATGAAATCAAATCAAAAATTAAACTTACAGTATAAATGACATATTCTGAGTTTCATTTTTGCATTTTATTACCACCCCTGTTTTTCCCACGGACTCCTATATATATAACGCAATGTTGCAACCAAACTGCGTAATTCACATATATAAATCTTAAATTGTTACACACACTGAAATGTATCTCTTTCTCAGGGCGAACTGAGGTTGACTTACAATCTCCACTGGAACAAAGAGACAGGTGGGTTGGCATCAGCTTGGCAGACTAGTTGGACACTTTCCCTGTTTAAATACCAGTTCCCATCATATCCTTCGATAGTAACATCTGGCTCATCTGCAATAAATAAATAAATAACTGACTGTAAGATCCAATGCCTTTATTGAGCGCACTGTGCGATGTCATTGATGCAGTGGATCTTTAATCTGCAGCATTATACAATGGCATCTTTGAAACAATTATATGAAGCATCCATAGTTAAAAATATGGTACAACATTATACAGTACTGTACTCATATAAATATTACAGTACATGGATCTGTCTTCAAAGTGTTTTTATCTTCTTATTAGCGTTCGTGCATCGACTGGAAATATCATATTTAATATTTTTAGAATCTTTCTGAAAATAGCAAAGTATTCCTGTGAGATGCATATGCCATTGAGGACAGAGAGTATCAAAGTACCAGGCCACATTACAGACTGAAAAACTGAAGGTCATCAGCTCAGAACTGTTAGAAAGCAATGTAATGGGTTTGTTAATTACATGAAGAGACAGAACGGGACAGAACGGGAAAGAGTTGAAATCCATCATGGAATTCAGCAAGTTATGTAAAATGGCTGTAACAACCTACATAATGGTGCCTGTAGGCAAAAGGATGTCACACCACCATTTGTATATATATCTGCTCTTCGAGTGTTGTAATTTTTGATAAGTAAAATTTCCATCATTATTTTTTTGTATTTTTGTCATGTGTCTCAAACTACTGAATGGAAAACAACACAAACCCTCATTTCTAACAACAAAAAGGACATAATTCACTGCCTTACACTGTATGTTGAGGGTCACGCTGTCGCTGTATCTCTCGTTGTGGAACGTGGTGATGCACGTGAGCTTCTTCTTGTGCGTCTGGCGGGTGGGCACCATCATGTAGTCGCTGCGCACTGTGAACGTGCCGTCGGGGTTGCGTATCTCCTGGCTGCTGGCCTCGCCGTCCAGGCCAGTGTCCCACGAGATCACACCGGGAGGCTTTCCGTTGGCGGACACACAAGTCGCCACTGTCATCTTCTGATTAGTTTGTACGGCCACAATGGCTGGAGTGGACAGGCTCATTTGGATCATGGGACGAGCTTTTAGGAAAAATGAAACAAACAAAAACATGTATATTAAATAAAATAGGCTACACTGTTTACTTTTAAGTAGGTATTTAGTATTTACTTTAATATGCAGACTATACTTAACTTATAAAAAGTATTAAAACTGGACACTAGGTACATGACTGATTTGTGGTTAGGTTTGACGTAAGTGTACTATGTGTATGCCTAAAAGAACGGCTTATATTCTGTGTTGCTGTAGGCTGTAGGCTAAAAGAATGGCTTATATTCTGTGTTGCTGTAGGCTATGGGCTAAAAGAATGGCTTATATTCCACTCTGCTGTGGTTAAATGTAAGGTGAAGTGATGAGGTAAAATCAGCTCCTTCAGCATCACTTCCAGAGCAAGGTGCTAACAACGCCCACATCAGTTTGGAGAAAAGGTTTTTGCTTCGAATGTGTGTTTGTGTGTGTGTGTGTGTGTGTGTGAGAGAGAGAGAGAGTGAGAGAGAGAGAGATAGAGAAAAAGAGAGAGAGAGTGTGATTTTTTTTTTGGAATGTGTGAGTGTGTGAGAGTTTTTTTCTCACCATATACGGTGAGGTTGACGGTGTTTTCGCGGTTGCCAGCTGGGAAGGTGGTGTACTCGCAGATGTAGGCGGCCTCGTCCGTCAGCCGCAGGTTGGAGAAGGTGATGGTGGTGTCCTCCAGGGACGGCGTCGTGCGACGCACGGCCGGGTTTTTGAAACGCACCCGCTCCTTGAAGGGCGGCAGCACCGACACGCCCAGAGCGGGGTTAGCGATGGCCACGTTCTGCTTGCTGCCGTTGATGAACTTCTGCCAGGTGACCTGGGAGATTTTCACCGGTGGGTCGCTGTTCACAAACTGGCAGCCGAGGTCAACCTGTGAACCGGCATAACCCGAGCGGCTCTCGTCAACCTGCACCATCTGAGAATAACCTGAGAGAGAGAGCGAGGGAGAGAGAGAGAGGAAGTGAGATTGAGAGGGAGGAGGGGGGAGTAGGTGAGAGAGAGTAGGCAGAGATACTTGGGCTTCTTTCTTCCATGTCTCCGTCATACTTAGCATGACTGCTTTGGGCAATATAAATGTCCTACCTGTCATGCCAGTAAACATATTGAATTTAAATTTGAGAGGGGCAGGGGAGAATGCAAGGCAGGACATTAGATCTTACGACATTAAATCAATCAGATACAAAACAACACACTGTGTATGTCCAGCTTCCCTACTGAGCCAGTGCTTTACACAAGTGTGAGGAGCGTAGCTGCCTATCCTGTATGTATATATGCATTCTGAGCGCACTGCCAATCCGCTTCTAGCTGCCATCCAAGTCGTGATGAAAATGTTGCATGCAAAAGTAAATGGGTCAATACCATCACTGTTTATAGGCTTTGCTCTCGGGAGTCCAGGCCATGGGTTCTGAATGCACTTAGGGACACTGCAAATTGTCAATGGCACTACGTAAACAAATACAATTGAACTGAATTGAATTCATACATCTATTTTCATTACCCTCCCGACAATAAGGGGGAACGAGGGGACTGTAATCAGGTCCATCCTTCTCTGTGTTGTGTGTGTATGTATCTGTTTGTGTGTGTGTGTGTGTGTGTGTGTGTGTGAGTGTGTGTGCGTGTGTGCGCGTGTGTGTTCGCATAACCTAAAAAATACTGGTCCTGCATGATCATACAGACCCTGATCCAGATGTTGGAATTTCTTTTTTGTCTTTCATGGCCGTCGCAAGAGAGGAGGAAGGATTTGCCTTCTTCTGGCCAGTCTTGTTGTCTTTGAGCAAAAGCATAAGCCAGTGCTAGAGAAACACTGAGACAACAAGCCAAACACATTGATGAAGGGGCTGTGGGGGTAGTGGTGTCCCCGGTAAACAGTGATCAGTGCAATGGCTTGTAAAAGGAAAACCAGATTCCCCGATGAGAATTTGACAGGGGCACAGCCAGAAATTTTGTGCCCTATAAAAGAATGCAATTTTGGGCCCCATTATCAATAATAATAATAATAATAATAATAATAATAATAATAATAATTGCACCCCTACACCCCTGCAATTTGATCTCAGGGTCTGCCACCTAGGCAAGGCACTTCAGTCACTAGATATTGGACTATATGACTATGACTCTCTCATGCAACACACTGCACTCTGTGCAATAAGACTCGTGTCGTGCACACCACTTTTGCTGTTGTGTGCTCTGCACCTTATTTATTTATCTGTACCTTGTTACTGTAAATTTCTCTTTAGGCTTGTATATATTTGTTTTATATTCTTATTTGTATACATTGCTGTATATTCAGAACGTATATTCTATTCTACTTAACTATTCCTATCTACTGCTTCTTAACTCTATACATCTGTTGCTCTGAACAACATCTCACTTTACTTTGTATAGTGACAATAAAGACTTCTACTGTACTGCACTATCAGTCCACACTGCTCCAGGGAGACTGTCCCTGTAGTTTTTTCAGTGCACTTTGCTCTGGGTAACAGCATCTGCCAAATGACAAACAACGTGGTGTGTTAACACCCACAGGTGCTGTGTAACACAGGTGCTTGCACTGACAATGTGGATGCGTTGAGGCCCCAGCAGCAAGTGTGTTTTTAGTCAAGCTGCCTAATATGGGCTGAGTTATCCAGGAGCAGCAGCAGCATCCGCAGCAAAGACCTCTTCTTCTCCAGAGGGGGCAACACAGTGCAGTGTGTTACATGTGTCATGACACTTCGCTCACAGCTCGATGTGAAGTGATGCGTCTCTGTCTGCGAGTGGACCTGCTTGAGATGGCAACGCCAGAACAATTACTTGGATGATGTCTGGCCTAAAACTGTCTCCTCGGCCGCCAGCGTCTTGTGAAGTGCACACACAGAGAAAAACCTGCGTTATCTTTTCATCTTCGCCGGCAACGGCGTGAGGGATGAAGAGCTCGACTTCGTGCTGAGGATAACACACTGTGATGCTCTCAGATGTTGCGTTCTCCCCCTCCTCTCCCTCTGGGTACGTGTGAAGAGTGTGTTCACACAGTGTTCACCGCCCTCAGAGGAAGACATTATCTCGCTTGTATCTGCAGGAGCGTTTATCCACTACCCCACAAATAACCATTTAGCCCGCTTTTCTTGAAGTAATGACGATGTAATTCTACAGTAATTTAAACATCATTATCCCCAGTCATCCAGACATGGTGCTTATGGTGGGACAATTAGCTTTGCGAATGCTGTTTTATGAGCGGAAGCCCTGTAACAGCCCGTTCCAAAACATCCTGTCTCAAGCCAACACTGTTTTGTTTATTAATAGAAACCCTCATCCAATTAGAAAACAAGCAAGTCTTTTGACATGGCACATTAGCTACATTAAACGCAGTGCAAGAAACCCTTCCATAAATAGCCCGCTGGGGAGAGGCCGAAGCCTCACGAATGAATATTTATAGCAGGCACACAGGTTGAGTCGCAGCTCATCTCTAGGCAACCATGGAGGCCCGTTCGCTGCACTCTATCTGAGAGACTGCAGCTTAAGGAGCAGGGAGCTAAAAATAGGAGGGTTTAAGAGCTCTCCGCGCTATAGAACAACTGACTAGGAGTAGAAATGGCCC
>CM050214.1:27435206-27615206 GCA_027475355.1 Coilia nasus
CCCTTCTCAGCAGCTCCATGACTATGGACCACTTATAACTTTAGCATGATGTTCTGCCCATTATTCCGGCCCTTCCTAAGCACCTCACCTGGGCGCAATTCGTTACGCTGATTCATTGGGCCGCCGGGACTTTCCCCCATATTAGTCTTCCCATATTTCTGTACCTGTGAAGTTGTAAAATAACCACCAAACTGGGTAACAATTTGTTCTAGCGAGGCGGTGTAGTCATTTCCGCATAGCGTCCCCAATGAGTCAAGCTTGCCACCGAGCTAATTAAGGCTTCCCAGCGCTCCCCCTTCTCCATCACCTCTCTCAAAGCAACTTGTTTGTATTCCAGGAATGTGACCATGGAGTTAGCACGCCGGGGCTCATCGGCCATGGTGCGTCAGATGCAAGTCATGGAAGGCATCACACGTTCTGATATTCCCATTCCTTACATATAGATATGGGCAATTTCACACTATGGATGTGACACTACATGACCTAATATATAAATATAGTTTCAATATCGTTTTCAATTTTTTTATGTAAGTTCTACAGCCAAAAATGGCAAATGCTCAAATTTCATGCGATCATTCACATCATGCAAATCCCATGGCATTATGCGTGGTGTTATCCCCATGGTGGGGCCAGGGGTGTTCTGAATGTGACAAAAAGCCTGCTTTCCATTAAATTGGCCATATGTATGTATACAGAATGCAAGGGCTTATTTATTGCCCTGCCTATGTCATAAGTTATTGAAATGTTTGTGTCTTTTAAACGAATCACTCTGTTTTGCTTTTTTATCCCTTATCATTTCTGTCGTATTCTATGCTGCATCACCGAGTCAAGTTCCTGTGTACTGTGTACATTTGGATAATAGAGCATCTCATTCTGATTCACAACACTGTCATCAAAACGTAGTAAAAAGGATACTTTCACGGTGCTTTAAAGGCATACCAATGACGTAAAATGGAGTGTCTCACCACTTTATTCGACAATAGAGTTGTAAATGTTACTCTCTTGCCAGTGTGCGAATGGAACTGTCATTAGCAGCCTCAGGCTTCGGTAAGAGCAGGTGTGTAGCGGTAGAATAGTAGATGGGTAAACTATGACATTGGTGGTCATGGTAAAATGAGATGTTTTAAAAATGCTTTCAAGGCATGTTTGAACAATACCAGTGGTATTATGTAAATGGGCCCAAGTGCACATAACGTAAGCGTAGATGATGTGTGGTGTGATTCTTGGAATGATAGATGTTGTATTTGGTGCATGAACTCTACAATGAGGTGAATAATTCCTATTGATGGGAGTTGGGTGGTGCATAAACTCTATTTCTGAACCTTAAAAGCTTCACTTGCTTTAACCCTTCACTACAGCCCTAGTCTTAACCGGTGCTTCACCGGAAGTTCACGTTTTGTGGGTTCGCCATCATATATTCCCAAATTCACCTTCGCTCTTGTCCTGCATAGTTCGCACAGACTGCCTTTTAATGACACGCTGTTTATCACAGGTGTTCCTTAGACACAGGTGAATCCGTGAGGTCTAAACCGTGGAGCCAGAGTTCAAAGCTCCTCTAAAACATCCCTGTCGCTGGCCAGTGAGGTCCCAGACCAATATCTGCATGGCGGGAGGCCAGAGCCTAACAGATGGCCCTCGTGTGCTCTGGGGTAGCGAAGAGAGACACGGAGCAACAGGGAAAGTGGGTCAGGATCAGGGAGAGGGGAGCCAGACACAACTGGACAGTGGGCACACACTCACACACACATGGTCACACAGGCACCATGCACACACACTCACACACGTATGTGTGCACACACACACACACACATACACAGACAAACTGTCTCTTTCTTTCCTTCACAAAGGGATTGTTTCTCCTCCACGTGTGTGCGCGCGCACACACACACACACACACACACACACACACACACACACATACTCCATCAACTAAACGACTTCATCTTTTCAATACCAACTGTGTACTCCAAAGCAACATTTCTAAGAGAACAAGCAAAGTTGTATTCACTTGTTTGTCTGTGTATTTATCATAAGTAACTCATGGATATATGTTTTTTAAAGTGTGTCTCAAAATACAATACCCATTTACATATATTTTTTACTTTCACTAGATCAAGATTCAAAGATTCAAGCTTGTGTAATTCTCAAACCAACCATGACCTTTTACAATAACATTTTCAAAAGAATGTTTTTCTGACCCCTCTCCCCATATGGATCCACTTCATCAAATACAGTAATTCTGACAGACGTAATTCAGCAAAAGCCTTTACAAAGTAATTCTGGCAGCAGTGCCAAGTGTTAGTGAGGTCTTTCCATCTTATTCCCTGTCCTTGCCTGACCGATGACCTGGCCTCATTCAGGCGCCATAATTAATGGTCAGCAACTAAACTAACCATTCATTTGATTCCTCAAAATTCAACTCCAACTAAAACGCTGACAGAAACATACGCCAAGTCACTTTGTTTATCAAAAATGTACAGTTTGCCAGTATGCTGTGTCATGTGGTACGATGTGAATCAGTGCATGTCACTATGATTTCTTGGACTGAATTTTCTGTATTGTTATCGCATGAGAATCTAGTGTTGACATATGCACAGACATGTGTTATGATATTGTCTATGCAAACCATGGGTCTGACATAAAACTGGTCTTCTAGTCTACTAAATGATGGCTAGTCACACATGATAAACAGCCAAAAAGCATTCCAACATATTTAAGACCATCTGACCAAGTGACCACAAATTTTACCCCAATATTAGAAAAATGACTTTCTGATTCGATGCTTACAACCCCTAACAGGATGATTAATTCAGTCTACCCTCAAACAGACCAATTGTTTGATCCATGCACAGAGAAAATATGAGAACTAGAGTTTTTATGCCTTTGAGGTTAAACAAACCAGAGCAATTCTGAACATCATTTAAACATCAAAGATGTGCGACTTCTTCAGTTTGACCAACAAAAGGAGGAGATGTCTCATGTGGGCTCTCTTCTTTGCCATACTTCAACAACAGTTTCACGGCTGTTGTTTGAGGACTCCAGAACAGCTCTAACACACTCCACTAACAACTCCCCCAAAGACACACACACACACACACACAGCACCACTACCACACACACACACACATGCCACCATCATGAATACCATCCTCCACACACACCAACCCCCCCAACTATTAAAACCTCCCTCAAACACATATACCCACCACCAACACCCGCCCTACACCCACACACAGACTCCACCACCCCCAACAGCCCCCCCCCCCCCCCCCCCCCAAACACACACACACACACCACCACTAACAACTCCCCCAAACACACCACCACTAACACCATCAATACCTCCCCAGCGGCGCCCGTATACAACAGTCAGCGATCTAACAGGGGGGTCATCTTCATAGCTCTTGACTGGTTTCATGTTGGATGCACAGAGAACATTAAAGAGAACACACACAGCTGTCAGATCAAAGACACCCAGCAGAAATGCAATGCTGCTCTATGTACAATGCACCACTTCACAGCCGTTGAATGTGTACTTGCGACGACTGCCACACGTCCCTTTTATTGCCAAGTAAACATGACCACATTCTGTACACAGGACTGGGTGAGCGAGAGACGCAGCAACTCTCTACTGAGCGTGAGCATATTGCTGTGGCATTAGCCTATAGGATTATGTGGCAGTTGGAAGTGACTACATTTTTTACAGAAGCTCTGTATCCACTGGCCTGAGCATTCATTTGTGGTGATAATCTCCTTTAAAATATGGATTTGTAGTGTGAAAATCTTCTAAAGCTCAAAATGTTACATACACGCAGACACACACGCGCACACACACACACACACACACACACACACACACACACACACAAGGTCACATATACTCACACACACACACAAGGACACACACACTCACACATTCAGAGTCAGGAACACATTCATCCACCCTGCCACTGAGACATTCACTCACCCACCCACCCACACACGCAAACACAACACACACTAAAACACACACACCCACCCACCCACACATGCACAACACACACTACCACCCACCCACACATCCACCCACACACGCAAACACAACACACACTAAAACACACACTCACCCACCCACCCACCCACACATGCACAACACACACTAAAACACACACATCCACCCACACACGCAAACACAACACACACTAAAACACACACTCACCCACCCACCCACACACGCAAACACAACACACACTAAAACACACACTCACCCACCCACCCACACATGCACAACACACACTACCACCCACCCACACATCCACCCACACACGCAAACACAACACATACTAAAACACACACACACACACACACACGCAAACACAACACACACTAAAACACACACTCACCCACCCACCCACACATGCACAACACACACTACCACCCACCCACACATCCACCCACACACGCAAACACAACACACACTAAAACACACACACACACACACACACACACACACACACACGCAAACACAACACACACTAAAACACACACACACACATCCAACTGCATCAGAGAAGCTACTGTAGCCTGGTTATATGCATGTACCGAGGTGTTTTGCAAGTTTTAAACAACACAAATGTTGAGCTGTGAAAAAATGCATAGACTATTAAACTGGACCTATGATTTATGTTTCTGCAAAAACAGATAGACCGATTTATGGGTGCGCCCGACTCACAAAATTCAAGAATCTCACTGAAACGGATTAAAAAAGCATGCCACATCCAACAATTAAGATGCACTCTCTCTGCTTGAGTGAAACGGAAAAGAAATATATAACTGTGTTCTCTTCTGCCAGTGTGACCTCCAGGGGTTTTAAAGTCACATTAGAGTATCAGCATCTTACTGGGAATGCCACAGCCACTGTTTAGGCTGTAATCTACTGCTGATTGTTGAAGAGTCACTTTAGTCGTCTTCCATAAGGGATAATAAACAGTCCAAGGTTTATCAGACTGATGGAATAGGGATATGCTTCTAACCAAGCCAAACATACCCAGGGACTTCCGAGAAATCATTTTCAAAGCAAACACAACACTGATGATGAGGCAGTGTGGCATTAAAATCATAATCTGTCACCACACAAACTCAGAGTAGAGCAAATCAGTGCAGTGGATTTTAGATAGATGCAAGAAATCTTATCAGCAGATCCTAAAGTTATGAGCAACTGGGCACATGTGATAACTATAATACCTTCATTTCTGCAAGCTATTTCTATCACTTGATGATATGCGAGATACTGCAGGGTCTTCGTATTTGGATTAATCAATCAGTCGATCAATCAATTAATCAACCAGTCAATTAATCAATCTATCAGACCGTCATTAAATAAATGAAGACCATTTAATTTATCTTATGTGTCATTCAACAGATCAGTCTAAGATGTGAAATGTTTGTTTTTCATGACAAACATACTAAGGCAGTATTTCTAAAAAATAAATAAAATAAATAAATAAATATGTGATACTAAGAGAAATCATCCGCTTGAGCAGATTCAGGGGCACTTAGGAAGGCACTAAATCTAGACACTTAATTCCTATCAAATTAAATACAAGGACAGGCTTACAGTGTTGCTTTTTGCGCTCACACTAACTGATTGCTTTCATTTTCCGCACACACAAAAAAGCAATCTAACGCACCAGATGTTTGAGCATGGAATTTTCACTCAATCTGAGGGAGAGACTTCAGCAGGCTTTAGAGGACCGGCTGTAGTCAAAGCCCTGATGTATGGCAAAGTTGTATTGCACTAGGTCGATAATTGAAGTTGGATGTCAAAATTCTAACTCCTTTTAAAACGGCACGTAGTACGTAAGATTAAAAAAAACTATGAACAGACTTTTGGTTACCATGCCATTTACCTCACGCCAATACATCAAAGCTGGAACGATTACATGGTCATTACCACCAGTGTGAGCGTAAAACATGGCTGTGTGTTGAGATGTGCGCGGTGCTTATGACTAAGTAACCAACAAAATATATTGCCCCGTGGTATGTGTTCTACATAGAGACTGCTGTAAGAACTAGATCTACAGAAAGCCGACGGTTTATATAGCCTACTTCATGAGAAATGGGTTAACTTAACCAAAAGAGATCACGTAAGGAACAGGTTTACCTGAAATGATGACAGCCGAAAAGTACATGAAGGTTTTGACCACCATCATAGTCTTGCCTCTGGCGTGATTCGTTAGAGAGAAGTAAATGTCCCGTGTCAGATAAAAATAAACCTAGTTTATAGAAAAGAGTCCATTGTTTCCTCTCATTTGAGGAGGAATCAAACCAGTGGCATTTGCCAGTGCTTAAAGTTCAGTGTTTCTCCAGGCATACGATGACACATCCAAGCGCGCAGTCCACTGGTGTCTCCGCGGTCATCATAATTGCGCGCATAGGAGCTTGCGATGCTGCTTCACACGTCGTATGAACTTTCCTCCACAACCAAGAGACGCGGGATCGAACAGAAATCAGCTTAAGACACTCACGATTACAGCAGTGACGCAACCTATAGAATGCTGTGGCGATGTCTCCATGATGACAAATCCGATGGGTGTGCGTAGATTAACAACAGTAAACTGTCTTGGCGAGGATGTAGCCTTGCGCCGTTTGGCAGCTTTGATACAGCACGAAGCTGTCGGTCCGTTTAACTGTCACATTCGAGCATTCTGTCCGTTAATATCCACCCTACCCTTTCACCTATCCAATCTGCAGGAGGAGCTGTTCTCGTTGTAGCCTATCTGCTGTGTTAATACAAGTAGTCTAACTGCAGTGTGATAGCCCTTAAAATATTATTCACGGTTGACTGAAACACATGGTCTGTTCAGTATAACCCAGCTATACAGTGGTGCTTGATTATCTAGTTCTCATGTCACATTTGATCAAAATCCATTCACGCCTGTATGTCCAAAATTAGATGATAACAATGTAGGTCACTTAAAAATATGATGTAGGCTACTGTCATACAGTGCTGATTCAAATCTTAGTGTATTGAGTATTGCGTAGTCAATGGAACATTAAGCCTTGCATTTAACATTGCTGACTGCAATGACTAGCTACAAAATACTTATAGCACCACCTCGTGGTGTAACATAAGCACGTCAATTTGGCACAGCACACCATGCACATCAAGCACGCGAGAATATCCTTTGAGCTTTAATTTCATTTTAATGTTCAATCTATTCCCTAAGTGTCTGTTGGTTACATGTCTGTAGCCCACTTAAATATTGCAAAATGTACATATAAACATATAAAGCTATGTACTGAATCCATTAGCAGGCTGCATGTTAGAAATGCTCTTGTGCCGAAAGCCTGACCTTTAATGCCTGATTGCTGAGATTTTTTATTAACGGATATACCTTTATACATCACCATGTTGTGTTATTAGATTTAAGTGGTTCAGTTCTGTAAACCTACTGTT
Organism: Coilia nasus; assembly: GCA_027475355.1. Lineage (NCBI taxonomy): Eukaryota > Metazoa > Chordata > Actinopteri > Clupeiformes > Engraulidae > Coilia > Coilia nasus. The sequence goes on from CM050214.1 coordinate 27,442,645, forward strand.
GCGCAGAAACAGAAAAACACATTTTGTTCTGGAAAGGTCTACAATTCTCTCGTTTCGTAGGCTGCAGACTACTATTTCCTGAGGTAAGCACACGGTTGGCTGGGGGTCAGCAGTAGGTCGTAATTTATAGCCCACAAAATCAATACAAAATATCACTTCACGTGCTGTTGCCATTTTTTTCGCAGTGCATTGGCATTTATTATAATGCCACTTTCAGTGGCTCGCTGTTGCAAATAGGCCTACTGTACATGAGTCTGTGAAAGCCTATCCTTGTGCTCTTACTCATACCTTTTATGTAGGGCCCCTTTGAGAGCGGTCTAGTCAGAAACAACCTTGACATATTCATTTATTCCTGCATGAGAAAAATAAAAACATTTGATTTTGCAAAAATAATGTCCCTCTCTTGAATGTACTGGTCTCTAGCGTATGCCAAACATTCCAGGATAATTCAATAGGTATATGCAAAAAAAAAAAAAAAACAGAAGAATTGTTACACTAAACATCCCCTGAACAGTTCCTATGAGAAATGATTAAATTGGCTACATCATTATTATTCTAAAAACAAAGTAAAAGTGAGACAGTGTCATGGTAGTGCAAAGCAGGCCATCAGTGTTAAATTAATGACAAAACAGTCAATAAGCAATGTGCAATAGGCTGTTGTCTGGAAAACAGGAGTTTGGTCACATTGGTTGAGGAAACCAATACACATTGATACAGTAACATCTCTTCACACTTCATCTCTTAAGGCACAGACATCCATATTGGCTCAACTCTCTTACATAGCTCTTATTCTAACAGAAAGAGTTGTAAGAACACAGAATAACTTAGGCATATAAAAAAATAATTAAGAAATAGGTTAACATTTTATTATATTCCTTCCCAGCACAATAAAAATGATTTTAGGGCTTAATAAAATTTGGGATTTAATAAATTTCATACAAACATTTCATACAAACATTCTCATTACTGCAGGTCATGGTGGTCAAAGAGCTAAGTTGTATGCAACTGGACGTCTTTTGGAGCTCGAAGATGTTTCACTGATGATGGAGAATCAGGAGCTATATCTCTAGACCATTGAAGGTGGAGCTGTGAGCTATAGACCACACCCCTCACCATGTGACGAAAGGGTCCGGGTTCTCCATCATCAGGTCAGAACTGAAGAAGTCTTTTGGATCAAAGGGGAAATGTCTTCAAGCTCAAAAAGTCCAGTTGTATACAACATGGCTCTTTGACAGACATTCTGCATGTTTTAGAAACATGGTTTCATAAGCAACCTGTGCCGGTGTCATCCTCACCTCTATATAATGACGTTCATGGTATGTCATGTCAAGGACAAAAAAACACTCTGTCACTCTTACTCACCTAGGCTCTGCTCTACATAGCTCTGTGGTCCAGGTCCCAGCACCTTACCTGTAAAAAAAAAAAAGCTTTCACAGCATGACATTGGCAATATTGCCAAAAGACATGAGTTGGCATGTTACTATGGAGCACAGAGAGTCACAAACAGACAGGCACAAATGAACGCTTTGCCACCACTGCATTTATTTCTTATGAAACCATTTTGACTATGATGCAATGTGTGCACAAAGCACACAGTTGTGATGGAATTGTGTTCATGGAACATTAAAAAGACTATACTCTTCTATGAAAAGAAAACTAAAAAAGATGATAATGCGCATTGTGGGTGACTGTTTTGTATTTCCTTTTGCAGGCTCAATAACTGAAATGGTTTGTGTACAAAATGAACTAATTTTATTTAGCAAAAGTAAATCTTTCCACCCAGAGATATCCTAGACAATCCTGTGTTTAACTGGTACACATGACAGTTCTGCTATGTAACAGGAAGCCTCATATTCAGTAAGTCTTTACTGTGATCACTGATATGTTCCTTGAGTCTACAGGAAGAAATTCTGTTCACAAAAACAGAACAGCTGCTGGCACTTCTCTCGTCTGGACATCAGTAATGTTGTTTTGCTTAAGGAGAAAAGGACTCCACCTACCCAGACACCCATCCATCCAGCCAGCCAGCAACCCCTCCCTCTCCCCCTCCTGTCCTCTACTCTTATAGCGGTGTGTGGTGTCCGCGTGTAGGTCAGTGCATGGAGAAGCCTCCGCAGGGCTGAGCCAGTGTGCCACGGCTCTGCATCAGCACACGGTGGGGGGGGGGCACCTAGACCATCGCAGGCACAACGACTTAGGTAAGCATGGGCACATCATCTGAGCTAAGCCTGTTTAAAAATGAAAGATGTTTTGTCATGGTGCACCTTGAGGATGCTCAGGGTTTGCTGCATGTCTGAGGTGAAGGAAATGGGGGGGGGGGTTGTTTATCTGTTTGTGAATTACAGAGGGATGCTTGGTGGCGTAAATGCAAAACTTAGATTGGTCATCCGTGACGTGAGCAGTAGCCTAGTATCTGTGGTGCCTGAGGAATTTGATGCTGAAGTATGTAGTTGCTGTATTCTGATCCAGAGCATAGCAGAGGACACAGCATTGCAGAGTTGGCATATGTGGCTATTCATCTGAATGTTGTACCCTCTGTATGGGTGTGTGTGTTTGTCTGTTTCTAATGGAAAAACAACCTTCAGCACATGCCCTGCTGATGGGGCAGAAGCACGTTGACAGTGGGATGTGAGCGGCTTGCTCCCCTGCACTGCAGCGATGTAAGCAAAGGCGGGAGGGGTGGCTGCCGGACGAGCCACCATCACACAGCCATGCACTACCCAACAAGACACATAGGTGGAGCCATGTTGCAGCCTAGACAATTTACAATCATTTCTGTCCAAGGACAGATGCATCTGGAACTTTCCACCCCCCCTGTACAGAGATGCCTGCTGACTGACCCACAAGGACAACATTGTAAGGCATCAAATAATGAATGCAATCTTTGTCTGCTCTCTTGCATTTTCCAAACAGATTGTGAATCATGTGGACCACTTGGCTCATCCATACTCTGATAATTGGAGGTAAGATGCCCTGTGCATATTTGTACATATTTGTTTGTTGATTGTTTTAGTTTTTGTTAAGACTTTCAAAGAAACCACTACCAAACCACTGAATGTAATGACTTATTGTCCCATCGTTTATGAGGCATCCTGGGTATTTTTTTAGTCCACAAAATGACATGCTCACTTCAGCATTTCGTGGACACTATACTATGCATTTTGTGGCACGAAAGGCATTTTGTATATGAAATAAGGTGTGTGACATTTGGCGCTCCATACATCTCTGTATTTGTTGCTATGGAAGCTGGTCGTTTATTCTTAAAGCAACACTAGGTAGGTTTTTCAACCTTAAAAAATGTTTCAAAAGTTGTTTTAGTGGTTCATCAACTTATAACTGGGTGAAAGGCACTTCTGCATTCGCTTTGCCGCTCCCCATGGACTATAACCACACTAGGTTTGGAGCAGTGGGCCGTCTCTCTGTAGTGTGAATAAGAGAAAGTTCCACTTTCAACTTGTAGGGCGTCCGAAGACGAAAACTACTTAGTGTTAAGTAAGTCTAAGGGTACTGTCCTTAAGGGTAAACAAATGCCAGAAGTACTGAGAACTTATAGAAGAAAGGAACTCATCAGCGTTGAGTGTGGGGCAGCTGTGGTCTAGTGGTTAGGGAGTTGGCCTTGGGATCAGAGGGTTGCAGGTTTGAATTCCGCCCTACCCATTGCTAAAAATGCCTTTAAACAAGGCATCTTACCCCACACTGCTTCAGGGACTGAAACTGAAACCCTGTAAATAACTGTAAGTTGCTCTGGTTAAGAGCGTCAGCTTAATGTAATGGGAAAGAATCAGTAAGTGTGCTGGCTGAATAAGTGGAGTAAAAGGCAATCTACATCCATGAATGTAATAGACCTAATGGTTTCACAGAGGGAAGTACATAGTGCTTAGCCCTAGATCCACTTCACTGCTGTAACTTGAGTGGCTCTTTCAGGTCAGTGGTTTCTTTCTCACTGGGACTGTGGATCACTTTGGATGAAAGTGTTCTGCTAAATGCAATGTAATGTAATGATAGACCAACAAAAACATTATGCTTTCCGTATCGGCCTGTTATTTCTTATATCCTTCCCTCGTTATGCCTGTTATCACTTAGTCCTGCTCTACCAGATGTTTATTACCACGTTGCTGTGAAATTACAGCACCACTTAAAATTTAGCTTATTGTGAATTCATAATGTCATGTATGCCAAACGTGTAAATATGACAATGTCTTTGCCAGTGACCATTATGAAAACCACTGGCAGAGGTTTTTTTTTTTTTAATTTAAGCTTACACTTTGCCAAGATGTGGTAATATAATTGTAAGAGTTATGAGTTGGAGCTGGAGTTGATTGACACATTGAAGACGTACTAACCATTAATGATTTCAACACTTCATGTCTTAGTACTGCATTTTAATTGAAAGGTATTGTGCATTGCTCTGTAGGCTCTGTAGTAGTAGGCTAATAACATTTGAGGACAAATACTGGAAGCCATTTTGATGGCACCTGCTATTAAAGCTCACCTTTGTGCCCTTCTTAAATCACTCTGACACTTTTTTGTTTTCCAGTTTCTGTGGCCTTTGTTCTCGGTGAAATCACTGTGTGCCAGGAGGAAGACAATGACCTACGGGTGGACTGTCAGGTGGACCCCACGCCAAACCCCATCCGCGTGGACTACGAGTTCTCCATGGCCCGAGGAGGCAAGGAAACCATTATAAACACCAACGTGTCTGGCATCATGGCCGACGACAAATTCAGGAGGGACAAGGCGTACGCTGAGCTTATGGACACAGACGTCATTCGGCTTACAATCACAGATTTCACCGTGTTGGAAAACACAACATTCATGTGCAAAATATCTGGAAATTTGGAGTCTGTTTTTATCGAACCTGGTAAGAGTACAGTTTGTTGCTATGGGATAAGGTGTCTGATACAATTCCAGTTTTTGTTTACATTTCTATAGCAACATAATGTAAGATTACAGTAGGGATGTGTACATACAAAGCAGTAATGCTGTGGAAACTACTACTAATATTTTGTTATGCCTTTTTTCTTGCAGATCAGCTAGTGCCATGCTCTGCCATCAGTGTGTTCATGCACAGTCTTCCTCTGATGCTTCCACTGCTTCTCTTCCTCTCCCTGCCCTTGTCTGCGGGGCTGGCCTCCCACTGAACACACTGACACCACAGCATAGGAGAGCAGTAGGCCTAGTGTATTGAGTTAATCACTTCTGCTTAGAAGAATCCCTACAGAGCGATTTCATGTGTCAAATTTCCCAGTTTTTTTTCCTCTTGCTTTGGAGCACTGCTGGGCATTGTGCTAACTGTGCAAATGATTGTTGCCACTAATCCTCACTGATCTCAGATGCTTTGTGCTACTGACATAGTAAAACCAATAAACACCCAAATAAGTCACCCAAATTACAAAATGCCTGTGGTTATTTGTTTTCTTTTCCCTGAGAAATTAAACATTTTGTATCGCATAAAATGAGATGTGAACTAGTAATTACAGTTTATAAGCATAGAGAGCAGTAATGCAATTTACTTGACGGTTTTTTTATGTTGTGACATTATGAACAGCTACATGCTACACTGCTGCATTATGTGTTACATTTTTTATAAGTGTTGCAAATGTATTAGCTTTTAAAAAATCTCCTGATATCGAAATTAATGTATGTAAATAATGGTGTTATTTATGCAATTTAGAGTACATTAGTGAACTTTTTTTAAAGCTCGTTTAAATGCAGTCGTTATTTGACAATAATTCGTTGACATTATGGCTGTGGAAATCATCCAATAAAGTAAACAGAGGAGGTGCACACATGAAGTGAAAGTGAAAGTGTAAGCAAGACCGAGAACAACAGGGAAGACGTTAGAAGGTAGGTTAGCTTCTTTACAAAAACAACACTTTTCAACTCGCCAACATCGCTTATGTGTAGCATGGTTCAAATTATTTTACACAAATGAAAATGACTTTCAGTGACTACAGCTGTAATAATGTGTTTTAAAAAAAAAGGTGTCAACGAAATTGGAGATGTGTTGAGTGCATTTCACTTGACAGGCCAAGAGTACAGTTTTGAATTTTACCAACCCCATAACTAAAGTGGAGCCTTCGATTCGGTTTTGATTTTGCAAAAAGGAGAATTTGGAGTGGCAAACTGTGTCATGTAACCAATAAAGGTTCATAAAAATTAAGGGCTATGTTCTGGTTAAAGAGGAAAGGCAGAAGACTTAGGCTGTACCATTATCACACTACACCAGATATGGCCATCATTAGATCATAATAATCTTTAACAAAAGAAACATGTTGATCAGTTGTGCAGGTTTCAAATCAGTTAAGAAATGGTATGTTATGTTAATAAAGTACATGATAGTACACTGCATGAACTGAAGAAGTGATACATTCTTGTTGCAGTTTTACTGATAGGTATGCAATCCCCTTTTTAATCATGTAGGTACTACAATGCCCATCAAATTCAGTGGATGGGAAGCTTTCTGTGAGAAATCCAGGCACCTGAAGCCAGGCCAGGCACCAAAGTCGAGCCACGGCTACACTATGTACCACGGCACACACAAGAGTAGTGCCACTGCCATCATATCGTCCGGGTTCCGGCCCTCTGGCGGGGGGACCCTGGGCCCGGGGGTGTATTGCAGCAGAGACATCAACAAGGCCATGGGCTACCCAGGCGGCTGCTCGGCCAACGACAGAGTGGTCCTGAAGCTGAGGGTGAGGGTGGGCAGGGTGAAAAAGATTGACGGCCAGAGCTGGAACATGCAGACCACCTGGCATCAGCACGGGTATGACACAGCCTGGCTGCCCGCCACTGCCGGCTTGGAGGAGGACTGTGTGTGGGACCCCAAGCGTCTCACTGTGGTTGGGATAGCCCACTGCACAGACTCTACTACTAAGACCTCTCTTGAGCAGCTCATTCAGCAGCAACAAAAGAGTGAAGGTGGGGGGCAAGATAGGCAGAAAGTTATTAAATGTAAGGTCTGTGACGATCAAACACAGTTACAGCACATTGTAGAGAGGTGCTGGGAATGTAAGGCTGAAATTTGCCCCTTTATGGACAAGCATGTCTGTCACAAACGTGGGTGATACATTTAAATACTGTTTAATTTCCCAAGCTGACCTAGAATTCATATTTCTTTCTTTGCGTGGTCAATTCTGTTAAAGTGCAATCATACTTGTGAAATATCTTTACACAATACGTTTGTGTGATTTTTTTTCTTTTTTTATGTTAAACTTACTGTCTCACATCATGTCAACATCACAAAAATGTACTGTGTCACTGAGGGCATGAATGCACGTTTGTGAAGGCTAGTCAATAAATTACGTCTGTTAACTGACATATTCTTGTGTTTATGTTTATTGTCAGCTATTTAGTTTAAGTTTAGTACAAATTACAATAAACACACCATGCCAAACGCCTGGTGTTACTTTTTTGTCCCACAAGGCATTTCGTAGCGTGACGTAACTTGGTAGCGCTTTAGGAGAAATGGCTGCGTCCACGGGCAATAGTAAAGCCACTGGTCTCTCCAAAGCAGACTATCTGAAACGTTATTTATCCGGAAATGGAGATTCCAAGAAATCTAAAGAAAAGAAGGTCAAAAAGAAACGAAGCCTACAGCCTGGAAAAGGGTGACTACTTACAAAATATGCAACTGGCGTAGCTTGTTAAGCAACTGCTGTTGAAAGCATTAGCATACATGCTATTCCTGTTGCGTGTACAGGGCTACGTTATTACTCTTGTTTACTTGCCATGTTACAAGTGTTTACTTATCGCAGTTTAATTGTTGCATAGCAGTAGTGAACTGTGTTGAAGTACATTGTCTGGCATATCTGTAGGATGAAAATTGTGGATGACGATGTAGACTGGAGGCACTTGATTGCTACCAATGAAGAGAAGGAGAACGATGAAGATGATGAAGCCCCTGTGGTAAGCTTGTCAAAGCTGATTGTCCTCCACTTATTTTTAGCTTTTATTTGAAGTTGTGTATTTACACTGTTGCGTGGATGGTTACTAAAACATAGGTTGCTGAAGTCGTAGATGAGCGTCCAGAGGAAGTGAAGCAGCTAGAAGCCTTCAGGACCAGCAACAAATGGAGAGTAATGGGAGATGATTATGGTGAGACACATACATAGCAAATCCTTCTGTAAAATAACACTGATGCATTTGAAACAGTCAGCTAATTCCACATCTTTGTGGCTGTGTTTATGTATTTTCACAGAATCTCAGGATTCTCAAGACTTCAGGTACTTTACATTTGAAGCAATACCTGAAGTTATGTTTTTGTTATTTTGTGGTAAGTGAATTAAAATGTCTGACCTTTTGCCATTGATGTTTGACACAGTTTTGAAAAGAACAACCAACAGCGAGGAGCCTCAGGTGATCGCCCTGATCGACATGACTCTCCCGAAGACTCCATACCGAGAAGAGCACGTCACGATTCCCCCGATATCTCACCTCAGAGACCAGCACGCCATGACTCCCCGGACACCTCGCCACCGAGAAAAAGGCGGAATGATTCTCCGGACGTGTCGCCCCAGAGAAAAAGCCGTCATGACTCCCCAAACTCTTTGCCACAGAGAAGAGCACGTCATGATTCACCAGACTTCTCACCACCACGACGAACACGCCACGATTCCCCAGACATTTCGCCTTCAAGATCACAGGCACGAGGCAGACAGCTTAACTCTTCCTCACCTTCGCCCCCACGGAAGGCATCAAAGAATTCCTCTCCAAGGAGCACAAACAGAAACAAAGGTGAATATTCTCATCAAAATGCACTTCATTGCTTGAATTCCAACATTGCATAAAGCTAAACACGCCTCACTGTAATGCATTTGTGAATGATCTGAATGTAGATGTAGATCTACTCTGCAAACACTTTTTTTGTGTTATTTAATCGATGGGTAAAGTCCACAATCTAACATCTAACTAAAAGATAGTTTAATAGCTAGTCAGAATAATTTAGTAGACATGGGTGAGTCAGCTTAATGCTCCCACACAGCACATGCCACAGGTTTAGTTCATGTGCAGTACACTTTCTTGTCTGGCATAACTCCATTTAAAAAAGGGGTGCTCTGATGCTTAAGATTTTGCATGTTGCTTTAAATAACACTGAATATCAAGTGAAGATCCAAACCTGTTATGCTTGTTTGCAGATGGTTACTCACGCTCAAAGAAAGCAAAAGGCAACTCCAGAGACCAGCCTAAGGGACATTCCTCAGACCACGACCTCTCTCCTCCACGCAGAAGAGCAATGAAAGGTGGGGCATCAGACTCTGACCAGTCCCCACCGAGAAGACGCCCTCCGACTAGACGAGGTTCTGACTCTGACCTCTCACCCCCTCGAAAGAAGAGACAGGGTGGCAGGGGCTCTGATTCAGACCTGTCCCCTCCGAGGAGAGGAGCCCGGGCTGGAGGAGGTTCCGACTCGGACCTCTCCCCTCCTCGCCGACCAACCTCCCCGAGATCACAGGTACCATGTCATCACAGGGTGGCGCCTTTATAGGAATGACAAAAAGGAGTCAAATCAAGTAATTTAATTTATATAACACATTTAAAAAACAACAGATTTGCCCCAAAGTGTTTTACTACACAAGCATGGAAGTAAAACAGTGAAAACCATAAAATAAAGACCATAAAATATGTAAAAATACTGACGCGGCAAAGAAATAAAATTGAGATTAACAAATAAATAAATTGGGTCAGTCTGTTAAAGGTAAGTGAGCAGAATGTAAATGCAGGCCATACAAAATTTACCAAGTGGCGCTTTAGACAACTCAATGATGGGTCTTATGCACCATAGTGATTTAATATTGCATACGTTGGAGCTGTGTAGATAAAAAGATGTTTTATTGGCATTTAGGCTCCACAAATGCTGTCAGGCGGAGCAGCAGGTCTCGTGTCCGTGGAAACACTCAGGAAGGAACAAGAGGAGATGAGACAGAGAGAAAAGCACAACAAACCCCTCGAAGGTCTCGGTTTCAACATATCTCTTTTTTGGTGTGCAGTCTTTTTTTGTATGAATGAAATTTTAATTCTTTTTAATCGTTTCTTACACAGAGGAGTCCCGTAATGCGCAGACTGTGTTCCGAGACAAGTCGGGAAAGAGGCGCGACCTGGACGCTGAGCGGCAGGAGCAGAGCAGGAAGGCTGGGGAGAAGGCGGAGAAGGACCAGAAATACGCCCAGTGGGGTAAAGGGTGAGTCTGCATTACTATGCCTCGCTCAGAAATACGCCCAGTGGGGTAAAGGGTGAGTCTGCATTACTATGCCTCGCTCAGAAATACGCCCAGTGGGGTAAAGGGTGAGTCTGCATTACTATGCCTCGCTCAGAAATACGCCCAGTGGGGTAAAGGGTCAGTCCGCATCATTATGCCTCACTCAGGAGTTATTACTTTGGTCATGTGCAAATAGTCGTTTTTGAAAGACCTTGTTGATATAAAGTTGAAAGACCTTGTTGATATAAAGTTGATATTTCCTTTACATTTGGGTGATACTGTAAATAGCTCATCAGTTTGTTTTTTTTTTTTGTTACATTTGTTACAGTAGTAGTTCATGACCATGCAATGAGTTGTTTTGCATGCAACAGGCTTCACCAAGGTATAAAATGAACCCATTAATATTTTATCAAATAGAGACAGACCTTATTGAGTTTATATTTCCTTACACTTGGGTAATGATGTAAATAGCCCATCAGTTTTTTTGTGTTACAGTAGTACTTCATGACGATGCTGGAAGTGACTGTTTTAATGGCATTTAGTCGAAACAACAATGTTTTTCTTGGCAAACTGAAGGTAGGCCTTAATGGGCGTGCTGGAGAGACAAGTGTGTGCAAATGTGAGCTTTATTGCAGTTCGATTGTCCACCCGGTGTACTCCGTAGGCTGGCTCAAAGCCAAATGCAGCAGCAGAGCGTGGAGGACGCCATTAAGGAGTCCCAGAAGCCCCTGGCACGCCACGCCGATGACGAGGACCTGGACCGCATGCTGAGGGAGCAGGAGAGGTACGGCGATCCCATGGCCGCGCTGCTACGCAACAAGAAGGCCAAAGAGTCCAAACTAAAAGGCATTAAGGGTATGTTTTACGTATTCACCTCTTCTTTTGCTGTCATGGTGCCACCTATCATAAAGAGCTTTGCTTGTTGCTTCGCATAATGCATTTCTATTTGATAAAATATAAATATGTTAATTGTATACCTTGATGAAGCCTGTTGCATGCAATGGATTGTTTTGTCCTTAATGGTAGGCAGAAATAAAATGTGGTGGTGGTTGATGAAATGCTTTTGCACTTGCATTGATGGTGTAATGTGTAACTTGGAATCTATGTTGTCTGTGGTAGGCGTGTTAAACTGTAGTAGACCAACAATAACAGTATTTTGTCTGTCTTTTTTTTTTTTTTTTTTGTTTCTTCAGAGAAACCACGCTACAGAGGACCACCTCCACCTCCAAACCGGTTTAACATTATGCCCGGATACCGCTGGGATGGATTGGACAGGTAAAAAAAAAACGCCAACTACAAACAGATCCTCTTGTTAAAGCTTCCTTTTCACACTAATAACACACTAATTCACACTAATACTACTTTTCCCTAAACATACTGATTGGTGTGAAGTATTCTGTGTGTTCACCTAGCTGTCAATCTCTCTTGTAGGTCCAACGGTTTTGAGCAGAAGCGCTACTCTAGGATGGCGGACAACAAAGCAGTGCAGGATATGGCTTACAAGTGGAGTGTGGAGGACATGTAGACCTCCGCCAAAGACCAGCATGGCTGACCGCGGCCCCTCGACACCACTGTAACGCTATGTATAGGACACAGCGCTCTGGGACTGTCTGAATCAGCCCTGCAGCCTTTGCACTGATGTGATCTTTTGCTTTTTTTGTCTATTTTTGGTGCCAGAGTGAACACTCAAGACACACTCTCCTAGATGCCAGCGCTGATGCTGTTGTAAGTCTGTATGTTGATTATTTCCTTTTCATAGTAATTAAATGTTGCCTTTTGTATAAATCTGGCTTTGGGTGTCTTAATTTGGTAATTAGTTACCAGAAACCACGAAATATTATTTGCAGTAGGCACTGCACATTGTCAATAGATATCACTTATTACACAGCACTATTTACAACACTGGAAGAACATTTCACTTTGCATGTGTTATTTAATGACAACACTTGTCGTAAGGGTGTGAAGAGTAAACAATGTGAAGGAAGCTTAGAATTTACTGTTACACTGTCAACATGAGTGTGAAAATCAAAAAAAAAAAGTTTAAAACATTTAATAACTTGCACATTACCAGTACCTTGTCGTATTTCCACAAATGACATACGGTTCATTTAAATTTAAACTTACTTGTTGGTTTAACATCCCCTTCAAATAAAGACCTTTGAATATACCAGGATTCCACTCAGCACCACCCTATCCTAAATTCTGCACAATGCAGTGAAGTTGGTGTTATGAATTTCCTGATGTTCAGTGGAAATTATAGACATTTTCTTGTAGGTCAGGATAAAATGATATTATTGCTGACAGATGTTGCAGGACTGTGTTCATGAAATCAAAATAGTCATTTTTTTACCAGAGGATTTTAGCACTCTAGTTTTGCTGTTATTTACAGTTGGTCAGATTTTCTCATCTTCATGTCCGTATGTGTTGTACTTAAAACTGTGTGTGGAGAATTCTCTGCCTGAGCTTCTGACATCTCTGACATAGGAGTTAACACCTGGAAAAACAAAACAAACAAAATCAAGCAGAAAATGATATCAAGAAAGATAGGCAGGTATGTGGATCCTGAAGTACCCACAGTTGTGCAAAGGAAACAAAAGGCTGTGGTGACACGCAGTACCTTGTTTCCACCAGAGGGTGGCGTAACATGACTGAGTGTGTGCTCCTGCTGTGGGCTCAGTGCCCTGCCTGTTGTCCACCAGGGGTAAGTCTCCTTTTGGACTGTTAGGAATTCACACCTTAAGACACAAACATGAAGTCCGACTGAGCAGAGGGCAATATAAAGTAGTGTGCAACTCAGGATTATTATTTCACTTCAGATTTATATGTAAATCTGCTGCCTTTTTGGTCTTATAAAATTCATGGTTGATGAAAATGGTTTAAGAAGATTAACAAGTCTGAAATGGAGTGATCATCAATGTCCCAAGTATCAAGTGAGAAATTATGGAAATTTGTAATAAATGCATGTTGTTGGGTGCTCTCAGCCATATTTGGTTCTGAAGGCATGGGAGTCATTCATTTTGGTCTTGGTTTTCAGCTCTGTTTATTCCTAAAATTTGTTGATACCTGAGGGAGGGGTTAATGCCCAGGTTATCAGGTAGGGGTAGAGCTGGAGTTGACTTCCGATGGGTGCGCAGGGGGGGTAAAAAGTCCCGTTGATAAAGAGTTGCAAGCTGTATGTCCTTTGTCGCCCCTCTCTTCTCCCATGCTGGTGTTTTCTGTCGTAGTGCTGAAGGCTGGAAGTCCTCAACATGAAAATCCTCACGGTGAGTTGTCGTGAAGCTATGCTCACCTGCAACAACAGGTTTTGTTGACATCCAGCGAAGCACCATTGAACAGAACAGTGTTTTGTTCAGGTTTTGTTTTGCAATATGTGGATAGATAGCTCACCTTCGAGCTGTATGTTAGACCGAAGCCTGCTCTTTTTCTCTATCAGTGGCTGCCTTTCAGCTGCGGGTCTCCGACAGAAATCCCTCTCATTTGTGGTCTCCATCTTCTCCTTCTTGCCAGGATAGAGTAGCAGACCTTAACAGGCAGGGCATGGAGACAGCTATTCACTATATACCTTCAGAGGTTGCAGTAGGGTTACAGGTCAGGGTTACTGACAGCATTACTTGTATGCTCACATAACAGTATTCCTTAGCGTGCAGTTTATATTCAATTTTGACAGACGGTTTTAGTAAAATCCTTGAGTTAACTCTCATCGAATCTTCTTCAAAGTTATTGTTTGTATTCATAATTAACATTGTGAGTTAATACCTTCTCCCTTTGACAGCTATTGTATACTGGCAATATTTTAAAATCTGAGCAACATGGCCCAGTAACAGGCCTACAGAGTAACAGAACTTTAACAATATTGTGTTGAATTAAATATTGAAGTATTATGTTATGTGTTCAATAACTCTTTGAGCAGCTACAAAATCTGGGACAATATAAGTACACTGAGAGTTGTAATATGGGTCTTGGCAGCCAGGGAGTGGTGTTTCATGTAGGGATCCTACCAGCCACAGCAGGACGCTCTCCATGCCATACAGGTGATTCCTGGGCATTTTGATACTAAAAACAACCAGTACATGCCATTGGTTAATCAGGAAGAAAGTTGGTAGACTGAATTGAAAATCTAAATACCAACTTATTTGTCTACTTATTTGTCTTGTTGCGATACGTTCTACATGTTATGCAACAAACGTTATCACAGTTCATACTATTCATAATCTATATTCACTGTACTAAACCTGTTATTTTGGTTATTGGTTGGTTGAAAAATAACTCCATCAGGCACAGTGCCCATTTTCTAAAAGAGGAAAACAAGTGTAACCAAATACTACTAAAAGTATTACTAATTACTAATACTAGTAAAAGTATTTCTTTGTTATAGTGAATTTTAAGTCACAGAGCATGTAGATCACAATCATTTACATATGATTTTACTATTCCACCATTTCCACACAATGATGTGTACAGTTTTACGAACTGTATTTACCAGCAGGTTAAATATCAAATTTAATTACATTTCCACAAATACTCACCCTGTACATTTACCCTGGAAGTAGACAGTTCACAGAATCTGTCACCTGAATAAGTCCAAACTAACACCTACTTATCTTGTTTATCTGCTATGTTTATCTGTTTTATCCACTTTGCTCTATTTTGTTTTCAGCAGTCTGGCTTCTTTCCTGATAAAATGAAGTTGTGTCAGTTGCCATAGCAGCCCCTGCCCTCCCCTCTGGTGGGTTGCTAGGTAAAGTGGCAGAACAATGGGTTTTTGTTGTAATTCGCGCTAGTGCCAAAGCTAAAGCCAACTTTGCCCAAGAGCCATATGTGGGACCTTCTCTTGCATAGATAAACAGTTGCTCTTCAGAGGGGGCAAAGCCATTTTTTTGTATGTGTTTCTTCATCTTTGCATCAAGGTTCAGTAGATGGTACCTCATTTTTGAGTGTGCATCCTTTAATTCTTTTACTTACTGTATGTACACATACTATAACATCACATCTGTAACATAATTTAAGAAAAGTTTTCCAACTGGATTAAAAAAAACATTATACGTGCTAGTTTATTGTGACTCTGTCACTGTCAGTTTACACTGTCAGTGCAAGGTGAAGGCAGGTAGGTGAAGGTCACAGTTTTATATTCATACGTTGTGCAGGTGGTAGTATTCATTCCTGTTTAAAGCAGATGTGTTTAGGAAAATAAAAAACAAATAGGTTTGGTTCTTCATAAAATCTGAGATTTGTAAGTGTTTATACTTGATTTATTGCAAATAGCCATCCCTTGTACAGTTTATCACACTGTAGTGCAGTCATTCCCCAACTATTTGTAAATATTGAAATTTGAATTTTGGGTCACCTCACACCAACAGCCATGGTAACAAATCTGAACAGAATATGTAAGAATGCTTCAGTTTATTTAAAAAAATGATACACTTTAGTGAGTTTAGAAAATCTGAAAGCCTGTGAAAGTGCTCTCTGCAGAAGTCTTCCCCGCTACTTTGTTGTTTGCAGTGGGCTGCAAAAACACCTCATCGCCTTCATTCAGTTCCAAAACAACTGATCCCGAGGTTACCAGATAGCCTGTTGAGGAATCGCACAAGTTTAAAACGCTCTCCCCCTCCTCCTGCCCCCTCTCCTTCTTCACAATGTTCAAGCAGATGTACTGTTGAGAGGTCACGTGGTAGGTGAAGAAGTAGACCCCCGTCTTCTTGCACGTGAACACGCCGTCGTCCAGTTCCTCTCCAGTCTGCTCGGGGGGCAGAGGAACGTAGGTGTTCTCAAAGCGGACAGGCTGGAGAGCTGTGGATCGGGGTGGGTTCTTGCGGGAGAAGAACGACACCGTGCCGGTTGTGGGGCTCCCCTTCTCCCCCTTGGGCCCCTCGCGGCCCGGCAGGCCCTGGATCCCCGGGTCCCCCTGAATGCCCGGTCTCCCTGGGGGGCCCGCAGGGCCTACATCCCCCTTCAGACCCCTCAGCCAATAGCCGCTCTCCCCTGCGGTCACACAGATGAACAGAGGATACTCAAACGGACTTCAAACACATCTGACACGACAACACTGTTGGCAATAATCAGCAAAAACTACACTTGAGACTAGCATGATTAGCAAGATTTACAAGACAAGACAAACCTTATCACCCATTTTGCATTTAAATGTTTCTTTGAAATGTTTCAAAACAAGAGACTGAAGTTTGTAAAATATTTTAGAGCTATCATTATCATATACTGCTTAATAAAATGTCAGTCACAGTTTGGAACAGTTATTCAGCACCATCATTTTGTAAATGTATACAGTGACATACCAGGATCCCCCTTCTCTCCTTTCACTCCATCTTTTCCTGGACTCCCATGAGACCCTGGGATGCCGGGAATACCTGGATACCCCCTGGAATCACTGCATGGCTCAGCATCGGATGGAGCCACGACACACAACAGGACGCTTACTGCCACTGCTGCACTTACACACAGCCTGATTGGACAAGCCTGGAAGCGAGAGCAAAACAAGAGTAGAAACAGGAAATGACAATTAACAATTAACAATTAACAAAATGTTTGTTATGTACAGATCTTAAATAGGGTTTTTAATTAGATAAATAAATCATGATCAACTTTGACATCATGCACACCACAAAGACAGAAAGCTAAAATGCTAATCAGTAACAAACAGAGAAACATATGTGTGTAATTACAAACTTTTTTCTCACCATTTCTTATCCTGTGGGCTTGCCTCTGCTGGTGTAGATAGAGTGCTGTGAAAATGCCCAGATGCAGTAGTCTTTGTTCCTCTCAAACCAAAACTGTTGCTAGGGTTTACATTTCTTTTACCAGAAGAACATGTTGCACAATTTGGGAAATGAAAAATATCTCTGTTCATCTTTTCTATTTTTAAACTGTGGTGGCTTGATCAAGTGACTTCTCAATGTGCAAGTTTTGATTTTGTTTTTCCTGGCATCTGCAATTTTCACATCCATCTTTAAGTAGAAAAAAACATCCTGTTTTTTTTTCAGTGGATTATCTTGACAAATAGCATTTATTTGTGCATGTGTTTAAAAATCAAATCAAATCTGGCCTTACTGCTGTAATCAACTTGTCCACTTTAATTCAATGTAACAATGTAACAATGTAATCACATACAGTTCCATTAGGTAAAGATTTCCCTGTCTGATACATTTAAAGCTTTGCCTTTTATCATTTTAATGAATATCTGAAATGGATCAATTAATATTGGCTATGCATTTAATCAGCAAATCTATTTTGGTGATATTCGCTTCTCAATGCACATTTCATTGGCAAAACAGAATAACTAGCCTGAATAGTGCAAATCAGCAAATAATTAAGATGACAACAGCTGACAGATTGCAGCATAGTGGATTTATTTGCATATGTTGAAAAAAATCATCATATTACACATGAAATGCAATAGCTGTTTTTTTGCAATCATCCACTAAAGTCCACAGACATGTTCTTTCCTGGATGATATTACTTCCATACAAATAAAAAACAATGATTATTACATTGCATGTTATAGTTGAGTCCAACTAGCTCAGTGTGCATAGAACAAAAAGCCTGAAAACACACTATCACCTTTTCCTCCTGATGCATACATGCCGTTGCTCACATCCGTTTCCAGCCAAACCTGCTGCCCTTTTTTGACGTACACAGCCAGCCCACCTGAGCTGACCTGCTGGGCGTTATTGCTCACTAAATGGTCGCAGAAGGCTGCTAGATTTTGCCCATCAAGCAAGAGGTGGACACACAGATCCTTGGTAGAGGATGACGCGTGGTAGGTGAAGTAATAGGTGCCTGAAATGTGACAAACGAATTTTCCCGACTCAACGTTGTAGTGGTTGTTGATGTTGGTGATGACCGTGGTGAAACGCACGGGAGTGCCCCTGTCCGGCTTGACGTCAGTGGAACGGCGTGCGCTGAAGGCAGACACGAGGGCAGACCTGGCAGCGGCGGACTCGCCCGGGTCCCCAGGCTGCCCAGCCAGGCCTGGCGCTCCGACAGGGCCCGGCATACCAGGCCTACCGATCTTCCCGGGCTTCCCTCTAATGCCAGGGTCGCCCCTCTGCCCCTTCTGTCCCACTGCAGGCCCCGGTTGCACTGACGTTCCTGTCAAGAATATATGCTTTAGTGTTTCCTACAGTGCAAGGCAAAATGATAAAGGCAGGTATAGCAGAAAGTCAAGGCTGAAGCTCACTAACTACAAATTAATGACATTGCTAATGTTTTTGTCATCATCATCATCATCATAAAGCAATGCAATAGTAATATTACATTCTTATAAAAGTCGCCAACACCAGTACAGTACATGGGCAGCTGTGGCCTAGTGGTTAGGGGAGTTGGTCTTGCGATCGGAAGGTTGCCGGTTCGAATCCTGCCCTACCTGTGGTTGAGATGCCCCTGAGTAAAGCATCTAACCCCACACTGCTCTAGGGACTGTAACTGAAATCCTGTAAATATCTCTAAGTCACTCTGGATAACACCGTCAGCTAAGTGTAATGTAACATCCACGTAAATGACTGGTACCAAATATCACTTTGGCTAAGGTTTCCCATCAGACTAATAATGTTGTTCTGGGGACCATGTTTTTACTAAAAGCTAATTTTAGTCATCAGTGACTCACTTTCAGTGCTAGTATGCTTCGGCTTACCTGGGTCCCCCTTTTCCCCCTTCTGTCCATTGCGACCATCGTATCCGGGAGAGCCAGGGATCCCCGGTAGGCCAGGTGTTCCCCCAGAGGGGCAGCTCTGCAGGGCCACCATGGAGGGGAGAAACAGCAGCAGGGACACCTCCAGGATACTGCAGCCCAGCATAGCCACTCACCTACAGAACAAAACACAACAACGTGTCAGAGAATGACTAGTTAGTTATTTTGTTTATTGTCCGCTTGGGGAAGGTTGTTTTAACAGTCCCTTTTAGGTTACATTTTAGGTCTCTTTTTGCAAAAACATTCAACATGTAGTGCATATTCATATTTACACAACTTACATAGACATACATATTGACACACTCATTTGACATTCACATTCACACATATTCACATGGGCTAAGAATTCTGAGAGCCCCCTCTCAGAATTTGAAACATAAGCAGGTTTAAAACATTAGCACAAAACGGCACTGTATACATTTATTCACATACAATGTGAAACTGTTATGCAAAGAGCATAACAAAACACTGTTTTGATGTACTAAACACAGACTAAAGTTACATGTGACTATCAAGACACAAATACACACCTTAATTCAAAAAAATAACAACATTAAGACAGATACATCTGACTGCTATGTATGAGAAATCTTAAAGCATTAATCAGAGAAACATTACACACTCACTTAATAGCTGTGATGATCTCAAAACAGCTAACAGATGAACGAGCCGATGACTGTCCTCAGGAAAACTCTGTTTGCAGTGAAACCACAATGTGCTGCTGTTGCAGGTTTCACTACTTCCTTGACTTCCTTGTACTTATTAGTTAAGCTAAGTTTTATTTATCATCCCACTCGGCAAAATTTTAATGCAGCCAGGTATTTAAAAACACATAACCAACCACACAACAGCTCACGGACACATAAATAATGTCATAAATATTAAATGACATAAATATACACATTAATATTAATTATAGCAATATTAATAGTATATTAATATATAAATAAATGTCATAAATATTATATCAGCAGCACTTCATTTTTTTGGGAAGCTGTGGAATGACATACAATTAATATACCTGCTGCTTATGCTTAGGGCACATTAACCATAATGGTTAATGCTTATTTCTGTAGTGTAATGATGAATTGAGAATAATTCAAACACACAAACACATAGATTTGTACATAGTTTTTTTAAGATTTATTCAAAGCTCAAGATTACAATGCTATGACATGTGAAGTGGACACACCAGAGGCTGCAACAGTTCTAAGTTTATCACCTGATTTTATATAAAGGGAAATCAGTGTAGAGATGCATTATGAGCTAGGAAGATAGCAGAGCCCATTTACTGAGACGGACTGATGAGGAATCCATTGAATATGAAGAATCTGTCTTTTGAGTTTGAGGGCGTACTTCTGTCGCGATGGCCTTTGAAAGGCTCCAACCAAACTTTTTGACCCGCGGACAGCTGCAATACTGTGCCCCCAGACACCACCTGTTTGCCATTCCTGATGTTGTAGTCACAGAAACTCAGAGAAGTATCACTGTCACTCTTCAGCCTCACACAGTTGTTTTGCGTGGACATGGCATGGAACACAAAGTAGTACACCCCTGGGATCTTGCAGGCGAACTTGCCCTCCTCCATCCTGAAGTCTCCGTTAATGTTCACGATGGCGGTGGTAAAACGCAATGGCCTGTCATTGTAAGGAGCGGCTTCTTGGGCCAGGGTCACAGAGAAGGCTGAGCGCTTGTTTTGTGCAGTGCCAGAGCCCCCGCTGCTGGACCCCTTGGTGCCAGGTGGTCCTGGGGGGCCCGATGGCCCCCCATCACCTGGGTACCCCTTCATGCCAATCTCACCTGGCTCTCCTTTGCTTCCCTGGTCCCCCTTCTGGCCTTGCACCCTGTCTGCCCCATCGAAGTAACCTGCAATGCAGTTACTGAAGCTCATTACACAGATACTTTGCATGCACAGGTGGTCCCACACTTGAACCAATATTTAGACTTATATTTAGAATAATAATTTAAAAGTTATTATTTTCATTTGTCAGCATCACACTTTAATTGGATGGTCCTATACAGACAGACTATATTTGCTGAGACTGTTAATAATCCATCTGTTGAAACTTTGTGTCTTGTTAAGGTTAGGGTTAGGGGTTGGGGTTTGATTAAGGTGAAAGGTCAGAAAACAATAAACAAAATGTAGCTGAATTTTAACAAACCATTAGTAATGCCTCTGTGGGCAGACTTTCCGAATAAAGTGTTACCATGTTCAGTGCTTTGGAACACACTGATATTTAACACATACTGGGGTCTCCATTTGAACACACAGATATTTAATACATACTGGGGTCTCCTTTTGAACACACACACATATTTAATACATACTGGGCTCTCCTTTTTCTCCTTTCTGTCCGATCAGACCGTCCCTGCCAGACATCCCCTTCTCCCCTGGTCTGCCATCCTGCACCCTACAGGAGTCCTGGCAGGTCCCGAAGTGCAGGAGTGCCACCACCCACACAAGCCCCAGGCACAGAACACACCGCATGTCCAGAGTGCTTCAAAACAGTAAAGGCACAGCAGGTACATTAAATAATATCCGTATTTTGTTGCCTGACAAAGAGCTTATTCTTGGGTGGCAAACAGATGTTTTATTCCACGGCATGATCTTAAAACCATTGTTCTGAAACGTTCATGTAAAAGAAAAGATTTATAACAAATAGTTTTAGAAATTACAACACATTACAATCTCTGCAAAAACATACTTACTAGTGTTTCCGATCACTGGTGACAGCAGTATGATACTGCAGGAGGATTTTTTTGTTTTCAACTCAGAGAAGAAAATTATAGCAACATCCAATGCTGAAGCAAGCAACTATGGTCAGTCAGTTTCATTTCCTTTTAAAAAGACCAGAACTCTTACCATGTGTGTGTATAAAGAGGAATAAAACAGTGCGAAAGTTTGAGTGAGTTCGACAAGAACTGACATGAAACATTTCACGTCTTGTGGTTTCATCATTAAAACTTTAATTATTTAACACTGCTTGTTGCAGTGAGCACTTGTTCAACAATCACAACACAAGCACCAACATGTCAGAACAAATATCATGATGAACATTATTAATCTGCAAACATGACACTGTGCAGTGTGGTAGTGTGGTTCACTATGTATATCACAGCTTCTATACACGAACACAGCTTTAGACAAACAAAAGCAACAGCTGTTCCTAAAACTTGATAAATATTAAACTTAGCTTTACCAGATGTGTCAATCCTGCCAGTGTCAATACATATGAGTTCAGTAATTAGCTGATCTAGCTATCTGATCATTCTTGTGCTCATTAGGGTCAGCTGGTTAATAAAATCAAATATGTGGCAGGGCTTTTACTTTCTGACACCGGGATTGACACATCTGATTATTGCTAATGTTGATGTACAGATATATTGACTTGACCAGCTCGATCTGCACTAAGAAATATCACTGGAGATTTCATTTCTTTCTCATGAACATAGAGACCAGGCTCTGTTTTCTCTCTATTCCGTCTTCAGCATCAAATATTCCTGTCAGTGGCACAGGGTCCCTTTTGCTCTCTGCCTCATAGTACGAGCAGACTCTCAGGTGTTCAGATATGGAAGGACAAGTGTCAAAGCACCATTTATCCACACTGGAGAAGCAGTTGCTGAACTGCCACACCTGTTGGGGAAAAAAAGTATAGTATATGCTGTGTTATTATACATTAATGAATGAATGAATGAACTAACAAACGAACGAACGAACGAACGAATGAATGAACTAACAAACAAACAAATGCATAAATAAATGCATGAATGAATGAATGAATGAATCTGTGTATGTGTATTTATTGTGCAGTTATGTCAGTGTTTGGCCGAATACTTCATTAATTCTTGCCGTAATGACCATGGTTGGTCCAAGTTTATCTCCGAGCTCTTGTTTGCAACAGACTCCATGCATTTCAAACAACGTGTTGTGTTGTTACAGAGCCGTACCATCTTCCTTGCTCTCCAGCAGGATCCGCCGGTCGAATAAATCTTTTTCTCCCACTTCAGGGAGACCATCCCCTTCTCGTGCAGTAGAGTGGCGCTCACGTCCCTCATGTACTTGGACACTAGCGCCAGCTGGGACAGCGAATAGCTGTCCAGAAATTCGGCCACGTGCACCAGGACCTCGAAGGGCAGGCTGCTGAGGGAGTCCGTGTTCCGCGCCCTCTTCCGTTCCGACTTTACACCCTCGTACAGGGTGGGCGGCAGCTCGGGCCTGAGGTTGAACGCGCTCATGTCCTTGTTGTAGGAGATGGTGGCCCTCTGACCGGCCGGGCGAAGCCGCCTCTGGACGAAGGTGCAGCCCAGGTAGGCCAGAGGGCACCTCTGCTCGAGCCAGCCACTGACGTTGCACTGGATGTCGGCGTGGACGTTCCTGAAGTGGGACGCGAACTCGTCCCGGCGGAACAGCTGGTTGCACAGAAAGGTGAAGGCCGAGCTGCACTTGTTGTGCTTCCAGGTGACGCTCTCCAGCTCGATCTGCACGTGGAAATTCAGATCCCTTCCCACGGTGATGTCCGCGAGGGAATCCTTAGGATGGAATGGGGCAGACAAGAAATCATAGGTCTGAGTCCCGACGTTGATGAACAGCGGGTCACTGCACGAGGATTCGGCTATCAAGTGACCACGAAGCTCCTTCTCCAGGGAGCATAAGAGAGTGGCTTGAACCTCATCCCATTTCGGCATGTCGTCCAGGTCCACTCCTAGGTCCGAGGTGTCTACAGACTTGCTGATTTTCTTCAGGTGAGAGGGGTTTCGGATACGGCTCGATCTGGCTTTGAAGCTAGAGGGAATGACGAACGGGCGAACCGTTTTAATCTCTGTACGAGTGATGTTTTCATACACAACCTTCTTCTGAGGGCTGGTTTGGCATGCGAAGATGGACGCTGCAACCAAAAACTTCTCGTCAATTCTGTATGGGGTTTGGGCAAGATTGGACGTAGATGAGTCAGGAGCAGACATGTCATTCGTGCTCGTCTCAGGTTCTTCCTCCAGAGTTTCTAAGCTCGTCCCCTGGTCACGCCTTCTTGTCTGTTCTGTGGATTGTTTGGGATCGGCTCCCAAAGATTTGGCTGTGTGCTTACAACCACTAAGCTCCATGCTAAACATCCTCTCCCAGACATTGTAGTTGGTGAGGTCCACCTCGGAACTCCTCGCCAAGGCTTCACGCTCCTCTTGAGTGAGTTCTCCTTCACAGGGGATATAAGAGGCCCCGTCTGGGCATGCAGGGTCCCCCGTCGCCCCTCCACCTGCCCCGGCCATCCCTGCTTCGGATCCACGTGCCCCACCGACAGCTCCCTCCAGCTCCTTCATCACTGGAGGCTCTTCTTCCTCCTCCTCCACCTTTTCTATCAGCTCGGGAAAGAGTGCTTTCATTTTCAGAGACTCGAACAGATGTGCCTGGTCTCTCAGAGCCATGCTGTAGTCCAACGGCTCCTCGGCGTAGCTCTCCTTCAGTAAGTTCTCGTAGAAGGCCTGATGAATGTCCTCCACGGGCCAGCGGTTCCACTCCATGGTGCAGGACACCACGCTGGCCGGACACACCTCCAGGTGCTTGGCCAGCCTCAAGCGGCACATGGTGAAGGGGCAGCCGTAGTGGGCGTTAATGCAGGGCACCATCTCGTTCGGGCACAGGAGGGCGTGCTCCTCCTCTTTGCACAGGTGGAAGGTGGCGCCGCAGAGCGTTCTGCAGCTGATGACCACGCAGGAGACGGAGATCTCCACAGGGGCCTTGCAGCGCCGGCTGTGGCAGCTCTCGCAGTGCCTGTGCAACTTGGACGGGGGGGTTCGCTGCCTCACCTGACAAGAGTCCACACAGACACACAAAAGCACGGGTGAGCCCCTGACCTACAACCACCTCATCAAGTTTTACACAAGCAACAACAGTTCTCATAAAGCCCATATGCAGGAACATACCATGATGATGAACGTCAGTGAGTTCTGAAATAAAGAGAAAAATGTTATGCCATGAGTCAAGAGTTGTTACTTTCAAGTTGAATGCTAAGCTGATATTAAACTTGTTCATTCATATTCCATATTCAAGTGAACATTTATTAATATTGACATGTGTCTTATTGACTAGTTGGCACATATGTATGTGTATATGTAAAAGGCACACATAAGACAGTTTTGTAAGAAACACAACAAGTGTCTTAACAGTGGCGATTAAACTAACAGCACCATCTACTGTTGCCAAGTTAAATGTAAATCAGTAGTGGAAAAAGAACTAAATAGCTACCAGGGCAACGAGGACAACCTGGGGGCTGATTCAGCAGCCCAGGTTAAAAAAAGACAATTGTTTGTGAAGACCACCTGTGATACAAATATTGCAGCCACCGGGTTAGCCAAGAACATGCTTTGATTACAACAGCTTTCAGTTAGATCATGCAAAGAAATGTAACATTTAATGATATAATATTCTCCATAGTAGCCTATCAGTAGCCTAAATTTCTTTTTTCTACTTGTAGTTATTGATGCAATGCATTACTTTACTACGTCATATTCATTACAAACATGATAAGTTGCTAATAAAGCCAGGGAGGCTTCGAGTAACGCGTAGTAGTGCTTTGACTGAGACAACATTATAAAATACCCTGCTTAACCTAAACGACTGAGCGGATCCCCAACCCAAATAAAAGCCGCATACTCACTGGTGGTGTTCTGCTAAATCAGTGCCCCTCACAGTGTGTGTATTACTTGTCTGTCTGACTGCCACACTGATAAAAATAGAGTGACAACGTGACTAGTGCTTTGGAATACTAGTGTCAGGTTACATTCGCAAGAATGCAAGTGCATGTGCACTTCTTAATTACTTGTTTTTAATGGGTAAAAACTGAAGATGCCAGATCACTGTCATACACAAGCATACAGACATTCAGTGAAATGTTTCACTTCGAAACACAAACTGCAAATAAACATAGCTAAAATGCAGCTAGTCATTTGTTTTACAAAATGCAAAAATCATTATTTGCCAGATCTATGCACTAAAATACATCTTTTCTTTCCCAGCCTCGTTTCCATATGCTGTTGTCAGCAGTTCACTTCGAGCACGTGTACATGCTTTCCAGGGGGTCCGAAATTTGATTTGTCAAGACTTGACTATCCCCAACTACTCGTTTTTTTTTTCTCTCCCATCATTTTTCGTGGAAGCACTCGAGCTGTATTTGCATATTCCGTCTTAGCTCGCTGGAATCAAACCAAGGCTCACTCACACACGGACTCAATACTAATGAATGGGTTGTTCTTTGGACTATGATTACGTTGAGCCGCAGGGCACTGTCGGTTTGTCAGATAGCTGTGATGCGTTGCCAACTGGTAATAGGTGAGTTATGTAAAATATTCCATCAATCGCCGAATAGAGCCTGGCTCACAGGTTGTTCTTTCCTATATGCAGCAAAGTGAGCAGTTTTTTTTACACGAACAGACTCTAGCTAATATAACAAGAAAAATATCTTACCCCGGTTTGGGCCACTGGTATGTATTTTATTTTATCTGTGCGGAGAAGTTCATTCCTAACCCCCAGGACGACGTGATTTTGAAAATGTAGGCCTAATCTGTAAGTCTTGAAATTCTGGTTCAGCATGATTTCTAGTTCAGCCCCTGTGCTTAATAGTTTAATTATGCATATGGAATTGTGTTTGGTGATTATTGCTGAAGAGTATGCCTGTTATTGTATAAGACAGGATAGGGACAATAATATATGATACGTTTTGCAATGTTATAAATGTGTTATTAAATCAATATTAATGAATATATACCGCCCCAGGGGAAGTCTGTAGGTGTCAGGTCTGCTGTTAAGCCGCTGGGGCATGTAACACCTGCTGCGTCCTGCCTGAAGTCAAAATAGTGTGACTGAAAATGCTGTCAAAACGTCACAGTTTGTTTTGTATTCGTGCACGGAAGGCCAACCGGTGTTCCGTCTCATATTCAGCTTTATTATATTGATTGTCTTTTAAGTAGAAACCATACAGTTGTAGGCCTACTGTATGTACCATCCATCACCACATAACCACTGCATGCGACCATTCTATTGTGACATTGGTAGTGAAATCAGACTCAGATTTAGTTAAACAAGTTTGATGTGGGTTGCCTTCAACTATCAACAGTAGTAACGTGTGGGGAACATCACTACAACATTAGGGTTCATATCAGTTTTAATCAAGAAGCAATCAAAAAATGGCAACAGGAAATTGCTCATAATTCTTTACCACATTGTTGCCCTAATCCAAGCTCCAGGCATTACAGGGTGGGCCAGAAAAAAGTGGATCTGGTTTTAAACTAACTTTTTATGGGTGTTAATGTGTACTCCTTCCCTTTCTACATTGACAACATCTTCATCATGAAGCAAAGGGGAGCTAACTAGCTGAATAATCTTTTTGGCATGCCAGCCACATGCAACCTAATTGTGAACTTGAAAGGTCAGGTTTGCTTTTCATGATGCAGGTAAAGAATGCTGGTGCCCTCAGTTAGCCCAAGGAAATGTGAAAAGTGGTCCAGTTTTTGTCCACCCTGTATTATTTTCACTAGTGTAATTGATGTTACAGAGTTTGAAATGTAAATATTGTCTAAACGTGCATAAGTGAAAGCATGGTAATGTCATGTTCCGCAAAAGTGAAGTGTCTCAGATGTTGTATGGTCTAGAAGTGTAGATGTAAGTGATTTGTTGAGAGGCAAATATAGTACACAAATAAATTAACCTTACTAAAATTAACTAGAAAAGCAGACGCTTATTCCCTGTATATATATATCAGCATCATCTTATATGTGTTGTCCCATGAACGACAAAGGAGAGAGTTCCAAAGGACTGGTAAATCAGCAACTCTATGATGAATGAACCTAGTTTCTCCAATGAGTTATTAATAATAATGGATACAAGTCTGACAACAGTGGGATAACTGTACACATTATATTTCCTCAGATCCCAAAATGATTTAAATTGGTTAGTCTATTCATTTTTCAGCATCACAGCAATTCTTCCGGTTTTGATCTCCCTCTCGTAGAAGGGACAGACCTTCAGATGGTCTGCCATAGAGGGTCCATCACCTAAGCACCATCTGTTCACTTTGCTGAAAAGGTTGCTGTACTCCCACACCTGTTAAAAAACAGATAAACATATATATGGCATATTTATTGGCAAGGTAGATAAGTAGATTGCCTATTGATAATTACACGGTTATTTAAAACTGCAAAGACAAACTTTCAATGAGAAAATTACTTTTTATAAAAGACAAATGTAAGATTTGGAAAATATGTCTGCTTGCAGGAATGCACAAATGCATAATCGATTTTTATCTTACTGTAGTGCTCGTCCACCGTGAGCCTCCACGCGAATGTGACTTCTTCTTCCATTTCAGCGACACCATCCCTCGCTCTTGGAGGTGCGTGGAACAAACATCACGGAACAGCCTCGACACCAAAGCCAGCTGGGACAGGGTGAAGCTGTCCAAATAACCAGCGATGTGACACAAGACCTCGTAAGGAAGGCTGCTGAGGGAGTCTTCACACCGTGCCTGTTTCGCCTGTGGAGGGCCAGGCTGGAGCACAGGCGAGAGCGAGCCACACACCTCTGGTTTGAGACTGAATGTGCTCAGGTCCTGGTGGTAGCAGACAGTGGATTTATGTGCAAAGGGGTGGATGTTTCTTTGGCTGTGTGTGCAGCCAAGGTAGGCCAGCGGACACCTCTGTTCAAACCATCCCTCCAGGGAGAACTGGATGTCTGCGTGCGCGTTCTTGTAATGGTGGCCGTACTCATCTCGTCTGAACGGGTGGCCGCATCGAAAAGTGAACACGCAGCTGGTCGTGTCATAGCGTGAGGAGATGCTTTCGGACAGGGTGTGGACGTATAGTTTTAGGTCATTGTCAGCTGTTATGTCAGCCAATGATGTGTTGTGCTTGAACGGAGCTGAGGGGTAACTGTAGGTCTGGGTTGCTATGTCAACACAAACCCCATCTATCAATTCGGTCTCACAGATTTTATGCCCACGAACCTCTTTCTCTGCACAGCACAGCAAAGTGGCATACATTTCATCCATTTTCTGGATGTCATCCTCAGAGACACCTAAATCAGATGTATCAATGCTCTTGTCCTCAGTTTTGGGGATCTTTGAATAATCTTTCTTGTGGATCCGTTTGCCCCTGTAGCTCGTAGGTGGTCGGTAGTCCGAAATTATTGACTGAACAGGTATGGGCTCAAGGCTACCATAAACAAAGTCTTTCTCCCTTGGAGTGCAAGCTTCAATTTGGCCAAAAGAGATCAGCATGCGTCCGTGATGCACAATGTACATATTGTACTCCTGAACACTGACCTCTTGCCCAAGCCTCTCCAGAACCCCTTTCTCCCATGGAGCAAAGCCAGGTTGAGTAATACCCGTCTTTGCAGGGTCGTCGGCTGCCATATTTGGCTCTGACCCACTGGAAACTCCAGTGTTCTCTGACCTTTGGCCTTTTGACGATGCTGCCTTCACTTTTTTGTCATCCTGCTCTTCCATTTCGGCCTGTTGGCAGCCGCCTCTCTCCATACTAAACATCATCTCGTACCGATTATATTTCTCTCTGTCGATAGAGGTTGCACCTGCAACATTCGTCTTCTCCTCCGGTTTACTTTCCTCCTTCTTCATAGCCTCTTGAGGGACGTTTTTACCAAAGTGATAATCTGAGCCTCCATTAGCTCCAGCCTTATCTGAGTACAGTTCTCTTCCATTAGCTTTAGGCTTATCTGAATGCGGTCCTGCCCCATTAGCTTTTATTTTATCTGAATACGGCTCACCTCCCACCGCCCCTTCCTCCTCCTCCTCAGGTGGAGGGGGCTCAGGTTCGTCCGCTGGGTCCACCAGTTCTGGGAAGAGGGCCTTCATTTTCACCCGGTTGCACAGGTGTCTCTGGTCTCTGACGGCCATGCAGAGGTCCAGAGCCCAGCTGTCCTTGTCTTCCTTCAGAATATTTGTGTGGAAGTCGCTGTCGATGTCCTCGACGGGCCAGCGGTTCCACTCCATGGAGCAGCAGACCACGCTGGCCGGGCACACCCCCAGGTGCTTGGCCTGTTTGGAGCGCGCCATGGTGAACGGGCAGCCGTAGTGGGAGTTAAGACAGGGCACTTTCTCATTGGGGCACAACAGTTTGTGTTCTTCCTCTTTGCAGAGGTGGAAGTTGGCGCCACAGAGTGCGCGACAGCTGGTAAACGCGCATGACACGTAGATCTCGACCGGAGCCCTACAGCGCCGGCTGTGGCAGGTCTCACAGTGACTGTGCAGCTTTGATGCTTTGAATTTTCTGTAAAAGCTCTACAAAAAAAATGTTATTCAAAAAATGAGTTTAATATGCAATAACACAAAGGCTACAGTAGGCAAATTTAGGAAAGTAGTAGGAAAGTTGACATTTCCATGCATGGTGTGTGTTTCATTCAACACTGCTTTTGCTCAGTGACATTAGCTGTGCACAAACTACATACTACTTTAGAATATATCATTAAAAGTGTGCTTAACTCCACAATCAGTTGGACATACTATAACATTATAGAGTTTAATACTAAGGTCACTTTCAGAAATGGCACATGGTACTCAATAAATTACTTGACACATGGCATGTCCTTACTGTGACACCACTTTGAAATAAACAGATTTTAATGTTATTTGACATATCAGGAAAACATAAAAGAACATTTACATACCATGCTTTCTCCTGTCAGGGAAATTGTACAGATTTCCCCAAATAAAAAAACAAAATCGTCAGCTCCGCTTTATTTCATTTTTGCAGCATATTTCAATCCAAATTCAGAATCAGCAGGAGTCTGAAAGTGCACAAAGGTATTGTATTAGTAAGTTTCTTTTGCTGAAAATAAAAATCGAAAAACAAAAGTTTGGGGCTGGTTTGTTGTATATATTTACAGTTTTGTTTATAGTTGTGAACCTACCTCACACAAAAACACTTTGCAGCCCCTCATGTGCCCTCAGTGCAATGGTCTCTCCGTGTGCCACAAGTAAAAATAGTGAGGCATGCTGACATTGCAAAGCTACGTCACCACAGAAAGCAGGTGAAGATTTTAAAAGGTCAAAAGA
The DNA here is from genome assembly GCA_027475355.1 of Coilia nasus. NCBI lineage: Eukaryota > Metazoa > Chordata > Actinopteri > Clupeiformes > Engraulidae > Coilia > Coilia nasus. The sequence continues at coordinate 27,473,594 of CM050214.1, forward strand.
TAATGAAAATACAGTAAATAAGCTGCTGTAACTAAAATTGAAAAAGCAGAGGCCAAATAGCAAATGCTTTGCATATTGTAACAGGCTATTGTAACAGGCTTGTAACAGGCTGTAACAGGCTGTGTCCGTCATGTACTTACAAGGGGATATCAGAGTTGGAACCAGCTTTCTGACAGTGTCCCCATGACCTGCATGTCCTCATGCAGTCCACTGGGGGACAGCAAGAGACTCTGAGAGACTAAAAATAATTTGACAAGTGTGTATGTGTGGCTTTCGTGATACTCCTCCACAAATCAGTTATGCTCAGTTAAAATTTCTAACTTTAAACAAACAAACAAATAAGTCACGTTCAACTGAGTAATGGTCTTCCCTATACCCAGGTCTTCTACTCTTGCGACACAGTGAGAAGGTGTTAGCTGCTCAATCCCAAGATGGCCTCTAGTCTTTGTGGGCGCCCCGAGCTGAGACTGTCCCTGAGGATATTTATGGATGAACCACTGAGGTTTTAATGTTTTTGCAGTACGGACCTATATGTAAGTGACAAGAAAGCACACAATTCGGTCAATGTAACCTCTTAAAATAGGTCACCTTTCAGTTCACTGTGGATAGCACTGACCAGTGATGAAAGCTGAAACATGCCATTCACATGGGATGTTCATATTACCAATATGCAGTTCATATGCATATCAAGATGCTATGATCATACAGTTGATCAAGTTTTAGGAGAAATAAAGGCTAGCTCTTAAGCAGACAGCCAAAATTTGCCTCGCAGGTGTGGAGTGACATGATGCCAAATTAGGCTAGGTGAAACAAGTTTGATTTTATTTTGCTCTGCTTTTATTATTTTTTTTATAAGCTAGTTTTTGTGATTAGACTGTCGATTACAGCCTTAGGTGCACACACCCTTTGCTTTTCACAGTTATGTGAAAGGAGTGGTAGTGTTGTCCTATGCGTACATCATTTGAGATAAATGACGTCTTAGTCTGCAAAAGGTGATGCGTGAATAATAGTTTTGGTATTTATCCAGTAGGAGTCGCCTGGAGTCTTCCTTCATTGCATTGGCAGTAGAATGCCGGAAGTAAGACAAAAGTTTGAGGAGATGGTTTTGTAGTTCAAGAATCTCAGCCCAGACCATTTCGGAAGAGGAGGCCAATTTTTTAAGCATCAGAATCGGGATTTATGCGTATGATATAAGATTTTTCTTCTCTTTACTATGGGTCTTCCAACACTGGAATTCAGCGATTCTTTCTTGGACAGTCCAGACTTCCGAGATCGTTTAAAATGTCACGAAATTGAACTGGATCGGACGAACAAATTTATTAAGGAGCTTATCAAAGATGGTAACATGCTTATCAGCGCTCTGAAGAGTAAGTACCAAACAGCGCAGTTTGTGAAAGACTGTTTATTAAAAATAATGTAATAGTGGATACATTGTAAACTTTTGTTCATTTTTTATAATGCGATTTTGTTGCGGTGGTCTCAGTTGCTTTCACCATCATATAATCCGGCTGAATAGCCTGTGTTTGGGAATGCAGACCTCCATGAAATTGTTCTTAATACCTGTACAAGTAGGCCTCGTCTGGATTAGTATATTTAACAGGTCAGTACACGGTAATACATTCTACCCCAGAGCAGAAGCATGGTTATAATGTTTTCAGACGAGTCTTCGGCGTCTTTTAAAAAATGTTTTGTTCATTGAAATATTTTCTAAACTTCAGCATTCAGCATCTGAAAGAATCTCACAGTTTTGTAGAGAAAACTTTGGAAAACTTAATTTACATTTTAGTCTAATTAAAAATATTAGGCACGTTAATGTATCTATCATTTTGTTATCTGTAATGTGAATCCTAGGCTCTGTAGTATCGCCAGACATAGAGGGACGATAGATACAGTAGTCTACTAGCCCATCCTACAGCTTTTCTGACTAAAGCACAGTGGCTTACAGACAGGGCTTTTAGTTGTCCTCACACCATGGCAACATGGCTTGTGGTCAAGCATTAACTTGCCCAGCCAAGAGCATCAGAGCCACTGCCTGTTGCGCCATACCTTCCACTAGGTTGATTAAAGTCCCACACTCTTGGCTTGAAAGACGTAAATGATAACCCCTTGTTATGGGCTGGATGTTAGAGCATTGATTTTAGAAAAGGTTAAAACCATAGTAAAGTAAATACTGCTCAGAAAGACTGCTGACAGGTCGAAAAGAAAAGCTGTTAAAAATGGAGTCAGCCAGGTGGAGTAATCATAAAGTTTAGATGAATGGCAGCTGGCAATGGCTAGAAAAAAGCTTTTTTTTCATCACATAAGAAGTAGCATTCCTGTGCACCGTAAAAGGCTGATGCTCACTGAAATGAGTTAAAATAAACAAAAGAAAACAAAAGTTCAGATAATTACCATGTAATACATAACTAAGTACACAACAAACATTTTCAGAGCTTGAAAATCCTGTGTGAGGTTGAATCTTCATGAAGTTGTTCAGGGCTACTGGGTTGTCTGCAACCTTTTTAACTTTGTCATGTGTGACTAACATTTTTGTGCAACACAACAGTGTATGAACACATATACACATGACACATTCCCAGCTAAAAACAAACTATGCAGTCATGAAGAGTGTGGAGGCATGTCAGCTGAAGACTCCTTCAGAGCATCAACATCAGCATCAACACCACTTAGCCACATGTGTGTCATCTTACAGGATATATCAGATGTTTGAGGCTCAAGAGATCAGGGCAGCTAGTTAAAAGGCTCTCCTCAGTTCTTAATTGTATCATTTTCTGTCCTTTTCAAAAACACTCACCTGTTTCAACAACAACGAAAACAATAGATGTTATCAGAGGTCCCTTGGCAACTGTATGGGCCTGTGTCAAATATGTCACCAACAGGCAGTTTCAGAGAACTTTATTATTACAGTATTATTTCATTTTCATACTTACTATGTGAATAATATCTCTTAGTTTTCAGGTGGAACTTAGGCCTTCTATACCAGAAATGTAACTATGAATGTTTGTATTGGTATCTGATAGGTGAGTCAGAGGAATATTGACTTTAATATTTTTCCAGTGACCATGTCAAATTTTTGCCTCATTCAGGTACATTCAAGGAGTGAGTTGAATGCACCAAGTAAACCAGCTACTGTTGCTGCAGTGCAATCTGCTGTAGACTGTAGATTTTGAGAGCTTTTGAAAACATACCGTTCTAAACTGCCTTCTTATGTGATTTCTTTGTCTCATTGGCTAGAGAACTATGTAACTAGACATAACTTGCGACTCGTGATAGTTTGGTACATGTCTTATCGATCATGTCCTTTACTTTCATAGATCTGTCTGCAGCTGTACTGAAGTTCTCTCAGTCTCTACAAGAATTCCAGTTCGAGTGCATTGGGGATGCAGAGACAGATGATGAAATTAATATAGGTAAGCTCTCATAAGTGTATTAGGTGAAATATGTTTTGAAAATCTGTAAGTAAATGTGTAACTTGTTCGTGGTGTACCGTTAACAGCCGAAGTTACAAAAACAGTCCCATTTATGACTCTCTGCGCCAAAGGTTATTGTCATTAGAAGTTTTACATGACAAAAATGTATGTAGCACTCACAGGATAATTATTCTGTAATAATCTTTCACTTCTCTTACCTGGAATCATAATAGATAACTAATGCAGCTCTTATAAACCTGCATACTGATGTTGAGAAAAGATTAACATTGAATACATGACATTAAGATGTCCATTGTTGAGTTAAGATTCCATGTGTGTCAATATAACATCAGAGATACCATTTTCGGCATGGCTGTTAATCATTATGTTCTTCCCCATCTTCTTGTTCTACCAAACAAGGCATGTTAAGATTTCAGTGACATTCAGTGTGTAATATAGTGTAATACAGTACAGCATACATCCATGCCCTATTTTAGGTGGGATCAGGACACAAGTGTAGAATCCAAAAAAAGTCAGAAGTGATCAGCACACCAGAGTGCCCTCATGTAGAAGTTTTAATGATTGACGTTTCGAGCTGTGCGGTTTTCTTCAGACTTGCTGGTTTTAGACATCACTCATTAAAACCTCTATTATACAGTGCATGAAAGCTCTGTGGTGAGTCACATACAGTAGTTATTTACCTGTACCACTGTTGTACGGTTCTTGACTAGACTCATAATGGAGTCTTAAAGATGTGATGACTTGGATCCCTCATCCATGCCTTAAGTATACCTTTCAGTCAGTGACCTTGACTAGGCTTTAAAGCCAAAATAATAGATTCTCTATGGCAAAGCAGAAGCACTACCAAATATGCCTTTCTCAAACTCAAGGTCGCAAAGGTTGCTAGTATGTTGGCGTTGTCTTATGCTACAACTGGTATGTGTTGTTGCACATTTGTAAAGTTCTTCAGCCCTCATGTGATGTGACACTGAGGAAGAATATTGCGTCCTTGGCAGCTTAAGATGAAGTACCCTCTCAGTCTGGTATCGCTTCCCAGGCTGCTCGGTATAACAGCTGTCAGTCTGCCAGGGTTCATCTAAAGAGGAACTCAGTCATTTTTAACCAGGATAGAAACTTGATGTACATTTCTCCTGGCTGTAGTTTGAGAGTTTTGCTGTCTTAGACATGCGTGCTATTCTGGAAAGGAGCAGAGTGTTGGATTGCAGTCATCAAGAGTGGTTGACCCCCTTCTATTCAACAAATGTTTAAACAACACTCATTTGCAAGGCCCCTGACTAAAATTACCTTGTGTGGCCAAAGGGCCAAGACCATGATGAACACAATAAACATGAAATATGATGTCTGAGAATGTCAAGCCACAGTTGTCCAATATTCAGATTGGATTTCACCTTAAAATAAAGTAAAAGCAAATAAAAGTAAGTGCAGTGCTCCGCAGTCAGCATTTTTCCTGCTCGTTTATTCCAGCAACACTAAGTAGTTTTTTTTCAACCTTAAAATAATGTTTCCAAAATCGTTTCAGTGGTTCATCAACTAGTAACGGCGTGAAAGGCACTGCTGAATTCGCTTCGCTGCCCTCCATGGGCTATCACCGCACTAAGTAAGTTTGGGGAGCGGACCATCTCTTGTGTAGTTCTCTATAAGAGACAATTCCGCTTCCAACCTGTAGGGCGACCGGAGACGAAAACTACTTAGTATTGCTTTAAAGGAACCTATGGGTAGTCATGTATAGTCATGACAATACTGGAATGTGCAGTCATTGCAAGCTACAGTGGTTGGCCTCACTATCTCATTGCCCGAACTGGTCACTCGGACAATCAGTGTACTTGCAAAACACCTGAGGCACACTAATGGAGAACACGACACCATTCTAAAAATGGGTCGAAACCCCACCGGGCTCAGACCTGGGAGCAACTCTGACTATGAAATGTGCAGAGGGAGTAAAGAGGTTTAACACACTGATAAACGTATATCTGGACATTGTGCTAGAGCTGATGGTATCTTCTCCCCCTTGAAGCCACTAAAACTGTCTTCATGGTGTCCCGTGGTCTCTTCGGTAAGAGCTGTAACGATATCTGCAGCAAATCAAGGGCTGCCTCAGGGTCACACCTTTGAGTCTAAAGTGCAGCAACATTCCCTGATCCATTAAGGCGGATTAGCTGAACCCTTTCCTTGTAATTTCACTGCTGACTGATCAGCTCTGTCCACATGACAGATGGACAGTGTGTTGTCGTGCAGTATGCCACACACCAAACTGCAAATGCTCAGCTAGCTAACTAGTCTGCCCTCGGGGGAACCTACAGTAATCAGCACCTTATCAGAATCAGCATCTTACAACAGGCAGCTTTGCATCTCATACCTAGCCTGGTAAACCAGCCCCTCGTACTTAATTTCATTCTGTACAGAGGGTCTGGCAGTGCTTTTATTGACGCAGCTGTATTGAGCAGAATTTTACCTAGCCGGTCAGTTAACAGAGGGAGTGTTCGTGAGCGATGAACCAGCACTGCCAGACCCTCTGTACAAATTGAAGTACAAGGGGCTGGCTTACTAGGCTATCTTATACCTGCATCTCATATCTACATCTTATACCTGCAGATAAACAACAGCCATCTCTTCTCTATTCCTCTCCATGATGTCCATTAGGCACGTTTTGTGTGTTTTATGTGTTTTAAGCTGTGGCTACATACAGTGCTGGTGGATGAATACATCAGTCTCAAACAAACCTTGTTGTTAAACACTTGTTTTTTGAGAACCATTTCAGTTGCTTTTGTTTTATTTCTTCTTACGAACACTGAGGTATTGTGATGTTGTAAAACTATAAAGCGTCATACAACTCCACCATCTGTGAGTGATGTCAACATCTCAGCACAGTCATGTAAAGGTCCTCTGTGTCGCAGTAAATAAAGTATGGCTTAGTTCTAAAAAAAAATTCTGTCATGAGGTGTAAAAGTTGGTCAAGGAGGGAGGAACATGTTGTACCAAAATAGACATCTGTGTCAACAGAAGAACTTTGACTTAAATTTGACATTATTAGACGTGGTTGTACTCCGGCTTAATGGCATCTTTGTTGTACTACTCATAATAGAGGAGCTACATCCATTTCCATATAGATTGCATGCCATGTGTCACATGTCTTGATGCTCTCTGGCATAGGCTACACAAGCAACAAGCACAAAAGTCTAAACATTATATTAAAATTCAAAAGAATTTTAGTGTTGTAAGAGTGTACGTGTCAATGATCATGTGTGGCTGACTAACACATCAGTTTCATCACAGAGCACTCTGTAAGCAGGGCTCTACAACTTCCACAAACCTAAAACAAAAGGCATGAGTGACAAGAGTGGATCTGTAGTTCACTTGCCGGGCTTAATACTAGTATTTTGCCACCCTAACTCTAATAATCTGCTAAGCATGATTGCATGTGTGTTTTATTAGGTCCCGGTGCATGGAAAGATTTGTCTGAAACTTTTCAGGTTATTAGATACCATGTTTGTACTTGTTAAATTTACATACTAGCTGACTAGATTAATTCAGGTTAGGTGTATGTGATCTCACCAGACATCCACACAGGTACACACACACACACACACACACACACACACACACACACACACACACACACACACAGGCACGCACACATGCACACACACACACACACACACACACACACACACACACACACACACACACACACTTACAGATATAGGTCCAAACACAAAGAAACAATGTACGATTACGGTTAAATGTACATTAACTCACCAGTGTCCCTGCTTCACTCATCCACAGTGGTGCATACAGAAGTGCACCCATAAAGGCGGTCATCCTATTGTTGGGTTGTGAAATGCCATGTGTTATGGCACTGGAGTTGCGAGGGCCCATCATCGCCACTTGCGGTTACAGTTTTAATTTATATTTTGTGTGTTTCGTGATAATGTTACCCATTCTAATGGGTTTCCACCATCTCAAAATGATCTGCACAGGGATCAGCAGGATTGGCAAACTGCCTTTCTTTTGGCTAGCAGAGCATCATGTGTTGCAACATCAAAACCATTGAATTGTACAATTTTTACTACCCCCAGTTTGTGTAAGCCTGTGGTAAAAGTCTTTTGTTTGAGGATGGTTTAGTGATGGTGGTAGTGTGTCTTTGGAAACACTGACAACATTCACTGCTTCTGCCCTCAGTCTCTCTGATTCTGAGTCTGGGATTCTATTAATGGGAGCTAGGAGCTCTTTAAATGACACTGTGTGGTTGATTTTTGTTCTACAGTACCCTAGGAATAGTATTTCAGTGACGCAATATGAATAACAAACACTGTTTATGACTTTGTTTGATATGTTTTTTAAGAAAAGTGTGAGTGTGTGAGCTGACGAGTGTGATCACTAGGTGAGTGTGGACACTGTCGGTGCTCTGACCTCCTGGTCTTTATTTTGATATCATCGTCCTCATCGTCGTTCACTCAGCTGTCCACTTTTCCAGTCTTGCCTCATCGGTCCCTTCCCCACAGAAAAAAACACAGGACACTGACCTTCTTCTCACACCACTGTTATCCAATGTCTGTCCAAAACAATAATGTCTTTTTAGCGACAGAGACCAGCTCATGCATTGGGATACAATTGTAATTTGTCACAAGGCTGGAGGAACGCTCACGATTGTTGGCGTCATTGTAGCACTCAGTGCTGTTCTGGGCATTTGGCTAGAAAAGTGGTCCGTTCTCTTTCGGTTTGATATCGGCAGAAAGAAATGGAGGAGTCAACAAAGGATGGTTTTGTGTTGACAGTGTACATGTGACCGCAGAGGGATTGTTTGGATTTAATGGGTTTTTTTGTTGTTGTTGAAAATGGTTAATATATACTTCAACATTGTGACTTAAGCTATGAGTTATGAGCTGTTGTCAGTATTGGTAAATATTTACCTCCTATCAGCCTCTTGGAAATTGGCTCTCGTTCTCTCTGTCTCTCTGTCTCTCTGTCTCTGTCTCACTCTCTCTCTCTCTCTCTCTCTCTCTCTCTCTCTGTCTCTCTCTCTCTCTTTCTCTTTCTCTCTGTCTCTCTCTCACACACACACAATCTCTGGCTCTCTTTTTCTGTCATTCTGTCTTTCTGTCTGTCTCTGTCTGTTTGTCTATCTATCTGTCTCTCTCTCTCCTTCCTTCTCTCTCTCTCCCTCCTTCTCTCTGTCTCTCCGCGTCTGTCTGTCTGTCTGTTTCTCTCTCTCTGTCTCTCTCTTCCTTCTCTTTCACCCTCTGCAGATCTTTTAAAGGTTTTCCAAAAGCTACAGAACTACTGGTACATCAAAGCATTTTTCAAGCCTTTCTTCCACCTCTATCTTCAGTTTCTCTCCCCTGCGCTCTTGCTCTCTCTACATGTCCAGAAAGCTGCTGTTATCGGTTCTCGATTCTTTTTTTCTTTTTTTCAGGTATTTGACAAAAGCCCTTTGTGAACGTTCACATTGCCACTGTGGACACAAAACATTTTATTCTGTTGAACCCAAGGACAGCTAGTCGTCATCAAACAGTGGCTGTTTGCCCAGAGTTGGGATTCAGTTATAGATTGAGTGTTGTTTGTTCTGGTTTGGTACCCAGGGGAGTTGGTGTGAAATGCTCTATCCGGATTATGTGCTCCGCCCATCAGGCGCTTATCACTGTGCCTCCTCAGACAGGAAAGTGCTCCTCATCTCATGTTGATAAGAGACGTCGGTGTAGCTTAGGATGCATCAGATGCACTGCCAAGACACATTAAAGTGCAGGTGATGTTTAAAAATAAATCCAGCGACTGAACTGTGTTGTCCAGTTCAGTCAGAAGTAGAATGTGACAACTACCAGGGGTTCTAAGGAAGCTTGACTCCAGTGTATATTAAGATTATGTACAATATCAATGTAACTTGTACTATTCAAAATACTTCTGAAAAAAAAATCTGTATGTTTATGTTAAAGAGCAGTCATTCTTTTTAACATTTTCTAGAATGTCAGAGATATACATTTTTACTGACCGTTCATCAGACAGTACTCTGACCTGGCAATGGATACACATAGGTTAAATAACTGTAGCGACAACAATAATAACCTCTATTCCTTTTTTTAACAGCTCAGTCATTCAAGGAATTTTCTCGGCTACTAACTACAGTTGAGGAAGAGAGAAGACGACTTGTAAGTTCTTATGTTTCAAAATATATGGAATTAGTATCAGCATTTAAAAAAATACTAAAATTAGCCTTACAAAACTATTAAAAATAACATATTTACATATAATGTGTCTTTTCTATAAACATATGTAATGTTTGCTCAGGTGTTACATGAGCATACATGAATTTACAAGGTTAGAGTTACTGTTTGGACAGCCATTATATCAAATGAAACACACACACACACAGGATATTACCGTTTTTGTTTAATACTGGGGACACATTTATATCGTCAGTGTTTCTGATTTTTGTGACCCCCACACCTCATCCCACCCACAGTCCCCCTAGGGAACCATCTCTGGGTATTTAAAGTCAAGTTGTTCTATTTTCCAGTGACAGGAGAATGTTTATATGTATTTTGGTAAATGATACATCACATGACTTTAATCTTAATTATAAATTATGTTAAAAGAGTATTAAACAAAACTACTGTTGCTTTCTGTAGACCTCCTACCTCATAATTACACCCTGAACTGCACACTCTGCTGTTCAGTGCAATTTGGTGAGATTCATTAATCTTACATAAGCACTTAAAATTAGTAGGTTACTTTTTACTGCATATTTTCCCATTCCAAGAGCTGAACAGACCTGAACCTACATTTGCAGGAGTAGTCTAGCTGTATCTTGTTACATGTTACACTTTGTATGTGAACTGCTACTTTAAGAATATGTGCTGTATTTTGATTATGAAAATTCTCATTCAATGCATACAAATTATAGTGACCATTTATTATAGTGAAAATGATATCGAAGATTGGGAGATTTCTTTCAGAAATTCTACCTCTGATGAGCTAAAAACCAAGACAACTCCCGTAATTCCAGGCACTAGATAAGATACCTGCTGTGTTGACCACTATTTCCCTGCCATTTGGGAAGGTTGTTCATTAAGTAGCACAATACAGACATTGTTTCAGGCAAACAGCCAAAGTGACTTAGTTTCAGTGGCAGGCATTTTCCCACATGAGGACCCTGACTGATCTCAGAACAGGTTTGTCCGTTATTAAAGAGGACAATTTTTGTGCCTTATCTGCTACAGCGAGAAAGCGCGCGCATGAGAGAGAGAAAGAGACCCTTAAGTAAACATGGACCCTGTCTGCAGAAAGAAATGAGGATATCCTCTGGCGTCTGCCGTCACTATGTCAGAGGTGCAGACAGGCTCGAGTCCATTTTGTAGGGGGGAAAAATACCTGGAGGCATTGAGATTTATAATGAAGACATAGTAATTCATAAAAGGACGTAGTAAAATCTCAAACGCGTATCAAAAATAACAACAAATCAGAGCATCCCGCGAGGTCCACAAATCTAGACATGTTAGCAGACGGCCAAATTTGAAGTGTGTTTTGAGAGGAAGTCAGGACGCGTTACGGCCGTCAACAGGGACCGTACTTGGCAGAGGCCTTCTGGAGCACAGAGAAGCATGTGGAACTTATTTTAAGCTATTCTCTAGTGAGACGACAAGTCGCTCACTTGTGCCTGGGAAAGTATATAAAAGGAACCAGTATGAGTGGTTTGTATGTTTTTTCAATTGCTGCAGCGAAACCTAATGCTTCTAATTATAGAGGCATTATTTTACAATAAATAAAAGGCTGACTAAAACGACATTTTGCTTCACTTATCTCCATATTTAGTTCTATGACAAATACTGCTTTTTTCAGAATTCACACAATTCAGATTTTCACAGACCTATTCGGTTCTCATCTTAGTAAGTGATTAGTTAATACTTCAGTTTTTGCCAAGGGATAAATGGACAGATTTAGATGAATAGGTTAAATTATTTTTATTTTTAATTTGTTTAGATCCAGAATGCAGATGATGTTCTGATCACACCACTGGAGAAGTTCCGCAAAGAGCAAATCGGTGCTGCCAAAGTAAGTTCCGCTTCGAACCAGACATTGCTATTGGTAAACAAGTACTGATCAGTACTTTCAGTTTTTCTTTTTGTATGGGACCTACGCCTTCAGATGTTCTGTTATAGTCCACAGGTAAGCCAGGACAAGGACAGGAGGGTCTACCTTTAATGGTCTGTTATTGCGTCATAGGCTTTGCTCTGTCTACATTCCTTTAGCTCTCGGTAAAGGTTTCGAGCACAGGTCAAACATTAGCTGTGTGGAGTGGGGGGGCACATAGGCACTCGCTGATGAGTGCGGTGGTAGTGGTGGCACCGTGGCAGTGGTGGTTAAGGAGCTCTGGGAATCCTGATGGCTTGTCGAGCGTGACCCCTGCAGCCGCTGCTGCTGCGCACCCCGGGATCGGCCCGATGAGCTCAGCACACAGCCATCCAGAGCAGAAAACACCCTGCCTTATTTGGGCGTCCTCCCGGCCCCTGTGCTTTTTCACCCTCCGCTGAGATGGAGCTCCGCTTAGACGGGGCCTGCTGTGGCTAACGGGAAAAGCTCAACTTTCATGAGGCCAAGCTCACACATGCGTGGACCCACAACCCCCCTAACCAATGACCCCCCTCCCACACACACACACACTCACACACACACCCCCAACGTCTCACAGCCCCCCACCCCACACACACACAAACACACACCCCTCCTCTTTCCTCAGTCTCATTCAAACACACACACACATACACTCACACAGCACCCTTCCCCCTACCTTATCTCTGATTTACTTACACAGTCTTTTTTACTTTTTCTTCCACTAATAAGGCGATACAGATAATGTGACCCCGTAGCTGTGGACCCCTGGCAAAGTGTGTCAAATGGGACGTGTTTTCTTTATGGTACTCGCTAAGTCATTAGTCCACTCTGGAGGTTAAGTGTCCATGAAAGGATCATGGGAAAGGTTGTGCTGATGTCACAGAGACAAAACAAACATCTTGTATCTGGTTTCATTTGCAATCTTAGGGAGGAAATATTTCTCTGTCGGAGGTCTAGAGTTCACGAAGCGGCAGTCACTAAGAAAGGTAGTAGCTAGTAGTATGGATAAAGGAGGGTAAAGTCCATTTTAATCGCATTTCCTGTGTCTGTTAATTGTGACCTGGCTCTATCATTCACACTGCTCTGTGTAGTATTCTGCTTTGTGAATTTACACATATTGTACCCTATATTACGAAGCCTAGTTTACCGGAGTATAGTTAGATTAGTTTATGTTTGCTATATAGAGCTTAAACAGGCTTTTTCTTCATTGTATCGTCACATCAAGGTTAGGATAAACAAATAGAAAAACATCCCGGCTCTGAAAAATGTTAACGAGGGATTTTTACAGTGTTTGTTTATAAGTCTTATATAAGGATTAATGTTTGTGTATAAGGGTTATCTCTATAATTACCGCAAAGGAAATGCCAGCGTTTGTCATCATTTTTTTTTTACTTCTCCCTAAAGGAAGGAAAAAAGAAGTTTGACAAGGAAACTGAGAAATACTACACAGTGTTGGAAAAACACTTGAATTTCTCCTCAAAGAAAAAAGAGTCTTTCTTACAAGAGGTAATGGCATTTCCTTGTTAAGGTTTTAAGCTTTCAGAGTTTCAGACAACTAAACTTTGTGGTAATTCATGTCCTAATGTTACTTTGGTTTGAAGGCAGACACCCAGATCAGCAGGGAGAGACAAGTCTTCTTTGATGCTTCTCTGGAATATGTCTTCAAAATCCAGGAAGTACAGGAAAGAAAGAAATTTGAATTTGTTGAACCAGTAAGTTAACCTGTTAAAACATAACAAACCTGTGTAACATTATGTCTTGTGTGATTGTCTTATAAATTACTGTCTGTTGGCTTGACTACTGGATGAGATCATGACAAAACAACAAACCGTAGACCGCATAAACTATAAATTACACGTTTTACAAAAAAATTGCCCACAAATATTAGTGGACAACACTTTGAAGTCCATCGAGATCATTGCAGCACCATTCTGATTACCCAGTCATTAATACAATAATATAAGTAATTTATGAAAAAAATTGGGTTGTGTTTTAGCCAGAAGTCACCTGTGGGAGCTAGAGCTCTATGTTTAAATGCTGATTTAATCTTTAACAGATTTAGAAGCTGATATAACCAATGCAGTTTAAAACCTAATGACCTGTAATGGCTGGCTGAATCGAACACATACTGGGCTGCTACTAAATGGGCTGAATGTTCCAAAACTAAAAGCGTTTCCCAAAAACTACCTTGGTTAGCACTCCTGGGGTACAGCAAATCATCAGTAATGTGAGCACCTAAGAATAGAATAGAATAGAATAGAATAGAATAGAACATGTTTTTTTATTTGTCTCTGGATCACCAAACAGTAGAGAAGATACAGCAGCATAATGCATGCAGATAAGGTCACATTACTTATGAAATCTCTGCTACTCACTGAATATCCTCTAAATAGCCTCAACACACTTCACATTCATTGCAGAGAATTCATCAAACCACTGCCAGTGTGCTTGCACAGCTGATGGGTTGGAAAGCAAATTGCTCCCCACTTATGGGCTGTCTGGTATGATGAGCAGACAGAGCATTTGCCAGTTACATTTAGAAAGCGCTGAGGAAGGCACGATTGTAAATGCACCCACTGGAGACAGAACCGCCACAGTTAAGATCACCAGTCTTTACGATAGGTGTCTGTCTGCCCGTCACACAGCACTGGTTTTATGGGCTCTTTCCAAAAGATGGCCCGCCACTATAGAGAGGTGTCACTTCACTTGAGTACTGGGACCGCCAGAGGCCACATGCAGAGTGCACACATACCACTAACCTCCGCACCCCACACACACACACACACACCCAACCACCATACACACACACACACATCCTTACATACACGGACATACACTCAATCGCACACAAACATCAGCACAAACACTCTCTCTCTCACACACACACACACACACACACACACACACAGACACACATAGAAACACATCCTCTCACACACACATCCTCTCACACACACATCCTCTCGCACACACAGTCACACACACTTTACTTCAGCAGCAATTGTAGTGTTCCCAGGAAGTCATCCAAAAGGAAATGGCTGAAAGACATCCAGACCCTGCGGAGAGACAGAGAGAATGCTCATTTGTCATTTAATTGCCCCGCTTCTCCCAAAGGGGAAATATCAGTCGTTATTTCACAAGGAGCTGTTGAAAGAGAACAGTTTTACAGTATTCCAGCTATTAGGTTCAGTAGGAAAACCTTCATCTCATCCGCCAACCTCTCATCCAGTAGCCACTTTGTTGGCCTTGGTCATTAAAGTTCGAGAATTTTTTGTTTTTACCTTTTTTCAAAATTTTCTATTGTCATTCTGTGCACAGTAGTCCATGGGTATTGTTTGTTTTTATGATAACTTTTCATCTTCAGCCGCCCTACTGGTCGGAAGCGGAATTGTCTCTCATTCGAACTACAGAGAGACGGCCCGCTCCTCCAAACTTTCACCCTGTTTCCAGTTGATGAATCACTGAAACGATTTTGGAAACATTATTTTAATGCCTTTTCTTGTCCCCACAGCTCCTGGCATTCCTTCAAGGCCTCTTCACCTTCTACCACGAGGGCTACGAGCTGGCACACGAATTTGAGCCCTACAAACAGCAGTTGCAGTTCAACCTTCAGAATGTATGAATCCTTTGTCAAAGTCAAGTCAAAGTCAGATTTGCACACCACTTTGGTTATTATTAGTAATTTCGTTTCCAGTCATGGTTGGAAATTTAATTCAGATGTTTGTATGTTCTGATGAAGATTTATGGTGATGATACATAGTCAATATCAAATATTATTTGTTATTTCTATTTCACAGGCAAAGACTTGTGGTGGGGCATTTTACCCATTTTGCTTATTAATTGATTATTCTTTGGGACAAAATGTGGTGGTGGTGTGTTTTATTAATGTTTTATAAAGTAATTGTCGTTTTGAGGCAAAAAAAATCGAAACTTTGTACTGTTACAGTATTTTGGATAAGCTTTGGGTTTAGTGTCATCTGCATATGTGTACTGTAAGCCCCCAGATCAGACTGCTGCTATCAGTTTATCACCCCATGCTGTGTTTGTGTCTTTGAAGACGAGGAACAACTTTGAGAGCACGAGGCAGGAAGTTGAGAAGCTGATGCAGAGGATTCGCTCTGCTGAACAAGACTTCAAAGCGCCTGGCCAGTGGACAATGGAGGGCTTCTTGTATGTCCAGGAAAAAAGTGAGTGCCCCTTCCAAACATCTAGCAGTTTGCCACCATGTATGTCGTATAACAATGTATCATAGTGTAACTGAATATAACAGTGTAATAGAACCATACCGATTATATAGATATATAGGCAAGGCAAGGCAAGTTTATTTGCATAGCACATTTCATACACAACGGCAATTCAATGTGCTTCACAAAATTAAAAGCAAAGGACAATATGTAAAAGCATCAAAGATAAAGTAAGTGTAGAAGCATAAAAGGTAAAATAGGTGTAAAAGCATAAAAGTAAAATCAGTATGTGGTAGACAAAAGATATAAAAGTATAAAAAAACACACAAAATAAGTATAAAATTAGTGGAAGAATATACAGCATAGCATACACATGCACCCATGTGATTATATAAATACTGGTTGCCAGGGTAACAGAAGGGCAAACCTGTATGTTGTAGACCTGTTTGGTCTCTGCTGGCCCTGTCACAGCCTGGTGCTTGTTCTGCATTAGCATGTAACAGTGAGAAGGTGCGCACATCCAAAAGTAATCTTACAGGTGCCAAGGTAACAACTAAGCAAGATGGAGGAGGTCAACACTGCAAAGAACAGGGAACATTTCAACCACAAGGTCTTTGTCAGGCTAAGTGAAACCCCTGTGGTCGAAACGTTGCCTTTTCTTTTGTTCATTAAATAAACTTTTGAAGCATATGAGGTGTGCAGATCTCCTGCATTAGCATGTAGACGCTATTATTCTTGTCCATCGGTTGACACGCACAAAGACACAACTTCTTTTTGTTTTTTGGATGCCAGGGCCCTTGGGCTGCACATGGAGTCGCCACTACTGTACGTACGAGAAGGAGAGCAAGATGTTCACCATGAGCAACTCAGAAATCAAGTCAGGGGGCAAACAGGTAGATAACCGTGCACTGAAGATTTGACATCAACCTACAGTATACACAGACATGCACTCCACTAAAGACTATATTATACATTAACCTGTTAACAAATTGTTAAGGCTGTTTGGAACCTTTGAATGGAAGTGATATGTAGAACAATCATTGTAAATGTGATATTAGCGTTATATATATATATAAAATGGTAATATCATCATATATACATATATAGCCTGTTTAGATGTGAGTTAGATATTGAGCTGTCTGTGTACAGCTGAGCTGTATTAAAAAACACTGAAAACTATATTTGTTACTGTTACTTCCCTTTTAAATTGGTCAACAGTACTTTCTCAGAACTTGCACTTAAGCAGAACAGCATATGAAATCAGACTTGGCTTTTTGTTTTCATCTTCACAGAACGGCCTGGTGATGAGTTCCCCTGAGATGTTCAAGCTCAAATCGTGCATTCGAAGGAGAACCGACTCCATCGACAAGCGCTTCTGCTTTGACATCGAAGTGGTGGAGAGGTCCGTGCTTCTCCAATCTTCAGTTCTGTTTTTTTGTTGTTTCTGTCCTCTCACATGAAATAATGTTACCGTGTGGGGAAAAGCACACGTCACTTTATGTTTTCAAAGGTGTGTCTAGCCGAGAGCGAAGCACACTGTTTAGAGTTTTGTGTTGTCTGTGTCAGTATGCTGCTAACGTAAACATTGATGTCCTTGTGAAGTAATTCTTTGTCCTCTATCTATCCCTTCCCTTTCTCTTTTTTTTGCATTACTCCGTTTGAAGAAATAACACATATCAAGGAATTCTGTTCAGTCCCCTGCAGTGTTTCTATAAAGTGCGGTATGTCCATAGACTCATGGCCGCCACCATGGTTTTGACTCTGTGCTGCTTCAAGTACGGATGGGAATCGAAAACAGGTTCTTGTTGAGAACCGGTTCCCTGTGTTTCAATTCTTTGGAATCATTTGCCAGTTTTGCAAACGAATTCCTTATCGATTCCAGCGGGCATGACTGACATCATATATCTTACGCAAGATACGCAACGTGCGTAATGACGTGCAGTCAGCAAGAAACATGGCACCCTCACTGTTGGGTTTGTAAAGTCATGTTACTTCTAAACTAAACAAAGTTGATGCTAATCGACCTGTTTGTTTTTTTTTTTTTTTTTTTTTTTAAAATGAATGTCGATAAGATTATCGATAAAGAACCGAATCGTTAAGTAGAATCGTTAAGTAGAATCGAAAATGGAATCGGAATTGTAACAATCTTATCATTTCCCATCCCTACTCATGGCCGCCACCATGGTTTTGACTCTGTGCTGCTTGCATGTTGCTGTGTTGCTCATGACCCCACAGGCTGCCAAGAAACAGCAACTCTCGACATCTGCCTGAGAATCTAGCTGTGTCGACTAACTGCTCATGTTCATTATTAATCCATGTGGTAACTGTTCCCATGTAGCCTGGTAAACCAGCCCCTCGTACTTCATTTCATTTTGTACAAAGAGTCTGGACCAGACACCGTCAGAAACGATTTCTTCCTGGAGGTGTGGACTCTGCTGAAGTTTAAAACAAGTGCCTCTGCCTTTACCCAATCGCTAACACCAGGTTGTCACATCTGCAGTTAGCCAACCTACGCACTACAGTTCAAATTTAGCACACAAGGTCATGGCTAACGAACACACCCTCTGTTCGCTCGATAATGCTGGGGCCGGCTACATAACCCAGACCCTCTGTACAAAATGAAATGAAGTACGAGGGGTGGGTTTACCAGGCTAGTTCCCATGATGACCAGCTTTAAAACCAGAAGATCTAATTTGATGAGGTTGCTGTTGTATTTGCAGAACTTTATTTGTTTTGGTTAATCCACCATCTGTCATACTTCCATAGCGTGACCTTGTGGCATAATGTCATGATCACTGCTTTTTTATTTTATTTTTTTAATTAAACATAGTACAGCAGTTCACAGTGATTTTTGAAGTGAGGGATTTAAAGAAGCACCGTTCACTATTTTTTGTCATGTTTGCTTCACACAATTGCTTTCCCCCATACCCACCCAGATTACAAAAGATAAATGACTACTTGATAATAAATTCATTAAACGATAACTTCAATTAATATCTCTTTATCTAGAATGATGATTACTCATATGAAATTCATAGCATTCAACAGCAGCACAATTTGATTTGGTTCAGAATGAAACGAAAGGGCGATGACTTATGTCCTCTTTGTGTCCCCGGTTTCTCTCAGGCATGGGGTGATTACGCTTCAGGCTCTGTCTGAGTCCAACAGACGTCTGTGGATGGAGGCCATGGATGGCAAAGAGCCGGTATGAAACTACAGACTTCCTCACCGTCATTATTTATTACAACCAAAGACTGTCACACCAGAGAGAAAGCAGAACATACAATAAGAGCAGAACAGGTTAGGTGAGCACGAACAGCGATGTTGGCAAGGTGCGATGCACATGATGTGATTGGAAAGGTATGGTGTGTGTGCTTGTTTTAAAGACCCAGGAAAGTCAAAATAATATGTAATATCCTAATGCCAAAAAAGTTTTTACTAGTCAGCTTGTTCATTTTTAAGTGAATATAAACGTGGCAAGGTAAAACTAAGTCTTAGTGGAGGGAATATGGACATATTTTCCTGTGCTGAGTTGCTGTAGGGGTGCCAGCTCAAAGCACTGCGGCATCACCCTTGCAATGGTTTACTCTGCTAAACATATTCCTATTACGTAAGCATGATGTGTTTTAATCACACCGTACTTATAGCAAAGGCAAAACGCTGTTAAACTGCATAACTCCATAGTGCCGCAAAACTGTCTTCAAGGGATTTAAATATCTTTTCAGAAACGTTTTCTGGTCTATTTCACATGTTGCCAAACCAAATATGGTTATAATTTTACTGCGTCTTTAAGACAGAGAAGGTTCATAGGAGATACACAGCACACAGCAGTGGGCCTTGGCCTTGGGACTGTGGCCAGATTGAAGGGGTTGGTACAGTCACCTGTCAGGTGATTTATTGGATACTAATGTGTCAGAAAGGTGACAATTCTAATGCGTACTTTCTCAACAGGTATGAGAACAGTTCATGGCATTGTTTGTTATTCTGTTTCATTCTCTGCATGTATGTCATCAGACCTTATGACACTGAACTGTGAAATGCCTTAGTCTCTAATTATGTAGTTCGTAACTTAGTGTCAAATTATTTTTCTGCAGATATACACCTTGCCAGCTCTTCTGAGCAAGAAAGAAGAGAGTAAGTATGTCAATCAGACTCCACTTTACCATGACTAACATTGTGGTCTTTCAATTGATTTTTTATGTGAGAGTAATATTAAGGCTGTCATTGTGATTGTTGGTTTTTCATGAAACATTTTATAAAGACAACAAATGTCATGTCATGACACAATTGTGTATTGTTGCAGCTTTTTTAAACGAGACAGGCTTCAACTTTGTGAAGAAGTGTGTTCATCTTGTGGAGACAAGAGGTATGAATTATCTTTTTTTTTCAGTCTATTTAATTTGTGAATGTACACAATAAAATGCTCAGTTTTTATATATATTATGCATTATGTAAATGTGTGTGCCTTTATGATGCATTTGAATGATGTGAGATTTGGCCCCACAGTTCTTTGCATGTGATGATGTGTACAAATGTTAAATCTGCAGGGATTAATACCATGGGCTTGTACAGAATAGGAGGAGTCAACTCTAAAGTGCAGAGACTGATGGCCTCAGTATTTGGTAAGTTTTCACCCCTAATTTCAATGACTTATGCAAATGTATTCCCATTCTTTGGGCAGTTGCTTTGGCAGTTCAATATCAGTGCAGAGCCTTCAAGTCGTAGATGTATGCCTGTAATTTCAGCACCCAAGGCTCCAGTGGACGTGGACCTGGATCCAGACACTTGGGATAACAAGACAATCACAAGTGGTCTGAAGAATTACCTCAGGTTCGTTCAAGTGGATTAGATCTCTGATATTTCCAATTCACTGCACTATTCACACCTCTTGTCACTTTTATTTCCAAAGTACATTAAATACAAAAATTATGCCATGGTGTTATCTGTGAGGTAATAAAAAGTTTGTTTTGTTTTACCAGGTGCCTCTCTGAACCCCTCATGACCTACAGACTACACAAAGACTTTATCCTGGCTGTCAGTGAGTGTTTGTCATAAGCGTATGACGGCAGCCCCTTTTCTCCCTCTGATTTTATTTATTATTCTCCTTTGAAGTTCTACAGTCCTAAAGTTCCTCCTTTAATTGTACCTAGCTGAGTTATGGTATGGGGTGGCTAAAATAATAATCCATGGGTCTTAAGTCATTTCAAACAAATTCTGCATTTGTTTTTTCACAGAGTCTGATGACCAGAACTACAGAGTTTGTGCTGTCCATGCCCTCGTCTATAAACTGCCCGATAAGAACAAAGACATGCTGGATATATTGATCAAGCACCTGCAGACGTACGTTTTTCTTTTTTTAGTTCAACGCTTGGTATATATTAAAGATATAGTTGTCGGCTGACACTGACTGTCAGACTGGCCTTCTGTATAACTCACCTTGTCTTAAGTGGCTGAACACAAAGTAGGTGAACATATGCTAACAAATATAACACACTAACCACCTAACCAACACCTACTTGCATTCTCTCCCTGCATTTACCCTGCAGTGCTAATCTCCTATGTTGCCTGAGTTTCTCCTTCTCCACTTGGATAAAAGCATCTGCTAAGTGTAATGTAACATCTGAAGAGGCTGAGAGTGAGACATTCCATGTTTCTGTTGTCAGAGTCTCCACTCACAGCCAGAAGAACCTGATGACGGTGTCGAACTTGGGCGTCATCTTTGGCCCGACGCTCATGCGCTCCCAGGAGGAGACTGTAGCTGCCATGATGAACATCAAGTTCCAGAACATAGTCGTGGAGATTCTCATCGAAAACTACGAGAAGGCAAGCGACTCACATTTTATTACAAGGCTATTACAACTATGAGAAAGCAGGTGACTCATGGATTATCACAGGGCTGTTGATATTATGGGAAGGCAAGTGGCCATCACATTTTAGCAACAGGCTATGGAAATGTACAAGAAGGTGATGGCCTATTAAAACTACAAGGAGGCAAGTCCGTGTCAGATATTATAGTAAGACTGTGGAAAACTGCTAGAAGGCAAGTGGCCATCACATATTATCAGAAAAAGCAAGAGAGGAACGAGTACAAAGACGTGTTTCAGGGAAGCGATGAGACCATGTGTTGCACGTCATCATGCCTCTCTCTGTCTCTCTCTCCCTCTCTCTCCCTCTCTCTATCTCTCTCACTCTCTCTGTCTCTCAATCTCTCTCTCCTTATCTCTCTCCCTCTCTCTCTCTCTGTCTCTCTCTCTCGCCCTCCTTCCCTCTCCCTCTGTCTCTGTCTCTGTGTCTCCCTCTCTTTCTCTATCTCTCTCTGTCTCTCTCTCTCTCTCCCCCTCTCTCTCTCTTTCTCTCTATCTCTTTATCACTCTCTCTCACACTCTCTGTCTCAACCGCTCTCTCCTTATCTCTCTCCCTCTCTCTGTCTGTCTCTCTGTCTTTCTCTCTTCCTCCCTCTCTCTCCCTCTATCTCTCTCTCTGCCTCTCTCTCTCCCCCTCTCTCTTTCGCTCTCTATCTCCCTCTTTCTCTCTCTCCATCTATGTCTCTCTCTTGTTCTCTCTATCTCTCACTCTCTCTCTGTCTCTGTCTCTCTCTCTCCCTCCTTCCCTCTCCCTCTCCCTCTCCCTCTGTCTCTCTCTCTCCCTCTCTCTCTATCTTTCTCTGTCTCTCTCTCTCTCCCCCTCTCTCTCTCTCTCTTTCTCTCTATCTCTCTCCCTCTATCTCTCTATCTCTCTCTCTCCTTCTCTATCTCTCTCTCACCCTCTCTGTCTGTCTCTCAATCTCTCTCTCCTTATCTCTCTCTCCCTCTCTCTCTCTCTATCGCTCTCTATCTCTCTCTCCCCCTCTCTCTCTCTCTCTTTCTCTCTATCTGTCTCTCTCTCTCTCCCTCTCTATCTCTCTCTGTCACCCTCTCTCTCTGTCTCTCAATCTCTCTTTCCTTACCTCTCTCTCCCTCTCTCTCTCTCTCTCCCTCTCGCTCCCTGGCCGGCGCTGAGCGAGTCAGTCTGACGATGTGTTTATATTGGGCAGATATTCCAGCAGCCCCCGGACCCCAACGTGCCGCTGCCCCAGCCGCAGCCCCAATCCCGCTCCGGCTCCAGCTCCAGGCGCAGCCGGGCCATCTGCCTCTCGTCGGGGCCCCGGAAGTCCAGGGGCCTCTACACGCCCACCCTCTGCCTGGCTGACGCCGACAGTCAGTGTAAAAACTAGCTGCTCCTTTGCTTAATGCGTCACTGTTTAAAAGCCACACTGAGTACACTTGAGTAAAACACGTCAGCATTGACCTTACATGGTGATCACTTTAACTGTACCTAAATATAACATGAAATGAAATCAGATAAGATTAAATAAACTTTATTGTCACATGTGGACATATTATCATATGTGGATGTAATGACCTGGGCACTGAAGTACATTATGTCTCGCTTGATTATGCATGAATACCTACGGATTTTTTTTTTTTTTTTTTTTTGTCCGCTCTCCCACCTCTTTCCGGTGTTTTCTCTGCGCTCTTTTTTTCCGCACATTCATCTTTGTGCAGGCGACACGTTCAGCAGCAGCCCCAGCAGCACGCCCAGGGGCAGCATGGAGTCTCTGTCCTCCCACTCGTCTGAGCAGAACAGCCACTCCAAGGCCGGCTCACCCTCCCACTCCAAGAGCTCCAAGTCCGCCTCTGCTGCCCTCTGCTGGAGCCACGCGTCCTCGCAGGCCTCCTCCTCCCACTCCAACGGCCCCAAGAGCCCACCCGCCCGCGCCAGCAGCCCCGAGTCCAGCTCCAAGGAGGACGGCAGCGGGAAGACGGACGGCGAGGCCGAGGACGCGCTGAGCGTGTCGTCCCTCACGCCCGTGGGCCGCCGGTCCCCGGCGCCGGAGGTGCCGCTGCGGGCGCAGGGGAACGCGGCGGGGGGTGGGGAGCCGCGGGCCGCCGCCCACAGGAGCCTCTCCGCGTCATCCTCCCTCACCTCCCTGCACATCTCGGAGGGTAAGATGATGCTCGGCCGAGGTACACCTTCCACGTTTGCACCATGCTGCCTACAGGATATGATTCACAGAAAATGAGTCTTGAAGTGAAAACAGAAGCATAATTTCAAACATTTTTAAAGAGGGGATAGCAATATCTGACAGTTTCATCTTTGAGACGAACGATTTCATAATGAGACTCGTATATCAGACATTTAGGGCTTTGTGTGTCAGGACTAAGTGGGAGTCTTTTGGAAGACATTACGTAAAGGGAGATAAGTCATCATCATTGAAGAGAGATACGCACAGGAGATATATCATTTAAAAAGTTCAAGTTCATTTATTCGTCACATGCTTAATTATAGCAGTGTACAAAAAAAGTATGCAAACGGCTGCATTTTGTATCAGCTTTTGTTTTTGTATCAGAGTTTTTGCATCTAGTGAAGCACTGTAATAATTTGAAACAATACGGATTTTCAGAACAGTGATGTTACTTAAGAACCACTTACTACTACCAACTTTACCTTTCAGCTTTAGAAATTCAGTTAAAAAAGACTTAATAAAAAGGTGTCCTGCTGAAAACTAATTAGTTGGCTTCACCCTCCCCTTCACCCACACAGGCTGCAGAAGTCTCCATGGCTCAGTTCAGAGCCTTGCCTCCCAGGCCAAGAGGGACAGCCTGAAGACCACTCCGCTGCCCGACCTTCCCCCTAAACTGGCCGAGCGCAAACGACCAGACGCGGGGACCAGTAATGGATACCAGAGACCTGGTTCACTGTAAGTGCTCGTGTTTTATTTCAGGCTTCACAGCTCTAACATCAAGCACATTCCAAGGAAACGTGCACTGGTATTGTTTAGACTGGTTTTTATGAACACTTTCAGACTTTCGTCTGAAACTCTGGCACAGGAGAAGTGTGCAGTTAATCTCAACTGGAGTTTTCATTTAATGAAATGTAATTGATCTTTATTACAAATCTGTTTTTATTTTATATACCTGGTAAGAGATGTCAGTTGAGTTGTTTTAAGTAAAAAAAACATAAAATCAAACCTAACCCCAGTTTGTTATCAGCTGGAATGTACAATAAAACGCATTTATCGAAATTCATGAATTTAGGGAATGTCTGTGTTTGCACACAAGGTTTTCATTGTTCAGGCAACATTCAGGTGTCCCAAGCTGATAACTTGAAATGTCTACAGTTGAACTGCTGTGATGATGTCTTGATTGAGCTTTTTTTTTAATGCTATTACAGAGTGGCTTCAAAAGCCTTGCTTTTTGACAACCCTGCTGAAACCAAACCCACCTCGGATGGAAGGTAGCTCATGTTATATTATATTTGGTCTATTTCAGAGGAGTACTTTCAATATCCACATTGTGCATTTCCATTACAAGTTTAAATACAACATAAAAGTATAAACAAAAAGTTATTTTTTGCCATTATGCACATCCTCTGTATATGACAATGTATATACCTGAATTGTTTACTTTTGATGACACCCTCCAGAGACGCAAAGGCCTTGTACTCCTGTATGGCAGAGCACAGCCATGAGCTGAGCTTCCCCCAGGGGGCGATATTTTCCAATGGTATGCAATTGCAAATTCATTACTCCACATTCATCTCTGTTTAACAGTGAAAGTCAGCCCATATATGTTACTGGGTTCTTACATGTAGGATATGTGCCAGTATATTGCGCTTCTTTGAACACTGTGTGTGTATGTGTGTGTGTCTGTGTGTGTGTGTGCGTGTGTGTGTGTGCCTTTCAACAGTGCACGCCTCAGTTGAGCCTGGATGGCTTCAAGCAACATATGAAGGAAAAACTGGACTAATCCCAGAGAATTATGTAGAGTTTTTGTAAGGAACAAAAGTTAACAGATTTCCCATGGTATCCATGGCATGAGTCTTGTGTTAAATATAGTGAAATGTTTAACATTTGTGCATAGTTTGTACATAGAACTGCTGAAATATTTTGTCAATGCTCAGTGTTATTTTACATTGCAGGTACATGTGAAATATGAGTGACCAACAGTACACATAGTTTCTAAAGTATCTCGACATTATCATAAAAATTACATTTATCAAGACTTAAATAATGATGACAAATTACAAAGTTTATTCAAGATGGTACATTGTCACAGGTTTACTAAGGACCTCACTGTATATTCATGGTGTCCTACCAGTACTATATTCAAATTAATATACAGTACATCTGTTGAGATTGTATTGTTTTCTTTTTTTAACCAAAGACAGAAGTAGTCCTGCATTTCAATAACATTCTAAAGAGATTTATAATTTAATGTTATTCAGGTTAGTCAGTATTATTAAACCAACTACAGTACACTGATCGAGAAGCATTGTATTATAGTGCACAGTGTTATCGTGATAACATGGGTACACATAAAAGTCTGTGATGGCTCTGACAGCTAGGTACTGCAATGTTCTACTCGCCTGTAGGTGTATGCGGAGGTGTCATACCAGCTTCTGAACGTAAAAACTGTATTCCTTTTGCCTGTGTACTCAACACAGGTGATTCTCTAATTAGCTGATCTACCTGTCTGATGATTTGTGTGCTCATTAGGATCAGCTTCTTGAAAATGGTTGGATTAAATGCGTGTCAGGTTTTTTACTGTCTAAAGCTGGGATTTGCATCTCTGGATGTATGTCATTGTCGATGTAAATCTAGTCAAACGCTCACTGAAATCAAAGTAGCTGATGTACATGTAGTTTTTCTACTGTATTTTCCTGACACTGGTCTATCATTTTATGTATTGTATAATTTAAATTACTTACTGTTGTAATAAATAACTTCAGTGCCTTAAACTCCAGACAAAAGGTGAAATGTCATTTTTTTAGACAGAAGGGACTTCTGAAGTCGTGGCTATTGCCTGTATTGTGTACATTAATGCAAAATAAATTAATGTACAATGTAAACTTTTTATTAATGTTGTATGTATACATCAAGGTTAATTACTAGGTATAGATTAACATACATTTCAAGTGTGAAAGATCTTTATGTAATCATTAGGACGCCGCCTTCAACACTACCACAAATCTCAGAAACATCTTTTCATGTACAACATATTGCTTCAAGCAATACCAAGTAGTTTTCGTCTTAGGTCGCCCTACAAGTTGGAAGCGGAATTGTTTCTCTAATACAGAACAACAGCGAGATGCTCTGTTCCTCTAAACTTGCTTAGTGCGGTTATAGTTCATGAACCACTGAAACGATTTTGAAAACATTATTTCAAAGTAAAAAAAAAAAACTACTTAGTGTTGCTTTAAGTAAGGAAAATCATATCCTTCATTAATAAACTATGGCTATTTTATGCAAATAATTTTACATTACATTGCCATTCACCTTCATCTCTTACATTACATTGCCATTTAAAAGACACTCTTTATCACCTACTGTAGAAGTGGACTAACTACAGGCACAGTCCCCCTGGAGCAATGTGGTTTAAGTGCCTTGTTCAGGGCTGCAGTGGGATTTAACTGCTTCTTTTTGCTAGCCACCATACTACCACCCCAAGTGAAGAGGGGATTATTGCAGTGCTTCACTGTCTGGATACAAACAAAACAGGTTCTTGTTGAGAACCGGTTCCCTGTATTTCAATTCCTTGGAATTATTTGCCAGTTTTGCAAATGATTCCTTTATCGATTCCAGTGGGCATGACTAACGTCACGTATCTTACACAAGTTACGCAAGGCGCATAGTGACGTGCAGTCAGCAGGAAACATGGCACCTCACTGTTGGGTTTGTAAGGTCATGTTTCTTCTAACAAAGTTGATGCAAATCGACCTGTTTGTTCTCCTTTTTTACCAAATGAGAATCAATAAGAGAATCGATAAAGTACCGAATCGTTAAGCAGAATTGAAAATGGAATCGGAATCATAAAAATCGTATCAATTCCCAACCCTAGTCATATGTACATATAAGTGCATGTTTTATGTATGAAACATGTCATACATTATGTGTATGACTACATGTGTGGATACATGTACCTGTGTAATACATGTAAAGTGACTATGTTATATGTATGACGACGTATACTATGTATGAGTGTAGGGTATGTGTACATGTAAAGTGACTATGTTATATGTATGACGACGTATACTATGTATGAGTGTAGGGTATGTGTACATGTAAAGTGACTATGTTATATGTATGATGACGTACTATGTATGAGTGTAGGGTATGTGTACATGTATAGTGACTATGTTATATGTATAACGACTTATACTATATATGAGGAAAGTGTAGGGTATGTGTACATGTACAGGTTGTGCTGTGTGCCAGTCAGAATCATGTTTTTCCGCACGGTTCTCATTTTGTCATTTTATGTTTAACCCTTTTGAAACAGAAACCCTGTGAGAATATATAAGTTTCTTACTGGCTTCCCAAAAAAATCAATCCATCTTTCCTAACAGTTCTACCCCTTTCGGGAGTATCAAATAACACTATTTCAGTTCAGTAATTATACATAGTTTATATTAACTGGATGTAAATATCAAAATTAATCAACGCTTCTGATGGGCCTGATCATTCCTGCTTAAACCCCAGGTGAACGCTGGATTTTGATGTGTTGATTTTGTAGTGTTACAGTTGACCATAAAAAAGGAATGAACCTGATGATGGGCTGCTTGTTGTTGTGAGTCTGTCTTGCTGTCGGTGCTTGTCTATTTCACCAAAGTGGAGTACTTGGGGCGACAGTCTTTTGTAAACAGTGGACTGCAGTTTTGCCAATGTCTGAGAACTTAAGCAGTGCTTCCAAAGAGTCCAAACATGTCCAGCTTTGTGCACTGCACAGTATGTAGGCTATTAAATTATGTAACAGGGTTGTTTATAATGTTAAAGGAACATCCACAAATGCTACACACTTATGATAACTGATGGAGCACTCTTACAATGTTTCATAATGACCGTACAAAGGTGACTGTATAATGTACGCTCAGTGAAAGAGCACTGGTCTGTGCGATTACACAGAGGAAGAGATGTAATGTAGCTTATTTGTTTGGTGGCATTAAAAATAGCCCTGCTCTGAAACTCTCAGGCTGCCATGTGATTACTGGTAACGTTCTAATGTGCACATGTAGTTTTGTAATGGTAGTGTCAAACGTTCTGCCGATTTGGAAAAGTAACAGTTGCTATTCGAGAGACGTAATTACAAGTATGGCATACACAGCAAGTAGTTGTGCATTAAAACTTTTAAGGTCAGTGTTTAAGAGAGTGCTGATGTCATGGCTGGTATATATATACCCTATACCTAGCAGATTATAAGTTATAAAGTCACCCAGTGTATCACCTTCCGTTTACTATTCTACACGTAATATTTCATATGGCAGCCAACCATTCCCATTTTCACGGCTGTTGCCTGATTGGTTCTTCCTGAGGTTGGCTTGTGTTTAGATTAAGGATGGTGATTACACGTCCCAGGAGAACATGAGAGGACAGCATGCTTTTTCCCAGAGCATCTATTTTAGTAATGCTGGTGAAGAATGTAAAGAATACTAGCCTAAATGAGTTAAAAACACATGTGCTCACTTCTGGCGTCAACAGCACTTGAATCACTCAGTATTGCTTCACCATGAGAAAATATTACTTACTAACATAACTATGATTTTTGTCCGTCAGAAATAATAAAGATCTTATTGACTTCTGATCTGTTCCTCCTATAACTTCCTTAGGAGAAAAAGAGTCCTATATGACTATTTTAAGATCTTAAGCTGAACTGTCCAATGACTTATATAAGGCTTCACTGGAAACTCTTTCTTATGAGTTTGATTTACAAGTTTAAGACAAAGGCCCGATCCTACTGAATTCCGAATTGTTTCTCCTAAAACCCTATTAAAAGAAGAATAAATATAACATTTTTTTTGTTCCCAAAAGAGACAAAATCAAGACTTTTTTAAAAATTAAAATATTTTTCTCTGGGGCGTCTCTGTGTTAATAGCTGAACATTTTTAAAGGGGTGCAAGCTGTTAGTTCCACGGGACACTTTTCAGCACAGTAGCTGGGTAAGCCTACTTCTTTGAGATTCGATCCGCAGTGCCTGATAGTGACGCCTAATTAAAGGCATTGAAAGGAACTCTTCCACCATGTGTGGGGTCCTGGTGTGGCTCCGTTCATTGGTCTTGTGTAAATAACTGGAGAATAGTGTGTATATATTAGGCCCATGTTCTGAGTTACTATTTTCAGCAAAGAATGCATTTTTCTCTGCCAGAGACTAAACAAAATGTTCCCACTCTAGTGAGGCGTTAGATGATTAGGGTGCTTTCATGACATCCTTGAGAAGCTCTGCATGAGTTGAATGTAATTTCAGGACATGACTCAGTGAGGAGGTACCATGCATGTGATGTTAAGGTCCTGTAGTAACACTTGGCTTAGTAGTTTGGGACAGGCCCGCTGACTGTCTTTGGCTGGGCCCGGGACAAGACAATCTGATGGGGCCCCCCACCCCATAGTCCATAATGTAAGGAGGGACCAGTTCTGGACCCCCCCCCCCCCCCTTCCCCAGGGCCCGGGGCAAGAGACCTGGAAAACTGACCTGGTTTGGGGTAATGCAGCAGGGAACACTTGGAAAAACTGATGGGTTGTAGGCAAGTAGAAAGATCAAAATCTGTTTAAATCTACGCTTTTTGTAGATTTACACTGAGGCCAACAAAGCTCTTTGGCAGGGGAGGCTTGGACGAGGATCTAAAAATAAAATTGAGAACAGCTGTGATGGTCATCAGTTTGAAGACATGTGAGCAAATATAACAGAAGAAGCAAGACAGTGGCTTCCCATGACCTTCTCTTTGTTTTGACCTCTTGACCTGTGAGCCATGTCCTATCCCCATGGATCTGGCCTTGAGGCGGACACACACACATACACGTAACCAACATGGTGCATCATTGCGTACATTTGTTATTGGTCAGAGCAGAATTCCACTGAGACAATTTCCCACACTTGACTCACTGCTCACACGAACTTGTCCTTTAGCACACAGGAAGTACAGCTTTGCTGGCATTACAGGCAAGCTCAGAAAAATTCAAGGGCGCAAGCCTTGGCTTATACTGACTAACTAGTATTTTATTCATAACTCACTGAACAATGTTAACAATACTGAATGTTTATAAACTCTGCTAACTTGTAATTACAGAGAGTTCTGGTCCTAAAAAACTCTGGACGTAAACTCAACGACAAATAACATCCCCCCTCCAAATATAACGTCATGTCTTGCAATGCCATAACTATTGATATGTAGGCACTTACAGGTAGACGGCTCAGATATTTGTATGAGTGAGTGAGATTGTTAAATGGCTCATTTATTGCAGCACGCTGCAAGAACACACAGAACATTCCACAGAGCCCTGTTCTTTGTCAGGACTGTCGCAGATCGAAGATTAGACAAGAAGGGCGACCGCTGTGGGCATGACTGTGTGTATCAGTTATAGCTGGCTGTTTATAGCAGGTTTGGGGATGTGAGGTCTTGTACTCACTTAAACTTTCCAACTTTCAACGAAATGAACCAGCGAAAAGTTTCAAATGAAAATCTGTCTCGAAAAATTGAAACACGGATAAGAAGTCGAGACAATCTATTGATGAACGCTGATTTTGGAGAGGAAAATTACTGCTGCTACCATGGACTTCAACAAACGTAAGTAAATCCAACATGGTTATATCTTGACACATGTAGTCTACCATAGAGACTTGCTGATCCGTCTGGTCTGATGGTTTACACTATTTTTGTCGGTTTACACTAACTATCCAGTTTTTATACATCTACTGGCCAGAGACGTTACATCAGTTTGTAGCTTAATTAGAACACGGACAAGAATATTACAATACAAAGTAAACAATTTAAATAACCAGGATGTGTGTGTGACGTCTTACGACAGCAAAATAAACCTTAAAAAGTGCGTATGCTTGGTTTTAAAACTGCCTACAAAGAGAGAGTTAAAGAAAATGCACTTTAGCAGGGATGTACATATTAAAAAACATAGCTATGGGCTATGTCCGGTGCTTATTTTTGATAATGGTACCACATGTATAAGTCCTGGCACACTTTTTGGGGGTATTCCAGGAGTGCTTTCGGACTGTAATAAAAATAAAATTTGATTGCCGGGTTAGTAAAGATATATTTCATAATGAAATAATATAATTGCATATTTTACAGGCAGGGTAACAGTGACAGCCAGACTCTTGCTTGGCAGAATTTGGCAAAAAGTAGAAGACAGGCTGTACGAGGGGCAGCTTACATGTTTAACGCAGAGCCTTACAGCCTAACGGCGGTGGAGGAGCGTTTGCTCGATGCAGCTGAATATGGAAACATCCCAGTAGTTCGCCGGATGTTGGAGGAGATACCTGAGCTTAACGTCAACTGTGTGGACTACATGGGCCAGAATGCACTGCAGCTAGCTGTGGCCAACGAGCACCTGGAGGTGACAGAACTGCTGTTGAAGAAAGACAAGCTTGCTCGAATTGGAGATGCCTTATTGCTTGCCATAAGCAAAGGCTACATTAGGATTGTGGAAGCCATTCTGAACCACCCAGCGTTTTCAGACGGCCACAGACTTACAGTTTGCCCCAGTCAGGTTGCAATGCTTGATGACTTTTTTGCCTATGACGAAGATGGCACACGTTTCTCCCATGATGTCACTCCAATTATCCTGGCCGCCCACTGCCACGAGTACGAGATAGTACACACACTTCTTAGGAAAGGTGCCCGGATTGAGCAACCTCACGACTACTTCTGTGACTGTGACACCTGCAACTACCATCAGAAGTATGACTCATTTAGTCACTCCCGGTCACGCATCAATGCCTACAAAGGCCTGGCCAGCCCAGCCTACCTCTCTCTGTCCAATGAGGATCCTGTGCTGGCAGCGTTGGAGCTCAGCAATGAACTCGCCACCTTGGCCAACATTGAGAAAGAATTTAAGGTAAAAAAGCAAATGCATTTGCATTTATGACCATATAATTAAAAACAAAACAAAAAAATCCTTTGATTAACACACACGGACACTAATTTAAGGAGTTACTCATTAACTGGCAACTCCTTTTCATTTTTTCCCCTTTGTATTTCATCATGTGCTCTGATGCTACAGCTGTTTGATTTGGATAGTCCTTGACACATCACTGTTGTATTTACTATTAAAACAATGATCACTGTTCCCTCTCAGAATGACTACAAGAGGCTGTCTATTCAGTGCAAAGATTTTGTTGTGGGGCTTCTGGACTTGTGCAGGAACACAGAGGAAGTGGAGGCCATTTTGAATGGCGAGGTTGATGAAAGTGCTGAGGTAGCAGGGAGACCAAGCCTCATCAGACTAAAACTGGCCCTAAAATATGAACTGAAGAAGGTAAATAACTTTGTTGTTGTGGTGGCCAGCAGGGTTGTACAAAATTCTGAATTGAATCCAGAATGACCCCTAAATTCCAATTCAGTTCTTGAATTTGAATTTGAGTTGAGGTTGCAAACAGGAAGTGGAATTGCAATTGAACTTCGAATTGCAGGAGAAAAATTGGAATTTCATGAAATTCAAGAAATTCATAAAAAGTTTTGTGTATTTAACAATGAAGCTTTACACTATATATTGATTACAACATCTATTTCATACAGATATTATTGTACGGACTTTATGTACACAATACTTTAATCATAGTAAATTGTTTTTTTTTGTTTTTTTTTTCACCACAAATTAACATGTAAAAACATATTATATAAAACGAATCATTTAAATTGTTATAATTAACATTTGTGGAAAATGATAGGACAGCACTTAATTTCCCAGAATGCTAATTATTGAACATGAAGGAATGTATGCTTAATGTCTGTGTCTGTACTGCATTTGTAGTATTTGGGGTGTAATTATCCTCATTTGGAAAAAAGTGTTAAAAGTATACATTACATTAAAAGTATACATTCTTACTGATAGGTGATTAAAATGAATTTCTCTGAATTGTAATGAATCAATGCCACTTCTTGTAATTGCAGTTCAAATTCAATTCAACATCCTGTGGGGTGGAGCCAATTCAAATTCATTAATTGAATTGAATTACATTCTGAAATTCAGACTTTAGCGCACCCTGGTGGCCACAACGTAACAGAATTTGGTGAAAAAGAAGAATTCCAGAATCTTTGCAATGAAAAATGACCCTTTTTGTTATTCATACAGTTTGTTGCCCATCCAAACTGTCAGCAACAGCTGCTGTCCATCTGGTATGAGAATGTCTCTGGACTGAGGCAGCAGACGACAGGAGTTATGGTACTGGTTGTTCTAGCTGTCGCAATTGGTCTCCCAATCCTGGCCATTGTGTATTGGATCGTGCCATGCAGTAAGGTCTTTGCATTTTGTTATGTTCTTGATGTAATGTTTGAAACAATTTCTTTGATAAGAGGGATTTAGAGAAATCTCTCATAAAACTGCTGTTGTCAGAAACATAAATTGCACGCAATGAAAAAGTTAAATTAAAATAACTTTACTAATGAATATTACCATTATGCTGTATTAACACTTTGTCTGTGATGTCACCTGCAACCTCTATCAATGTTTGTAATAATATTCTGTGTTCTTTCAATAGTTGGGGAGGATTATGCGAGGTCCTTTTCTTAAGTTTGTGGCCCATGCAGCTTCGTTTACAATGTTCCTCGGACTCCTTGTGCTGAATGGAGCAGACCGCTTTGATGGCACAAAACTGTTGCCAAACATGACGATCCATGATTGCCCCACCCAGTTGTTTCGGATGAAAACAACCCCTTTTACTTGGATGGAAATGCTTATTATTTCCTGGGTCATAGGTCAGTCTCAAGTCTCTTTAACACATTACTTAAAACTTTTTAAACAAAACTCCATGCCAGTGTTTTAGTGAAAAATTCTAAATAGGTTTGCAAAATCTTTGTCATTTTATTTACTTGAATTGTAACGCTTCCCATCAGGAATGATTTGGGCAGAATGCAAGGAGATCTGGTCCCAGGGGCCAAGGGAATATCTAAACGAGCCATGGAACATGTTGGATTTTGGGATGTTGGCCATCTTTGTGGCATCCTTTATTGCGCGATTCATGGCGTTTTGGCATGCGTACTCGGCACAGAGCTACGTAGACAGCCACTGGACGGATTTGACAAATGTAACGCTGCCCACAGAGATTGAGTATTTCCAGCTACGTGAGTGCTTAAGCAGGGCAAATATAGAGATTTTTTTAATTGTCTTTCTTCCGCCTTTGTTCCCACTAATGTAATTCTTATGTTATGGCAGCTCGAATTGACTGGTTGCCGTCCGACCCTCAGATTGTGTCTGAGGGGCTGTATGCCATTGCAGTAGTCCTGAGTTTCTCAAGGATTGCTTACATCCTGCCAGCCAATGAGAGCCTTGGGCCACTGCAGATATCTTTGGGAAGGACAGTGAAAGACATCTTCAAGTTCATGGTGATATTCATCCTGGTGTTTCTGGCATTCATGATTGGCATGTTTAATCTCTTCTCATACTACCTTGGAGCCAAACAAAACGAAGCCTTCACAACGTGAGTATAGAACTTTGATTTTTGAGCCAATCATATGGAAGCTGTACCTGAGAACCTGTTGATATGAAACATTATGTTGAACACTGTTTTGGAAGATTTAGTGACATACACTGGCACAAAAATCAGAATTCAACAATTTATTTAGTTAGATGTTAAATTTGTCATATTACACTAAGGCTGTGGTGCCATTCTGTGCTCGTGTAGAGATGTAGAGATAGTTAATTCAGCCATGCTTTTGTGTAAAGCTGAGAGTGCCAACATAAACATGTCTTGGACAAACATCTGCGTTGAAGTATGTTTTTCCAACCATCTTTGAACAAAGTAAAACATGCAATACTTTAGTGTCAGTTCACAGTTGTCAAAGACAAATGAGAGACTGAAGATTTTACCTTTCTGTGACTTATTTGGTTGTTCTTATGTCTTTCAGTGTGGAGGAGAGCTTTAAAACATTATTTTGGGCAATATTTGGACTATCAGAAGTTAAATCAGTCATCCTCAACAATGGGCATAAATTTATTGAGAACACTGGCTATGTCCTTTATGGAGTGTACAATGTCACTGTGGTTATAGTTTTACTCAACATGCTCATTGCAATGATCAACAGCTCATTTCAAGAAATTGAGGTACAGTCCCATTGTATTTACTTATGTATCACTTCCTTTAGTAGTTATGTCATGTATAGTCAATGAAGAGCATTGAGAAAGAACCACATTTTCTGTGTTCAGTACAAGCAGAAATAAGACAAGAAAGTGAGAAGGTTTGTAATTTACACTAGGATGACAATTTGGAATTCCAGATCTAAAGATCTAATTATCCATAGCGGTAATGCAACTAATACCAAGAGTTAGTCCAAAATGATTGAATTTATAATAAATGACTGAAATAAATGTACCGAGAAGACAGAGTATTTTTTGATTGATCTTGTCTTGATTGTTGTGTCTTTACCCATCATTCTGCTGGGGACAGGATGATGCAGATGTAGAGTGGAAGTTTGCGCGAGCCAAACTTTGGTTCACCTACTTCGAGGAGGGCAGGACGCTTCCGGTTCCCTTCAACCTGGTGCCAAGCCCAAAGTCTGTGCTCACACTGGCCTCAGGAATCAAGACACTGTCGCTGGCTCTAATTCACAGGCAGTGGAGCAGAGAGAAGGGTGAATCTGAGCTGAATGAGGTTGGTGGTTATGCCAGCGTTCCACTCTGTGTGCCAGGTGCCATTTGCAGATGTGACATTTGATGTGTTTGCAAGAGCGTATTTGTGGTCTGTTTAGTCATGTGTATAAGGTGTGTGCCTCTCCTGCAGCTTAGTGAAAGGAGCAAAACCCCACCAAGAGATCCAAGCCCACATCGTCCAACTCGATATCAGGTATTTGTATGAATAGATCTTGTATTGCTAACTGTATGAGTTAAGAATTATTTGGCCCTTTATCAGTAGTGAATTATTACTTGACTTTTACTTTATTGCGATCTTATTATCACTTACTACATTCCTATGAAACAACAGTGTTTTCGAATGTGTAAACTGTGTTTTGATGTGTAATTTGAACTGAACTTAATTACTAACTAAAGTAATGTAGTTATAGGTGATGAGATGTCTGAGATGGAAGTCTAATAAACAACTATTTTACATATATTGCAAAACTATGTTACACTTGAAGAGAAGCACATTGTAATCAACTTTGTTTAAGTAACTTCATCAGTACTGTTTTAAAATCACAAAATGTTATTCTCTTGTTACAGAAGATCATGAAGCGCCTCATCAAGCGTTACATTATCAAAGCACAAAGTGATAAAGAGAGCGATGAAGTCAATGAAGGTAAAGAATGTAAGAATGTGAGATATGTATTAACCTTTGAAGGTTGGCTTTGCTAGACAAATGATTACATACTCTTCAGATACCATATGTAATAGGTTGGTAGAGGGATGGAAAAGGAGGAATATTTATTTTATAAACAGTATGAACATAGTTAAAAATACTTTAACACAATGCACTGGGAAACTACTCCTTTTTTCGTCTACAGGGGAACTTAAGGAAATTAAACAGGATATTTCCAGCTTGCGCTTCGAGTTACTGGAGGAGAAAAATCACAGCTTGGAGGACCTCGCAAACCTTATCAGGCGGCTAGAGGAGAAGATGTGAGGTCCACCTATGAACTGCTGACTTCATGACAGTGAAAGTCCCATTTTTGTCATTGTGATCACATGGCACAGCACAGCACACAGTGCACACAACGAAATTCACCTCTGCTTTTAACCCATCACACACATGAGCAGGGGGCAGCCATGACAACTGTGCTCGGGGAGCAGTGCGTGGGGATGGTACCATGTTCAGGGTACCTCAGTGGCGCTACTGGTGACCGGGGATTCAAGCCTGCGGTCCTACGGTCACAGGTCCGATACCTTAACCACGAGGCCACCACTGCCCATCTATGAGATGGTAGTGATAGTACAGTGTAGCCAAAGGACAAGTGCGTAGTCCATTTAAATTAATAATGTAATCATGGGCTTGTTGTTACAGTAATGTTGGACTGCATAAGGAAACTGGATTTCACAACTGTTTCAAGTTTACACTGTCCATTATAACTATTAATAAAATACCTAAAGCACAGATAAGCCTTACCATTATGCTATAAATTATGTACAAATGTAAAAGCATATCCATTGAAATGTTTAAATTCAATTTGAAGACATTATTAATTTATGTGTTTAATATAATGCTTCAGTATGCAAATGAATTTAAGCAATATGGTACTGATAACCTGTATATGCCTTACAATATTGTTTAATTCGCTGGAAATTAAAGATATATTCCACATTTTTATGTCACATATCCCTCTGTTCTTTGATGGTCTTGTCTTGTTGTCTGTGAATAACTTAGGTCATATAAACATATCTTAATAAAGGACAATTTTTTCCCACAAGTTATGGTTGTATTCAAAGTCATAATGGCACTTCTACGACATGACTGTAACTGCATAAATAGATAAGACTGGCCAAGTCTTTTCAATCCACTAGGCAGTCAAATGTCCAAGCAGTAGAGCATTGCTTCGGCCCAATTGTATTTGTGTTAATTGTTCTGTGCTTTGGAGCAATAGGGACTGCAGTTGGAACATGGGGTTCCTCAAACACACCAGTGTAATTACACTGCTTACCACAGCAGGGTGCTATCATGGGCACATTTACCTACTTTCATTTACCGCCATGCACTAACTGACAATAATACAGTAGGTCAGAGCTTTTTGCACCTGGGACTATTTTTACATACGTAAGGCATGTCAATGTCTTTTCCAAGTAAATTATAATACTACCATTCATTTGGTACTTTATAATCTTCTCATTCTATTGTAGTGCTTCTATTTGAGCACTGCATGTCTTTCTCATGAACATACATCATAATGTATAGAAGAGTACATAGGTGTACTGAAACAAATATGACCTATGGCATGTGACTGTACAGCATGTTTTTACATTCTCAGTGTTCAGAATGATTCAATTTCTACAAAAACAGCTCCTCTGGTTTCAGTTGTAATGCATTTGACAAACCATGGCTTTTTAACAAACTTTTATTGTAGACACTGGCCCCATTTTCATATCTGATCCAAAATTCAAAACTGACCAAAACAGTTTATTCAGCTTCCTTTTCGTAACAACAAACTCCTGTCATGTGATTAATTAGTTGGAGTAGTGGTCATTCGTCTTATCTTCATGGTCACAGACTTGATCTGAACGGGAATGCCATTCTTGGTCCAAGTTCTCCAGTGCATGTGTGGGATGCTGGATCTGTCC
The DNA here is from genome assembly GCA_027475355.1 of Coilia nasus. Taxonomy (NCBI): domain Eukaryota; kingdom Metazoa; phylum Chordata; class Actinopteri; order Clupeiformes; family Engraulidae; genus Coilia; species Coilia nasus. The sequence goes on from CM050214.1 coordinate 27,512,560, forward strand.
TCATCTGATGGAGAACCATTTAAGTTGGCACGGCCACACTGGTTAAACCACCAGCCTGTGCCATTGTGGTGGATGCTGCAACTCTCCACATTATCTCCATCAAACGTGCAAAAGGGATTGCAGCCGTCGTTATCCACATCACTCGTGCTAAATGGTGCAGTGTCCTGATTCTCCTCTTGGTCATACCCACGAAATGCATCACCTGATGGTTTGTACATTTTTTTTAAAATAGAGACCTAAGGCATAGTCAATAATACAACGTGCTATATGGTAGAAATGTACGGTAATCATGTAATCAAATAGCCCTGATATGTCACCAAAGCTTACGGAAACATGTTACATTTAAATACTGATTTTACTCACAATATGTATGTATGATGGCAAAATGTATGTATGATGTGAATATGTGATGGGATATGAATGACAAATGTATTGTACAGCCTGCAAATTTGGTTTATGTTAGATATTTATGTTAGATGTTGTGTTTTGCCTCCGGGGGGGGGAGCAGTGCTTCTAAGTTTTACTGCAGTACCAGTTTTGGCTAGCCTGGTAAACCAGCCCCTTGTACTTCATTTCATTTTGTACAGAGGCTCTGGATCAGACACCATCAGAAACAATTTCTTGGAGGTGTGGACTCTGCTGAATTTTAAAACAAGTGCCTCTGCCTTTAACCAATCGCTAACGCCTGGTCGTCACGTACTCAAATGCACAGAGAAAAGTAATTTTGGTTGAGTGAATACTTATCACATTACCTGCACTGCCAGCATATCTGCCCAGATGGATTCTGAAAAAGTTGGTCTCATCTTCAATCCAAAATTTGTCATAAGAGGCATACGAAGTGGTGTCATCTTGTGAAACTAGGGCAACATGGAGCTGGAAGTGGGAGTGTTTCTGGTTGACAATGTTGGATATCTTTCTTAGACCCAGCCAGTGTTCCCCTGCTCCAAATAGAAACCAAAGAAGGCAAAAGCTACTACATTTGAATATTACAGTTGTAACCTGTTCAGACAGCATGCTTTTCTCCAAATAAACACAGAGTGCTGACCTGGCAGGTGCCCAAACCCATTCATGTAGTCTGACCATGAACGTTTAAAGTCAGTAAGACCATCAGTCCTCCTCTGTAGGACAGTCCAGCCACCATCCATGTAATCCATCTCACAAAACACCTACAAAACAAACTTTAATTCTGTAACTTTGGGGAGGAGCAATGCAGACTTTAGATGACTACTTACAGGAACAAAAATCTATTTTTTATTTGTGTTGATGTGTAACAAAAAACTATATATTGTAGGATTTCTGAAGTTATCTGTAAAAAAACACATATCAAAAAACACATAAATTGTGGATGGGATCAATGAGCATTCCTGAGGAAAATAACATTCCCTTGTACAGACTGTATTGCTGTGTGTATTTTAATTATAAAGGGCTCTGTGTGTTGCAACAAGATCAGATGTTTAATGTGCAACTCTTTCAATCTGTAACTAATAACCACGTTACTTAAAGGTAGCTGCAGCCTAGCCTGTGGTTTTAGAAGCTATATGACCACCAGCATGTTCCACCATTTTGTCTTTCAGCCATGTTAGCTATTATTCCCTCATCACAGAAACTGGTTACCTCAAAAGGGTATTCTGTGTTTTCTGGATGAATTATGTAGATCCCACTGGGTATTTTGGAGACTGTTGCGTCGAGTGTTTCCTTAATGTCACTACAATCTCGCCCTGCAAGAAAGTGAAAAACAAAGCAAAGACTGTGAAAGGAGACCTCACTCTTCATATAATGTTGAGTATCTCCAATAACAGACAGTATTACCATGGGATTGTTGTGGCTTCATTGAAAATGTTTCAGTGTTGCTCCGCTGGACCTCTGAGCCAAGTGTGCTGACTTTTGACACGAGTTCCATCACCTTAAAATACAACCATCGATCATTTAGGAAACAACGTGATAATGAATAATGTCAATGAAAATGAAATGATAATGAAAAAGACATGCTTGGCCAGAGAAGGCTCAACATGTTGCGATGTCAAGGGATAGGCTCTATACCTGATTAGAGAGTAATTCTAAAGATTTCTGCTGCTCATCAATTAAATCTCTGATCATCTTCCTAGTGCTTCTTGTATAGGAAATAATGGAATACTGAAGGTCAGCTAAAATCCAGGAAACAAAAAATACAGTCAAAAACTGAACTTTTACAACACAATGTCAACACAAATGACTATACTGATTGCTTCTGTGTAACACATTTACATTGTGTGCACTAATAAGTGATGCCTATTATGTAACATACATACTACAAAGAGAGTGCCTTTCCTCCTTCATGAGCTTAGCTGCCAGTTCACATGGCATTGTGCACTTTTCCCCATACTTGACTGTGGAGGGATTCTTATCACTTTTAAGAGTGTCATCATGGAAGTCTTCGGGTACTTCCAGAGACTGATTTGTTGTAGTATTTCCTGGGCTCTGTTTGACAAGACACAATCTTTATGAGATACCAAATTCCATCTTTATTTTATGTTCAGGCTCAATACCTTAAACTTTAAATAGCCTATTAGCCTATTTTATGTGGGTGGATATAAGGTACAAGCACAGTTAAAAGGGAAAATCTGACCATGTGGAATATCAGAAAGCAGCAGTAGCCTAATGGTTAACAGCAATACCCCCCACACTCACATACAAACTCTGTAACTTGTGTTGCCGAAACAAAGATCTTAGGGCAGAGCAAATAATCAACCATACTACTACTGATTACACACACACACAAAATACATTATTGGTTACAGAGCTGGTAAAGAAGCACAGGCCAAATAAATATGAGGGAGAACTTACAGAAGATGAAGGTATCACAGGTAATAATAGCAGTGACAGCAAAATGAGCCAAACCATGTTAAATGGTGAAGGGATCCTAAAGATACTGCCAGAGGCTATTTGTCTGTCATTGGTTAGAGTGGGTTGAAGGCAGATGTGCTACCTTTAGCCAGCCCACTTTCTCTCGCCTGCATCAGTTAAGAATTCCACGTATGTAATATCGATAGTTAAGGGCTCCTGTCCGACAGCTTGACAACATCCTGTATTGCCTATTAAAACCAGATGTTAAAAGGAAACTTGACACTCCATGTTCCCCAGTGAGCAACAGCAGGGTGTGAAGGTTGTCTGCAGGAACATGCATTCTTTGGCATAGTTGCCCCAGGCTGGCTATGTCCCTTGTCTTGGAAACATAAAGCATTTTGAAGTAAACTCCACATTACCGGCGCTATACATTGTCTTTTCATCTATACGGTGCTACTTTTTACATTTAAAGCACCTGTATCCAACCTAACACAAAAACGTGACAGCAACAAACATCTACAGAAGATTCACTTTAGAAGGGTACCAGTTGGCGCAGGCGCAGAAGAATGAGTAGCGCGTTTCCATAGTGATGATACATCGACAACATCATGGCAGGAGAGCATTTAGATCAGAAGTATGTCTTTAGTTTACTTTCAAGTAAAACATTTCCTTTTCTTCAAAATCCCGAAGTTTCAAAACGGCTCATGAAATGGTAACAGTCCAACCTATTTGGTAATACGTGTAGATGTCCTGTCGCCTACAGCGTAGGCTATGTTACTGTGTTGCGTCACGTCAGCGTTACAGTATATGACAACTGTAAAGGCTACTTAGCGAGTTAACTGAACCTTACTTAATTAAAATGTATGCTGTTGCCCATGTCAGGTCAATGTTGGGGAGACTGTCAGCTCAGGCCTTTAACTTCGACCAAATGTTTTATCCTTACAAAAAGGATGAGTTTGTTTTGGTAAGTTTAACTTGGAATGTCCTACATATGGTGTTGGGACCATTAGCCTAGGTAAATAATAAAGGTTGCAGGCTAGTTTATGCACGTGTTTTTGTATTCAGGATTTTTTTCAAGACCCTTGTGTGATGGAAAACCTTAAGGTGTTGCAGTCACGATACTGGACAACCTTAGGTAAGTCTTTTCTGCATTTAGCCTACTGTATTCCTGTTAACTTTTCAGAATTTGTGTAAAATGTGTAGAATTTCTTGGTATGAAAAAAATTACATGTTACAAAAGACATTTGTTTTTATTTTATAACTTTTTAGTGCTGTTGTTTTCACAGGTACTAAAGTAACAAGTGTGGATGTTGAAGTTGTCCCATGCTCCAAAGTGTCGATGGACATTTTTGACCCCCTGGAGTCTGGTGGGGTGTTGAGGCCATCTGGGCACATAGTCAAGTGTTACCATGAAATATATGGAGACTTTGATGAGTTGAGAAATGTATGTTGGCTTTTAGTCTTTCACTGAGTTGCCCTATTTGTTTCTAAATTAGAAATAAATGTTTGTAATGTTCGTGGAAATCCTCAACTAATTACACTTTCCCTTCTCTCAGGTATTGACCATTGAGGATTCAGACAAATATGATTTATTTGGACCTGCTGAGCGGAAAGAGTTTCTCTTCCGACTTTTCAAACATATATGTCTTGGTGGTGAACTCTGCCAGTATGAGGACACAGTCAGTCCCTACATGGACACTGTCAAAGTAATCTACAAGGATTTGGTGAGGTAAGTGAAAATGGGCCTGAAGCAGTTTTCCTGTATATAATAGCATCTGTGATCTTTCAAGAATGTCTGACATGCTACTGAATTCAATAGCTTGGCACATTGTATCTCTGTTAGGTTGTAGAGTACAGTTAAGCTGTTTATTATAACATTGTCAAAATGCTTTAGATACCAGATAGAGGTCACGCTGAAGTGACTCGCACTCTACAAAATCCTTTGGGGCCATTCCATGTCAAATGTTCAAATGGCTCCCACACGACCTCAGATATGGCTGGAAAAAGTCCAGGGAGTTCATACACTTCCTCATAGTAAAAGTCCAAAATGTTAGCTCTGTATTCCCAAAACTTTTATCTTAAAAAAAAAAAAAAAAAAAAAAAAACTTTTAGCAACTATAGCATTTTTTGGCCCGTTCTGAGCAGCATCTTCTGAGGAGCCACTTTAAATTTGGACATTTGACATCGAATAACCCTTTAGTCAGTTGGACCTAAGAAACCGAGGAAATTGTATTTACTTTACTGTAAAAATGGCAACTTTAGTAAATGAAGTTTCACTGTAGAAGTTGCAGTTAATCATTTCCCTGTGCTGCTTGACAGGCAACTTGGCTTTTGATTGTATGTTAATTATTAATATAACACCAGTGGTTTTCCTTTTTTTAAGCATTTTTGGCCTTTTTATGGCTTTATTGGGACAGGACAGTGAAGATTGTGACAGGAAGTAAGTGGGAGAGAGAGAGGGGGTAGTGTTGGGAAATGACCACTGGCCGAATTCAAACCTGCGTCCCCATGGGCAAATGCCCGTTTATGGTCGGGTGCTCTAACCACTGTGCTACTGCACCCCCTACTTTTATTAGAGAAACAGCTATTTCACTACGTTAAATAGCTACCATGTGTGTTGCTTTTGCCAAAAACCAAAATTGTACAAATGATATGCAGAAATGTTTTGTACATTTTTTTTTTTTCAGTGTGCAGAAAGACTGCGAGACAAAGCAAATCAAAATAATTTCGACCGTTTTAAAAGTGTCCGCTTGTGTACGTATAAATATTTACCCAAACCTTCGTTTCTACATATTTTACATAAAGTACTGTATATGTAAAGATTAATGATTAGTCTCAAGGGATCTCTGTGGATTAACAATCTTACTGTGTTTTGACAGGATTCCTCTGGGTTGTGTTATCCTGACAGTCAGGACTCAGAGCAGAGCTTTGCCTACCTCTGTGTGGACCCTCTCAAGAGGCATGTGTATGTCTTGTATCACTCCTTTGGCACAGGACTGCTCTCATAGCATGGTACACGCCATGCTGAGTTATAGACACATTCAGTTTGCAGTTTATGATTGCATAACCAGTTTAGATGACCAGTTTAAATGGGTTGCAGAGGTGTACACTGATCTATGGGAAATGCTTGCTCTAAACAGCATATACGGCTGTGGCATATGTGACACCACAAGTAAAACAGCAGCAGTGCTGTGCATATCCACATTGGTGAGGTGCAGAGCAGAAGAACAAAGTGCCTGCACACTACTTTGTCTTCCATATGTTTTTAATGTGCATTGCACTTTGTTGGTCTTTGACATGACACCACCATATGAGGTGTAATGTCATAGAGTTTAGAATAATTCATGAGATTAAGTAAACAAAAACTGTACGGTAGTATTGCATGGTGTGTACTTTGAAGAAATATGAATGTTTTTTAATATCTTTGTTAGCAACCGTGTATAAATGTGTGTGATGCATATTTTATGTGACTGCTACAAAACCTTTGTAAAAAAAATGTTTAAAAAAAAATGTAAAAAAAGAAAGAAAACCACATACATCTTATGTTACAACACTGTAAACTACAGAGAGAGAGAGAGGGAGAAAGAGATATTTTATTTGATGTTTGTAAGATAAAGCACAGAGATCATCTTATGCATCTTTCTTATGTACACAAAATGTCAAGGATGACACAATAAAGAAAAAAAAGCTTATTTTAAGTGGTCCTGCTACTTAAGCATTTTTTTAAACTGTTTCAAGGTTCCTAATATTTTCAATTCACTTGGTAAGATGTTCCAGAGGATAGCTGCAGAATACACAATACACAAATAACTCTCTACCCATACAAGTCCTAAATCTAATCGGTACGAAAGCTGTAATGCTCCCCCTGGTGGAGTATGAATGCATAGCCCTAATAGTCCAAAAGATAATTTGGAGCATCACCATTCACAATCCTATGCCCCAAACACAACATCTCTTTCACCTTAAGCCATACCAGCTTTCCAAAGTCTGAAGGCTCAAGGTGGGTACAGGCTGGTAGCCCTAACACAATCTTGACTAGCTTGTTTTGAGATGTCTGTAGTTTGTTCATCAGATCGCTAGGTATTATACCGGGAACCACAAGCATAATGACCCTGAATAAGAGCACCTGACAGTATTTTTGTAGCTACCTCATCAAGAAACCTGGATACTAACAATTTTATTCAGGAATGCCTTCTTAATGGTACTATCAAGTGCTGTTTTGAAATATTTAAATAATGTCAGGTTGATGTGATTAAGATTTACTTTTTTCACAAATGAAGATTTCTGATATAAAGGAATATGATCGTTTAAAGGTTCATAATGGCATTCTTTGCTTAGCAAACATTGCTATATTTTAGGGTATTACTAAGTCTTCAGCTAGTCTCCAGCTGTGAGTAACAGGCTGTACTCACTGTGAAGCAGGGGCAAAAGAACAACTAACCAGTAAGACGGCATACAATTAAAACGAGACATATCCAGACTAATTATGACAAACTAAAGCAAACAATGGGTAAATATGCAACAAACGAAATAATCTTAAAGTAAATTGGATACAAATGTTTTTAAATATTAGCCTAAATGTTAAATAAAAATATCTTTTCAGACGTTAGGAGGATTGTACACACTACTGAATCAGGTTTGATGAGAAGGCTTGACAAACACTATTTAAACTTTATTTAAACTATTTAAACAACCTTTATATACCTTTAATATGAATGACTAGGGTGAGGACTACATACTGTCCATGACAGAATAGATTCCTATCCACAGTCTGGCCTTTTGACAGCTTCTCTTGATGTCCTTCATTTTGCTGGTCATGTTCAGATAAGGTAACCCGAGGTTTATTTGCTATAATTTTGCTTTCCTGTGCCTTTCCTGTAATGGCATCTGGAATTCACTCTTCTGTGATACCCCATAGTGACTCATGTTGTTTCACTGTAGTTTCAGTTCAAATGAACAAATACTGAAAACAAAAGTGACATATTTATGTATTACAAAGACATACAGAATTAATACATAAATAATGATATCAGCTAATTGGGCCACTTTTTCGTAAATCGCTTGGGACAATAACACAACATCATATGTACCTTTTCCATGTATTTTTATGATTAATAAGGACTGTTTCTGAACATTTTGTGTTGGAATTATGTGATAACATATAATTATTTAGGCCCTACAATTCTTGAAACATCCACTGTGTCAACTTTTTTTTACATAAGCAGTTTCAGGTAAAATGGGCCAGCTTATCAGGTAAGAGGGGACAGTCAAATAGCAAAGTAAAATAGTGTAATTTTCACCATCAGTTCTAATGTTAAAACACAACTGCTTACAGCCACATAACTTTTAAGACGCATTAAACAAACTCATAGTGCTATTAAAACAAGAACAGATCAGTTATGTGTTTGTACAATGCATTCTATAGGCGCATACAAAAACACAGTCTTTGTAAATGAAACCATCATCATCACAGATACCATTCTCTTCACCACAGCTCTCATGAAACCAGGAAAACATGGAGCACACTTTACCCTTTCCTCAGTAGCCATTATTATTGTTCTGGGGTCATGGTGATTGTGTGTGTGTGTGTGTGTGTGTGTGTGTGTGTGTGTGTGTGTGTGTGTGTGTGTGTGTGTGTGTGTGTGTGTGTGTATGTGTGTGGGTTTGTGTGTATGCACCTATGTACAGTAATGTGCAAAAGTTTTAGGCAGGTGTGAAAAAAATGCTGTCAACTAGAAATGCCTTCAAAAATGGAAGTAGTAATCATTTATGTTCATCAATTGACAAAATGCAGTGACTCAACAAAATAGAAACCTAAATCAAATCAATACAGCACCTCATCCACTTCGCATGCAATGATATCCCTAGCCAGGCAATTGGGAAAGAAGCCCCTAGCCTGTCGGATCCACCCCTGACACTGTTTTGGCCTATGTCACCACAGGCCAATTCCACAATGGTGGCTCTAATTGTATTCTTCCTCTTCTTCCTCCTCCTCTTTCCCCTCACATTCTGACTCCCTGTCCTCCTGGTCTACAATCCATTTTGAAGCTGCAATCTCCAACATTCCCAAATGGCTTATATTGGTAGTGTTCACTCATTTGACATGAGGTGCAACCAATTCTGACTCGTTGTGCTTAACTTGTGGCATGTGTGCTTTAGTTGTGATTAAATGTTGAAAAGAAGGTTTACCATTTTGAATCACATGTGTTAAGTAATGCAAAATGTGTTTTAAGAATGAGAATGTGTCTACAGTTGTGCAAGTCAGGGAGTCAGAGAGTTTTGCAAATTGTGTTCTACTCAATTTCTACTCAAGCACAATTTCTGCTTTACAGTTAAATTGCAGTTCTAAAACACACTTTTTTTCAAAACACTACACACAATTCCCTGCATTTGGCACAGTTTTCATGAGGAAAATCTCTTGTTTTCAGAAGGAACATGCTGTCATTCAAAATTCTTAAGTCAACTGTCCTACTATGCACACTGACTCATCACATCGGCAAAACAAACTGTTGCACAGTTTTACAATTAGCAATTAGAGCTATAAAAGACACATGTGGAGATATAGCAATTGATGCTTTTCATGAATGGATTTGCCATGCTAAGTGATATTTCCCCCACTGCTTGACCGGGGAACACATTACATGTGATGTGGATGAGGTGCTGTGGCAAGACCGAAACAAAAGAGAGGATGCAGCATTTTTTTATTAATTTTTTTGTAAGTGTATAAGTAGATTGTTCTGTTGCTTTGTATGTAGACCACTATAGGTGGTAGCTTTCTGTTGGATGTTGTTTATTTTTTATGTGGGAAAAATGAAATATATTTGTTACTGTGTATTTGTGTGTTCTGAGTATAAAAACAATATTCAAAAATATTTTACAACACACTTATGTACATACTGTTTGTAGTAAGTGTAACACTGACCAAAGAAGGCCCAAGTCATTATGATGAATGAAGAAGAAGTGTTTTCCATTCATAATAGTGTTTTACAGCACATCAGGGTTTAACTGGTTCTTATAATGTCTATTCATATAATGGTTTGTGTGTGTCATTTGACAACAAAATAGCATTTTGAGAAGAAATAACATTGTTTTGAATGTAAGAGAAGAAGAATTGAGGAGAATTTAGGTGTTTTGCCCATTGTGTGTGTGTGTTTTGATTTTGTGTGTAGAGTTCTGAGTATGAGGCATGCTTTCAGAAAATGTGTGGAAAAAGACTATAACAGCATTATTTCTGAAAGATGCCATCAAGACAGATATTATGCATAGTTTTTTAATGCCCATGTTTGTTTTTTAATAGATGTATCATTCTTATAATGGGTTAGTTAGATTTGGTATGCCAGGCTAGTATGGTAAACCAGCCCCTCGTACTTCATTTCATTAATGAAGTACGAGGGGCGGGTTTACCAGGCTAATGCCGTAGTTCACACAAAACGTAGGCTATAGTCTGCATATGTGGGTGCAGGTGAATCAGTGAGTCTGCTATTGTATTATGTCAAATTTATTATATTTTAGAAAATAGAAATAACTGGTTTAATGGCTTATACTTTGTGCATTGTGGCCACTAGAGTGGACAGTTGCATGTATTTGCCAAAAATATATAATTATTGAAGGAAAACGATTACGTTTCACTGATGAGGAGGAGGTAAGGAAGCCTGGGAGGTCATTATGAAGGGGAGAAAAGAACTAGGCCTACGGAAAGTACCCTGCTTACCATGGTGAAACCGAAACCCGCCCCTGCTGCTGGGAAAACACGCCTAAAAAGAATGGTACGCCTTGAACAGGCAGGGTAACCCTCAGAAATATATTTGTTGAAGTTAGTGCGTCCCCACCTTACTGCCTGTCTGGCAAACAGGATTTTGTGGCGGAACTCCCTTTTCACCAGAATCGAAGGTAACAGAAATTAACTAATTATACAGAACATAAAATACCATTATGGTTTGTCAACAACGGAATTATCCGTCCAGTTGAAGTAAACATTTGAAACATGCACTGTATGCGTTAGCTTTAAAATAGTGGCGCAAACAGGAAGTGAAGTATTATTTTTGCCTCCCGAATCAGACAGCTGCTTCCGTGCGAAGCCATTTTATGCAAGTTGCGAAATATGAGACAGAAGCAGACTATCGGTCCTACTGGTAAGCGTTGTTGTAGGTAATGCTGTAGGTAACGATGGAAATGTGTAAAGCCTTTTCTTTGGTTGAGCCAGGGTTAAATGTTTAAGTGCCGCCAGAAGGAGGCAGTTGACGTTAGCTAGGCAACCTCGTTGCTTATAGGGCGTGTGACCTTGTAATGGCGTCTGCAATTTAGCTCTGACTTTCCATTGCATTTATGGAATGTAGATAGCAGCTAGCACTAGGCATTGGTTAGAAGGCCAGTAAATCCAGCTTAACCTTCTATTTTAAACAGAAGGATTTTTATCAGGTCAGTGAGGATGTGAATTGAAACAACTGGTTGAATGTACGCCAAGATAATCAAAAGTCCAGTGTGAGCGTGGGCGAGGCCAGCCTACAAGTCTTAACTGCCAATTAATGATGGCCGTTGAACAGCAAAAATGCACAGGCTTCTAGTCGCAGGTTTATACCATTTACGAGACTATTGCTTAGTGAAATGAAAACATTATGGGGCTGTTCTTTATAATAAATAAACAACATTAGGCAAGTAAAACGACGAGTGCATATTCATACTGATAAGCTACATTAATCAGACGGGGGAAGTACATGAGGACTTTGAACACAGAACAATACATGTCTACAGTCAAAGTTAGCGACGTTAGTCCTGTTCATTGGCTGTTCATTTTGTTCTGTGGGTAGTCTACACCCACATTTTCCCTCAACTGACTCAGCGTGTGGGCTTTCTTAAAGACTGAAAGGCCGAAATAGTCATTCAGACGTAGACTAAAACCGTATTTTACAGTTAACAGACATTCATTTTACTTGCTATTCCTGTCATTGTAATGATTTGTGTGAAATGGTAAACTAATGTGGTAGCCTAGAGACTTAATTTCAGGTTTTTCTTGCTCCACAGGTCTGACTAACTGACTGGGGACAAAAAGGAAAAGGAAAAAGTCTCACGTCCTCAGTCCCCTTTGTATTTCGTTGTAGTAAATATTTTATTTCATAATTGGATCTCATTTCCCGGAATGGACACCTAAACCAACAATCAAGGGATGCCCATTAGGGAGAGAGGCTTGAAAGAGCACATCACCACATTCACCCTGCTTAAATGAGTCAGATACATTTTTTCCTATGATCCATTCTTTTTTTTTCTCAGACATAGTTTGCCATTTCAAATGTTGTGTTTAACTTGCATAATGTTTTCAAAGCTGAGTGTTCTTGGGAGGGGTGTGTATCACATTCCGTGTGACCCTGACTGAGGTTTTAACTACAGCACAAGACCATAGCATTTTAAGTTTATCATTTTTATTCATGGTCAGCTTCAGGGTCTTAATTTTCAGTTCTGCTAGCATGTGTAGCTCAGCTCTAGGTGGCAGTGCAGGCTGGGAGCGTAGTTGCTGTGGAGTGGTCAGTGTGACCATTGTCACCTGACTGTCATGGGGTTCAGTGGAGCTTTAGAACATAAAGCTGCTCCTGAGCTGGGGGTGGCGTGAAAAAAGAGAAGACCATTGGTTTCAGTCGTACAGGCATTGTGTTGCAGTTTCCACTCGTAGGTAAGACCTGAGGGTTCCTTTGTGTCTCCAAAGTTTTGAAAGCCACAGGAATAGGAAGATCTAGTGGAACTGATTGTGTGTGTGTGTGACATTACCATCTGTTAGGTTTACCTTTTATCATCTGTCAGCCAACAAATTCAAGCCTCTCTCCTTGAATGGGCATCCCTATTTTAATCGTTCTGAATGGAAATTTTACAAAACAGTCCTTTCCTCATGGGGTTGTGTCGTAACAGTGCCCCAACAGACTTGCAGTACGACCACACCTCAGAGCTGTTCCGCATATCTACATTTGCCAAATTTCCCACCTCGGCGGCAGTGACCGAAAGGAGCCTCGCTCGTGCTGGCTTCTACTACACGGGCGTCGGGGACCGTGTTCAGTGCTTCCGCTGCAAAGTCACCGCTGACAACTGGCAACAAGGTGACTGCCCCGCCGAGCGGCACAAACAGTTGTCCCCCAGCTGTGCGTTCATCCAGAGTTTACCCTCCACAACCAACCTGCTGTCCTCCTCCCACTCCGCTTTCTCGCCCCTCCGCAATGTCACGACCCTCCAGATGCCCGCCCCCGTGGCAGGGGCGGCAGCGCCCACCTCCAGCCAGTCGGAGGAGCAGGTGGGCTACCTGAACATGGGCTTCAGCAACCTGGCCCCGTCCAGCCCCCTGACGTCGCGCGGCGTGGAGGACATGTCCCACCAGAGGCCGCAGACCTGCCACAACCCCAGCATGCGTCGCGAGCAGGACCGCCTGGAGTCCTTCCAGAGCTGGACCGTGACCACCATCACGCCGGCCGAGCTGGCCAAGGCCGGCTTCTACTACCTGGGTCAGGGGGACCGCGTGGCTTGCTTCACCTGCGGCGGGCAGCTGAGTAACTGGGAGCCCGGCGACCGCGCCGTGTCGGAACACCAGAGGCATTACCCCAACTGTCGCTTCGTGAGGGGGGACAGAACGGAAAACGTGTCGCTCGCCGAAAGCGGACCTCTGACCAACGTGTCGAACTCGGCTATGCAGCAATGTGATGAGAGGCTGCTCACGTTTGTGAACTGGCCCTCTAGGATACCTGTCCGTCCAGACCAGCTTGCCAAGGCTGGCTTTTACTATGTTGGTAAGAATGTGTCTTTGGCCAAAGTGAAAAATAAGCCTTATTAAGTAATTCCTTGGCCACATGTAGGCTAATTGCATTGTTTGTTCTGTTCTCCTCCACAGGTCGGAATGATGACGTGAAGTGTTTTTGCTGTGATGGAGGACTAAGATGCTGGGAGTCGGGTGATGACCCTTGGGTAGAACATGCCAAATGGTTCCCCAGGTAACTTGTAACGGAATATAGTTGATTGGAACTCCCTTACAATAACTCATTGACTCATATTTATGGACATCACCCATAAACTACAAATAGTCTTATGCGGCAAATTCTGCCAGTTTCATGTCACAAGTGAAGCAATGTGCCTGAGGCATCAGGTGTGCTACATTACATCTGTTCTTGAGAAGTAATGTTGCTCCAGAATGCTGCTGGGTACCATCACGCCTATGTCAGCTATGCACGCGGATGTGTTTGAACCGCAATGATGCTTTGCAATTTGCATTTGAAACTGCTTCCTCAAAGAAAAAATATAGAGAACAAAGGCTGTGCTGTCCTTATAAACGAGGGCTGAAAAAATGCTGCTTCGTGACTTTGCTCTGTGCGCACAGACTGGTCTACTTGCTGTAGGTGCATTTGTTTGATTTATGTGGGGTTTTTTGTCATCAGGTAAATATAATCAAGTTTTTTCCTCTCTCTTGGCAGGTGTGAATATCTTTTGCAAGAGAAAGGCCAAGAATTTGTCCACCAAATTCAAGCTAGATTCCCAAGACTTTTTGAACAGGTAAGTGTGACTCCAGTCTAAGCACCTCCATGTATGCAGAAATAAAATACAGTATAAGCTAACAGTGTCATTGCTTTACAGCTGTTGACAAATGGAGACAGTAATTCACGTGAGATTGTTGATCCACCAGGTAAGTGACCGACATAGCTGTAGATTTTTTTTTCTTGAGACAAACCCAGAACTCTAGTTAACCCACATCTTCCCTCTTCAACAGTCGTGCTTCTGGGTCCGGGTGAGGACCGTTCAGAGGATGCCATCATGATGAACACACCTGTCGTGAAGTCTGCCCTTGAAATGGGCTTTGACCGCAACCTTGTCAAGCAGACAGTGCAAAGCAAGATCCTTGCCAGTGGAGAAAACTATAAAACTGTGCAGGAGCTGGTGTCCGACCTGCTGAGCGCAGAAGATGAGAAGAGGGAGGAGGAGAAGGAGCTTTTTGCAGAGGAAATGGCATCAGGTATATTGACTCTTAAATCGGCAAAGCTGGGTAGTTCCAAAGTGCGTGTGGGCAAATGTCACCACCCCTTAGTGGTGACCCTTAGTACCGCCCCTGGATAGTTGGCCTGGGCAAACAAGATAAGGTTCTTATCAAAACGGATTGGTAACTGACTGTACGTTTGTGTGCACTTCCTAGATTAGGTGACAATATGACATTGGCTCTAACAGCTAACAGTTCCTGTTGCCACACCTGTTGGGTAAATACTGGTCTGGTGACATTGTGACGGTAAAGTTTAATGCAGGTTTTAGGTTCTGTAAAGTTCCATTTTATGCAGTAGAGTAGGTGTGAGGGCATACTGTAAGATCAAGTGTTGAGGCTTTAAAAGAAAATAAGCCCAATGAATATTACCATGAATCATTTCCTGATGTAGATATGGTGTGTTTTTTTGTGGGCATGGGGGAAAATCACTGTGGAACTTTAGTATATTCCAACTGACTGAATTTGAATGTTTTGCCTTCATCACAGTAGTCACAAGGTGTCATTTCAATGTTAAGGTTTTTTTTTTCACAGAAGGTGACTCATTGTTTCTCTTGCTTTTTTAGATGGCTTTACCTTTCTGAAAAAGCACCACACAGCCCTGACACAGAGACTAAAAAGTGTACAGAGTCTTATGGATCATTTACTAGAAGAAAATGTGATTTCCCAAGAAGAGTATGATACAATTCGCAACTGCAGTTCAGTGAAGCGACAGACGGCTCAACTCATCGACTTGGTTCTGTCAAAGGGGAATGCGGCAGCAGAAGTCTTCAGAAACTGGATCAAAAAGAATGATGTGTACCTGTTGAGAGATTTAATGGGTATTAACCATTTACCTTCTTGATAAGAAATATGAATGCCTGAAAAATGAAATCATATTGCTTGGAATCCTGATATAAATATGCATACATGATTCATAAAACACCTGATTATAACTACACACGGAGATAAAACTTGGTGGTGCAACTAGGGAGGATCTTGGTTGCCCGAGTAAAATGCAAAAAGCATTGAAGTAGTGTATCCAACTACTGAAACTCCTAGTACCAAAAACACTGACCTCAGTTGTTTAATTTGTTGTTCTCACTGCAATTTCAGCCCAGGCAAGTGAAGCAACATCACCGAGTCAAGATCTTTCAGGTATACAAATATGACATGGGTTGCTTTTCCTTTCTTAGAAACAAAAGGAAATCAGTTTCAGCAGCCTGAGAGGAGTCTGCTGCCCTGTATTATAACACAGCTGATTTACATCATGGTGTCCCCTCCTCTTGTGTTCTGCAGACTTGCCCATGGAAGAACAGCTGAGGAGGCTCCAGGAGGAGCGCACCTGTAAAGTGTGCATGGACAAGGAGGTCAACATCGTTTTCATTCCCTGCGGACACTTGGTGGTTTGCAAGGAGTGCGCCCCCTCACTGCGCAAGTGTCCCATCTGCAGAGGCGTGGTGAAAGGCACCGTTCGCACCTTCCTCTCCTAAATATACAAGAAATGTCTCCTGAAACCTTTTTTCCCCCACAGCATAACAGCAAAAATAGTGCGCTGCTTCCAGCATATTCTCAACTTTTCAGCACATCATATCCCTCAGTAATCCTTTTCCTTTCAACCATTAACAGAAGTAAAGTTTATGAAACCAAATTTTCTGTAATCATTGTGCAGAATTGCTTTCTATATTCCATAGTGCAAGCAGACTCTTAGACTAAACCTTTCTGCTGTACCTCTACTGGAGGGCATAAAACAAAAAATACTTGTTCACTGCATGGAAACGTCACTTACAATGTTTGCTAGTAGCAAGACTTTCCCCAGCAGATGTGGCCGTAAACGCACAATAGCGGTGGTAACCTTATGCACTTGCTGTGCATCAGTCTTACTAGTTGTTGGAGTAGTAATAGCAGTAGTGGAGAAGTAAACTTTCTTAGAGTAGGGCCGCTGTTAGGTTTCACTCAGACTGGGCCGTGATATTTAATCATGAGCTCTACAATTTGTATGTCAGTGAGCTATTACATTGTTTGATGTTACTTTGATAAGTGATTTGGATTGATTTTTAGTTGGAAATGAGATGCAAGTTCTCTGTTGAAACAATAACCAAAACTTTAGAATTTACTTAAATGTAGACCCAATGTCTTTTATTATACATTTCCATAAATTGGATAGAAAATAGTGTTAGAATACATATCTTACAGTTTCTCAGACAAATACAGATATACAAATACAAAATATATATTACAATACATTCAAGGATGTTCATTAAATTCATTATGCCTAAATAAAATCATCTCATGAGCTGGCCTGCTGTGAAGAAGCTAAAAATCAATAAATACAGGAGGTTTTAAAACTGCTTGATGTTATATGTACAATGCAATCACAAAATGCACTACCAATCAACACCTGTCTTAAATAAGTAAAGTGTGTTTCAAGTTTCCTAAATATCCAAGTCCTGAAGATTGCCCCAGCTGGGACCCACTTTCACCTTGACACAGAGCTTCACATACAGTTTGACGGCAGACTCCATTTCCTTCTTCATAATCTGTGCCACCTAACAGGAAACATGAAGGAAAAATGACAATTATTACCTTACACTTAGCTGACACTCTTATCCAGAGCGACTTACAGTTATTTACAGGGTTTACAATGTTTTCAGTTACAGTCCTTGGAGCAATGTGGGGTTAGTTGTCTCCGATCCCAAGACCAAACTCTCTAACCACTAGACCACAGCTGCCCCAATGACACGGGTGCTAATAAGCACATTTTGCTGTTAGTCTTCTGTGCGTACACGCTTTGTTGTTTTACCTTTATGAGGTCTTCTTCAGCCACTTCATAGATAAGCTCATCGTGGAGCTGTAGGATGAAGTAGGCCCCTCTGATGGGTCTGGAGATAACTCTGTGGCGACGCGATCCTGAGAAGATGCCACAGATCAGTTGAAATCACAAATAAAAACAGCTGTACTTGCTCTATACACCATACCACAATGTACGTCATATGCGTTGAGCTCATGCTTATGTCGTGAGTGACAATTTTATCAACATTTTATTTTTTCATGATGCTATTGTATTTCATCATGATTTAAGATTACAAGATGCTTGTAGTTGCTAATGAAGACTTCACGTTGCACTAGTGATACTTTTACTGATTTTACCTTTAAGGGTCAAACTGTGAATTCAAGTTCCTGATGAGCAATCAGTAAACACATATAGACACAGAAAACCATATAACACAATGGCAAACAGTACATGCCAATGTGAGGGTGAGCTACCTGCTCCTGAGACAGGGTGCTGATGGGATGGGGGCATGCCATGGAAAGCCTTGTTTAACTGCCGCTGAATGTTGACCGTGGCAAGCTTGACGATGTCAGCTGCAGACCCTTGGACAGTTGTGTTGACAGCTTGACGTTCAGCCTGTGGAGGTGATGAAGTTCGTGAAATCAACTAGCACTGAGCTTGTCAGTTGTCAGTGTTGGGTTTTAGAGCAGGGCTACTTACGTGAGATCTTATATACACGTTCTTGTCTTTTATGCCAGGGAGAAACCTTCTCCTGCCAAGAATCGTCTGCACATAGCCGTTTTTGACACAGTTCTTTACAGTCTCTTTTAAGAAGGACTGTATTCCTAAAACAAGACAGAGGCAATTATATCCATGTACATTATATAGCACCTAGCAAGTTGTATGTTTTTTTTTATTCAAATGATTCAACATATATGTAAAATAATACCTGAATATCTTGACTTGAAAGAGTCTATGTAAGATGCAGCGTCATTTTCATCAATGTCCATCTGTTCTCCAAGGGACTTTGCTCCCATGCCATAAATGATTCCGTAGCAAATCTATAGCACAAAACAAGCGCATCTATCAATCAACCTATTAAAAAAACACTCAAAGTGGAGTGTCCATTTTACAGGTGCATCATAAACCGCATCAGAGATGCTGCAAGGCAGGCTGCACCTGTTTGGCTTGCTGTCTGAGATGATCATCCACTGATGCAGAATCCACCATCTTCCACTCAGCTGCAATGCTTCGGAACACATCTGCCCCACTGTTGAGCACCTTGAGAAGTCGCCGGTCACGGGACAGGTGAGCCAAGATCCGTAGCTCCAGCTGGGAGTAGTCTGCTGCTATAATGAGCCCTCCTGGGTAATGTTACACATGGTACAACCAGGTTATCATTTTAGTCCTCCAAAAGAATCACAACAAACATTTATAATTGGGGACCTACGCAAGCACACCAGACTCTGCTGATTCAATACACAAAGAAACCACATGCTGCATGGCTTGGTTAAATGTAACAACATATTTCTCTGCTCTGGACATTTTATGTGAATTTTATGCTACATCTCAAAAAAACAAAGCAAGCACACGCATGGATACAAATATTTCCCCACAGCCCGATTTCCTTTTTCCATACTTATCCAGACTAGGAAATTAATAAAATCTAATTCCATACTGTTCCTTACTTCATAGGAACCCTGCACACAGGACCACAACAAACACATTTACTGATGTCGTTAAAAAAAGTCCTGCCTCACCTGGGAAAGGGACAAAAGCATGCCTCATACTAACAGAGAACGGTTTGCCCTTTTCTTGTGGACTTTCCAGTGTTTTTATAAGAGGTGCAAACTGCTGAGGGATCCTTGATTTCCTCCTGTAGGGGAATTTCATAGAGTAAGACGCTATCTGGGGAACTGTATTCAGTTTAAAATATTATTTCCCATGGCTACTTACCACCTTTTTGAGGAAGTAACACTTTGGATCTCTGATGGCTGGCTTTCCCCAATAACTGTAGGCATCTCAATGTCGAAATCTTTTGGGACATTCTGAATGTTGGGTTCTGTGAAACTAACTCTACCTTTATGGGGTGGTGACACGAGAGTCATCATTAGACGCAATGAAGCGGTGTACCCATTTTCTACAGAAATGTTTCCATTTTCATTATTAGCTACCTGTTGCTGTATGAGTCTGTGACACTGGGTGTATCCTCTCTATGTTTAGTACAGGATGTAGGCACTTCTCTCTTTGCAGGGGAAAGACCACCTTTGTCAGTGCGTTCGTGATTCTTCTCCACTCAAGAATAACCCCTGGTAACTGATGCAGGGGTTTCAGTTTCTCCAAAATGTCCTGGATTAGATTTAAAAAAAAAAAAAAAAAAAACGTATGAGGTTACAGAATGAACACACTTTCAAGACACAAATGTCATAAATCTCCTCAGGAGTCATTCACAGTGCATGTATGTTGTGGATTTACAACACTTGTCTTTGTACACCTGATAAAGATACAATACAACAGATACAACACAATTAGCTGGCCAACATTCAGGTCCCAGAAACCAATTTGAGTAAACACAACACACCTTTGTGGTACTGAACTGTTTGGCCAGTCTAGTCCGTCCTCCGGCGGCTCTCCTCGTGTAGCCCAGAGTCTTCTTGCTCTTCTGCCCACTGACGTCTCCATTCGGAGGCAACTTCAACTCCAAGAACAGCACCTGATAACCCAAAATACATTTCTTGTCTTTCTTACATTTTCCACAACAATAAATACAATTTCATGGAGGTCTCTGTCCAAAAGTTGTGCAAGTTAAAATAACTAATTATGAATGCAATGTTGATTTCAGTCATCAGATGAAACGTATGTCAGGTACACTTCCTCACAGACCTCAGCAACATCATCAGGGCTTGTCAGAGAAAAGCTGTGTCCAGCCAGCTGGTACGCCTGGGACTCCAGGTCTTTGAGTTTGGCCTGCATGACGTGTTTCTGGGCTTCACACTCCTCAGTGCTGAACCCAATACCGTTGAGCTCCAGCAGGGCCAGGCAATAGTGTGTTGGCATCTCCACGTTGTGAAACACATCTGTGATGGCAAGATGTTTGACACAGTAACATGTATTGGCACAGTGAATTCCTATTTAGCAATAGTTACAGACTTTTCTATTGAGGCTTCAAAGGCTGGCAAGTTTAAGTTTCACTACCAAATGAATTTACACTATAGCAAAATTTCTATGCCACAGTTAGCAGTATTGCAAAAGATGACAACACTAACAATAGGATAGTGCAAAAACAGGACCACACACTCACAATGGGATAGAGGGGATATATGACAATAAAACTGCACAGTAACAGTACTGTTTAATATAATATTGACATTATAATGCACTAGTGACAATGATATAAGCAAAGCAAGGGATACCCAATAAATTGTCCTTTGACAAAAGGGCAGTGAGCTGCTCCATGACTCTGTAAACGAGGACACATTCCACAGCTGCTCTGTAGCGTCCAGAGTGACTGGCGTCCCCACTGATCCCCAAACTCTGCACCCCTTGTCCTGGACTAATGCCGTCGAGCAGAGACAGGTCCTGTGGCGTGAAGTTTGTCACCATGTTGTGAAGAGTTCGCTCCTTGGAGCCAGGGTCCAGCAACCAGCAGGCAACCTGCACACAGGGTTCAACATGGCTTACATTTACATTATGCGCCACGAAAACATCACTTCTCTGTCTTTGCAACACTGTGATGTAGTGAGGGAGGAAAAGAGAGAGAGAGAGAGAGAGAGAGAGAGAGAGAGAGACCCACCTTTGGGTCTTCAAAGGTCCCTCCAAGTGACACTTCACAGGCTAACAACAATGTCTTGTACACTTGAAGGAAGTCATACGCAATTGTGATTCCTCCATCATTTGAGAGAACCTTCTTCTCCAAACAACTTTGTATTTGCCTCTGTCTCTCACCAACTGTCAATTTTTCATCCAGTGGAGGAGGGGCTAAACTTGCACTGATATCTAAAGATGAGCATAAATTAGGAGACATGTAAAGAAAATGTTAAGCTTGCAGAATGACAAATTATTGAAATGCAACTCTAAGTGTAATTGCATTCTATTGTACCTGTGTCTGACTGTTCCTGCTGTAGAGATATGTAGTAAGCATCTTTCCCTCCCCAGCAAACAGAGATGCCCACCACAACAAGCCCCTCATCCCCTTTCACTGCAAACCCATCTCTCTTCAGACTTGTCACTGGCTGGGCACCTATGAGAAGACATAAAGCAATGTATTTTTTCTACACAAAGACAAAGAACTACAGCTTGACTGAGAAATGGGAAATAATGACTAAAATACACAAAAGAGAGGCATCTTAGCTATGTTTGGTATGTAAAGAGATGGCAGATTACTTTGTTTGTGTTTGCCTCCTATTATCATCTTGGCATCTGAAACGCAGTCACGCTGCTCACAGGCGAGGGCCAGAGAAAACCTCTGCTGTGTTTTCCACTCCGTCACAAAGGTCTCAAAGAGGCTCTGATCACTGGCAACATCAATGATCGTGAAAGCCTCTGGACTGCTGGGGTTAAAGTCCATTGGCGTCTGTTCGTCAAGCCGGTCATGCATCAGCCCCTTGTCAGGTGCAGGGTTATTGTCTGTCAGAGTTGACTTTGATTTTGATTCTCCCTGAGGCCAATGGTTTTCTTTATTGTGTATTGAGACTTGGGGTTGAAGTGGTGACTGCATGGCTATGGTGGTCATTCTGGCCCTAACAGGAGTGACCGGTGACTGGGCAGCAGAAGTGGTCATTCTGGCTCTAGCAGGAGTGACCGGTGACTGGGCAGATGTGGTCATTCTGGTTCTAGCAGGAGTGACTGGTGATTGTAAGGCAGATGTGGTCATTCTCACTCTGACAGGAGTGACTGGCTCTGGTGTTGGAGGAATCATGTCTCCTCGTCTGGGCCGGGAGTTGTGATTCAGAGGAGAACCACTGTCCTCTCTGTTACTGTTAGCGTAACTCTTATTGTCTTTCGTCTCACCTATTAAATCCTCATCATCTGAGGAATCTGTATTCCTCTCTGCGGGCATCTCATTCATTGTTGAAAACTGCTCTGACCACTTATCAAAAACCTCTTGCATTCCTGGGCTCACATGAAATGACCCCTCAGTCATCTTGGCCTCCGATTGTTCATGAATCATTTCCCTCACCACAGCCAGAGGGAAATCAGCCATAGCACAGTCCTCCTCCATACCTGGCCTCTCTGCCACAATTTGTTCAACTCTTGGCAGATGGCCACCTTTCAATACACTGCTCATTTTCTCCAGGTAATGTTCTCCAATTAGAAGGGAATCTCCCCACTCCGACAGGTTAAATGAGGACTCGCCCCACTGGATGGCCTCTTGGGGCTCCCCAGGGGCTGGACCCTCTTGGTCTTCCCCAGGGGCTGGACCCTCTTGGGGCTCCCCAGGCTCTGCTGCCATTCCATCCTCAGCATCCATTCCATCCTCAGCATCCATTCCATCCTCAGCATCCATTCCATTCTCCTCAGCTGCTGCATCCTGTTCAGCCATTTCATTCTGCTTTGCTATTCCGTTCTCTTCTGCCATTGTACCCTCAAAAGACATTCTATTCTCTTCTGCAATCCCATCCTCTTTTGCTATTGCACCCTCAGCAACCATTATATTCTCTTCTGTCATCCCATTCTCTTCACCCAATCCCACCTCAGCAACAATTTCATTCTCTTCTACCACTCCACCCTGAGCTACCATAACATCCTCTTCGACTATATCACCCTCCACCTCAGTTTCACCTGACGCATCTTCGGCTGCAAGTGCATCCAGCAAGGAGCTATCATAAAGACTATCAAACAGGAAACTGCTGCTTCCATTGAGGCTGGTCTCAACTGCGTGCTGTGCAGCCTCCTGGGAGCTGCTAGACTCTTGAGGTCTTAGCCCATCCTGCTGTGGAGTTCCGGAATTCTCTTCTGGTGCTTGGTTACTATAATTGAGAATGTTTTCCATCTGACTGTCTGTCAGAGATATGTTGTATTTGGGACGGGCTGGGGTACTTCTGCGACAGCCACTGGGGGGACTGTTCATCTCAGAAGCAAATTTCTCACAGAGCTTTGAATCTTCTGATATTGACAGCTTACGTGAGACATCATTATGGGATTTCATGGCTCCATAATTACTCTTAAAGTTCTCTTTGGCATCTCCTTGGACGACACCATCATGCTGCTGTATGATTCGTTCAGTTTGTGTGTCAAGCTGGAAACTGTCTCCGAATTCCCCTGCGTCACCAGTGTACAAGTCAGGGGACGCACATTTCTCTGCTGGCGACTGAACTGTGCCTGGCTTGACTCCTGCTTTTCTGATGACACATGATGTATCTTGAGGAACATCTTGACCTTGACACGCGTCACTTCCTTTTGGTTTCCCAAGAGCTGACCTCTCCATTTTGTTTGTGTTGGTTTCGGACTCAGTCTGTGTTTCCTCAGTATTCAAATGCTTAGATTTAAATTTGCACTTCCTCCCATTTTCCTGTTCTTTATTGCAACTTGCCCTCAGCGTTTCCTCAGAGTTTATTGACCGTGTTGCTTCCTTAAATTTATCCTCTTTTTTCTTACTTTCTCTGTCAATGGGACATCCACCGCCAGCAAGGTCTGATGACGATGGACCACCGCTATCCGGAGATGATGTGTTGTCTTTATGAACAGGTTTGCCTTCACAACTGTCAGGGACTTCACGTGCCATTACACAAGCTTCCACCTTTCTGCGTTTGGACACCTGAGTTCCAGGAGGTTGCGCAGGCAGTGCCTCATGAGTAGTGAAGCCATTTGTATTTAACTGACTGCTTGCATTTCCATTAGCAGAGGGGTGAGCGGGCTCTACGTCATCCGCGGGACGTTTTTTGTCTTTTGAATTTATGGACCTCAGCACTTTGTACAACGCACTGGACTGGCCTTCAGTGCCCGCAGACGGAAAGCCTGACACAGGATGAGCAGTGGTGTTCTGAACAGATCTGCCAGCAGAAGTGTGCGTGGGTTTTTCCACGCTTGAAACATTTACTTTGGATGCAAATTGTAGGGGGACACTGTTTCCAGAAGTCCGGGCTGTTTTTTCCACGCTTGTTACATTCACTTTAGATACAAATTGCGAAGACATACTGTTTCCAGACGTACACAGGGGTTTTTCCACACTTGAAACATCATCTTTGGATGTAGATTGGGGAGGGACACTGTTGCCAAAAGTCCGTGCTGGTTTTTCCACGCTTGAAACATCGTCTTTGGATGTAGATTGGGGAGGGACACTGCTGCCGGATGTCGTCTGTAGACCATTCTTCATCTCAGAGTCTTTCTCAGGTTTCTCTGCAACTCTGCAATCTGTACCGACATTGCTGGTGCTAAGCCCTCCTCCTTGAACACTCACTTCTGTAGATTCGGGCTTTTGTAATTCTGTAGATTCGGGCTTGTGTAACTCTGTCTGCTCTGATTCACTGTCAGCTGACTCGTCTGCAGGTTGTTGGCCAGCACTGCCCTCTTGTGGTAGGGAGGCAGGGTCCCAGTTCACCCCCAGCATGGCCAGGTCCTGCTGCAGCAGATGCCTTGCTTCTGCTACGATCTCCTCAGCTGCCTCCCTCTCCGTCAAGGGCTTCTTCCCACTGACCCATATACAACGCAAACTCCTGCGCTCCTGGACCTCCCACTCCGTCTCGTCAACGGCCTGCTTGGAGCTAAAAAGGGAGAAAAGAACAAATGATCAGGCAAAAGTGAAACGGCCTTTACCATTTTCCTTTATCATGTTATTCCACTATATGATGATATGATGCCAAGGGCTTTTTACAGTTTTATTTTTCAGGTTTTTCACCTTTCAATAGATAGGACAGTGGAGATTGATCAGAAATGGGGGTGGGGGGGGGTGGGGGGGGGGGGTAGTATTGGGCCTGTTGGACCCTGGGTTACTGGATATGGTATGGATAACCGGGCCAACTATGTCTCCCCAGAACCCATGGTCTTCCATGCATAGAAAACCCTTAACATTTTATTTCCACTTTATTATTTTAATATTTGCCGTGTTCACTTGGTTAGGTTTCAAATGTTGTTTTCACAACATGTTTTCTCTGTCTTGACTCTCTCTTGTTTTACCTCTTGAAAGGGACGGCTTTCCTCAGCACTTTCTCCACGTCTGTGACCTTCGCGTGGGCCACATCCGCCACAGTGAGTAGACCCGCACCGTAAAGGGTTCGCGCGGTCTGGGCGTTCAGAAGAGAGATGCGCACAAGGTCACAGAGCTCCCTCTGCACCCCGAAGCTCAGGCGGCTCTGGAACTGCGAGAGCAGCATCTCCAAGTTGTGCCAGCCCAAGCGGTTGCAGAAGACGGTCACCATTCCTGTGTGTGTAACACAATACCAAGTAAAAACACGCGCAATCAGAGATAGCAACCTGGTCCCCCATATGGGCGGGCACACACACACACAGACACAAACAAACAGACACACACATGGACAGGGTCATTGCAATACCTGGTCAATCCCTCTGGGGACCAGGTAGTAACCTAGGTAAGGGGTTAATTTGATGGATAAGTGAATGGACAATATACTACAAAGCTCACATCCCTTTTTCCCCAGTATATTCATTCCTG
The DNA here is from genome assembly GCA_027475355.1 of Coilia nasus. Lineage (NCBI taxonomy): Eukaryota > Metazoa > Chordata > Actinopteri > Clupeiformes > Engraulidae > Coilia > Coilia nasus. The sequence continues at coordinate 27,538,741 of CM050214.1, forward strand.
GCTTTTGCTCTGGAGTTACATTTCAAATCTTTGCTCTGGACACAGATGTATCCTGATTCATTAACAAATATCAAACTGTTAAGTCACAAAAATAGCAAAAATTAAAACCATGTACATACAGGCACTACCATTAAGCCCTTTACCTGCATAGGTGGAGGCTGACTGTTGAAGAGATTGAAGCTGTCCTCTGCTGCACCCGTACTTCTTTGCCACAACACCAAGAGGCACCTCATTCACCAAGTCCAGCAAAACCAGTGTGGTAAAAAAGCTAAAAAAATGTAAAACATGAAATACATGCTGTGTCTATAAAAAAGGATTTTTTATTACTATCTTTTTTATTTATTCGTTCATTCATTCAATCCATCATATTTATGAAGAAAAACAGGTACCGTTTATGAATGGCCATTTGCCTTCGTTGTTTGTCTGTCTTGGCAACCAGCTTCCCACTAACAGAGCGAGCCAGGAAGCCCTCCTGGATTCCAACCAGTTCAGCCACACGCTTCATCGAGGATGGCAGCTGTTCCCATAGACAGAAAAACTGGTACCAGTCAATAGTAGCCCAGTCTGCATACACAGGGGTTATCTGGAAGAGACATAAAAAGGCAATATGAAATACTATTCACTCAATGACAAATGTGATTTGAATGCCTTAATCATGTGAGTGTATAAACAGTAACAATGGCGTCTTCTTTTCATGAACTAGTTATTGTTATCTAGAGTAAAGCAACTCGAAAGTAGAAGCAAGATAGTTCATGAGATGCAGAAAGTGTATTTCAGCACTTGGCCATTAAACATCTAACAGTATGTTCTACAGTTAGTAAAGTAATTATATGGCCCATCCCAGAAGGCATGTTATAATTGAGCACTGCCGTGCTCTGTGGTTGCAGTTGAGAGAAACCGAAATGGCAAATTAAACTGCAAACATTAAAATGCAGAGCCATGGTCTTTGCACATGTAGTATATAGATCATTTTGCAATAACACAAAACAAATGTTTCTCCTAGGATGTCTCCATGCTTACCTGGTAAAGAATATGGAGATCATTCTCCAACACAAATCCCTTCATTGCTCTCTGCAGGTCTGCAAATATGCCCAGGGCTTCAGGTGGCGACAGGGAGGAGGAGAGGGTGGCAGAGCCCAGATGAGTGGGACAGTACCGTTCTCCTGCAAAACAAACAAACAAACAAACAAAAACACCTCAGCCATGTTGCTATGGCAATCGCCAAGCACTCACATTGGTGGTGCTTGGCGTGTAAGGTATGTGTAAGGTAAATTAGCACCTTGTAAGAAAAAAAAATAGTGAACAAAATAGTGCTAAACTGATGGCACATGCTTCATTTAAAAGATTTGGTGTTTCAGTCATCAGGACTTCAACAGAGTGAACTGAACAGGCATTGAACACTGTTGAAAGTCTGATAACCAAAACAGCAGTCTGGCACTGTCTGTTAAGTACAAAGTATTGTGCCATTTGTTTTCTTTGTTATATAACATACTTTTTGTGCAACAGCTGCACCTAGTGTACAGACCAAGGTGTGCAGACCTTTTCCATTTTTATCTGGTACCCCTGGAGGGGATTGACCAGCTATTGCAATGACCCTGTGTCTGTCTGTCTGTCTGTCTGTCTGTCTGCCCGTATTGCAATGACCCTGTCCGTCCACATGGGGGACCCGGTTGGCATCTCCACTTGTTTTTTAATAAATAAACAGACATCTTTTTTAAAAAATCTGGCGAACCATCTTTGTCCTTCTGGATGTGGATAAACTCGTTGTCCATGAGCCACTCCATACAGGCCTCGATGGCTCCTCTGCTCCTCCGTCTGGCATCGCCGGCAGAGCCCGCGCCCACGCCCCCGCCCTCGCCCTCTCCCTCGCCCTCTCCAGCCAGGCTGGACGCCAATAACGTACAGGAAGCATACAGCTTCACTTCCTCCGGAGTACTTGCCACTCCTCCAACAATAATCTGGAAATTAGATTAGATCAGATTACATTAGATTAGATGGATAGTTTATTGATCCTGGAGAAAATGTAGGAATACCATAAATGCAGGAATACCATTACAAATACCACAAGACAGAAGGCGTGATCAATGAAACCATCATGAAAATTCAGAGCACCCTTTGTATCTCTGTGAAACTAAGAGCATAAGCTCAGTGTTTCTCAGTGTTCCTTACCTCTAAAATCGCCCGAATCATGCTAGTCGTGACCCCCTCACCCTCCTTTTTCACCAGGCAGCTGCTGATGGGCTTGAGGGTACCCTGGATCAAGCTGACCCCCTTTTGACGTTCAGACTCCTTACAGACCAGCACGCTCTCACCTGGATCAAAAATTATTACAATGATCACAACGACAAATGGGAATCACTTTCCACTTTCTGAGGTGTGGCACTGACTGGGACAACAAAATTGCCATTATGAACAATGACTGACTAACCAGCTGACTGACTGACTGACATTTCAACTACCTCACTTACCCACAGTATCCACTCCTTTGCGGCCTGCACGCCCTACCATCTGCTTGTAGGTGAGTATGTCCAGTAGGTGGCCGTTGAAGACGGGGGTGCGGATGATGACGCGCCGCGCTGGCAGGTTCACCCCAGAGGACAAGGTAGAGGTCGCGGCCAGGACTCTGACGCACCCCTCACGGAAGGCGTTTTCCAAAATATCCCTCTCATCAAACGTCAGCCCTGGAATGGACGAATTGACTTAAAATGAAAACCATGAAAACACAAAGGGGCATCCCTACGCTTACAACAACTGGTAGCTTGCTCCACCATTAGGCAACTTGCTTCGCAGTAACTGTCTTTATGGCGTATGTGACAGCCAAACAGACCGTATTTAACATGCCCAAGCTCGAGCTGTTAGCACCGTACCTGCGTGATGGAAGGCCACAGCCCAGGGGACGGTGCGCTGGAGGACATGATCGAGCCCAGCAGGAGAGCGCTTCAGCTGAGCCACCACATCCAGCAAGCCCTCCCGCTTCACAGCCACCGGGGGTGGCCCAGAGGACCCCTCCTTATCTGCAGCAGTGCAGTGCAGGTTAATGAAGGTATATTAATCAGCAAACACACGGGCAGTTCTACATAAAGACTGGATCCCTAAAAGGACTGGAGCACACTGAGTACTTGTTTAAACATTTTTAATAGGTGCAGCAGACTAACGTTTCGACGTTAACGTTTCGTTGGGATTTATTACATTAACACATAAGACAAAGACAAAGACATCAACATAAAGTCCAAGTCATAACACCATGCCCAAGCTGAGAGGCTTTTGGTGTGGGACTGCTGGCTGTTGCTGTCGCCTCTCAGCTTGGGATTGTCTGTGTTATGATTTGGACTTTGTGTTGATGTCTTTGTCTTATGTGTTAATGTAATAAATCCCAGTGGTTGGGTTGCATTTTAAGGGTGTTTTGTGCATCACTTGGGTCAATGGTAGGTTTGTTGTTCGCAGTAGGGCCCTACAATAGTGGGGCGTAACAGTTACAGTCTTCATTAGAGTCAAACTGTCCCTCATTAAGGAGCCCCTTTTTATGCCGCTGTGCAGTGCAGGTTAATGAATTTATATCAATTTATATATATATATGAGATATATAACTTGCAACCTGCAAGGCAAATATAACATCCAAGGGCTGGCTAAATACACATATATTTGGGTATATTTTTCTTTTCGTGGACTGTGTAAAGGAAGGAGAGACCGCACACAGGGTCTCACAGGGTTTCAAATTCTCGTATTAAGTGCTGTGATGACAATACAGGCCAAGAACATATTTTATGTGTCTGTAGTGTCAGTTCTGCACTTTAGAAGACAAGAATTTAAAATTATTTAGTCCTGTATGCGGTCTCCCCTTCCTTTACCCTGAACCGATTTCAGAATTAGACAAAGACACAGCTGTCACTTCTACCTTCATCTATTCAGGGAGATTTTAAATGAATAGTGTACAATAGGGGGAACGAATTTGTAAGAGCACCTTTGTGATGGAGGTTGTAAAATTCTCTTGCTATGCTGTCTGCAAGCTTTTCACACCAGCTCTTAGAAGGGCAAAACAGCAGCACAGAGTGGCCTTCCTGCACAGTCTCCAGGCACAGGCTCACAATGTGGTCGTCGTCACCCTGGAGAAAGAAAGGAGCTTTTAATGATGACTGCAAGCAGGACTTAGACTATCATCCCAAGCTGCTGGTTGCCAAGTTGCTACTACATTGTTCTAAGATGCTGGTATACCATCCTGTTAAAACAGACAGTAAAGGTTTTTATCTAATCACACGTCTATTCAGTTACGTATTGCTGTGATTCTTACTAAAACATTGGGAAGAATTCTGCAGCATCGTGAGTTAAGCATTTAAAGGCATTACAGTTTTTGCCCATTGCTTAAACACATTTTGCAAAATTTGGCTCGCTGTGCCAAAACTCTACACCCAACCACATAGGACACAACACTTGGAAATAAACCATTCACATCTATGTCAAATTGAAACTCTGCAATTAAAACCTAACAATCCTTCACCAAAATGTCACTCTCATGACAAAATTGCACACACTTGTATCTTATGAAAACACTGTCACATCAGCACCAACACACTAGTCTACTTTATATAAAACACTGTTTTTTGTATTTTGAATAGATGTGTTTTGCCAATATACATCGGTATTTCATTTTTGAACGAAGTGTCTTATGTATGAAATAGTGTGTAGTGTGCAGGAGCAAGTGTGTTGCAAAAACGAGCAAGTGTGTTGCAGAATTGCAACTGAAGTGTAAAGCAGCGCTTTTGTTTAAGGTATGGTTACACTGTGTTTAAGGCATGGTAACATGGTAATGTTACTTTGGTTTAAGCATATGTCTGTTGCGTTCAAGCAGTGGGCAAAAACTGTAAGAGAAACAATTTAACAAAATATTTCCATGTGAGCAGTAATGCACACCTAAATTGCAGAGGGCCTGTCATTTTATTTACTTACTGGACATTGTCTTATCACTGACCTTCACTCTGAGAACCGGTTGGAACTGCCTCACAAGGGCCATGGAGCCATCATAAATACTAGTGCCAATCTTCACCCATTCGTTGAGAGGGACAGGACGATAGTCTGTGTGATAAAGCTCAGCGTCCAGCCAGTTGGCCAGGAGCCCAAGATTTGGTAACGTGGCACTCATCCCAACAATCTGAATGTCCTTTGAAACACTCTGGCTTTTATCTGATAAAGGTCTATCCATAGAGAATAAAGACATATACAGACAAGTTCTTAAAACACCATTTTTAGGTCTATTAGTATCAATAGTGCTTGTATGTATAGTATTAATATGTACATACATTCTAAAAAGATTTTTTATTTTTTTATTTTTATTAATATCCATAACTAACTGGTTAACATTAACATAACATTTTCTAGAAACAAACATAGTGACATATTTAGGAACAGAAGACTGCAATTATTGCATTTAACCACAAGACCTTGCAGCTGTAGTCTTCTGGGCAATGAAACGAATCTTGGTCAGGAGAAGTTCCAGCAGGTAGCCTCTCCCAGAGTCTCCTACCATGTGCAGTTCATCCACAACCACTATTCCTAAAGGGGGACACAAAACACCTGAGAACCTGTGGCGACTGAGAGGCATTTAAAGACACTGTACATAGAAATATGTGCATTAAATGAAAAGTTAATCACAATGAAATTAAGGTTTCTGTTTATTTTCATACATGCCATGTTATCCTCGCTTTCTATTTATTTATATTCTATTTATCTATTTATTTATTTACTTTCCCTCTTTTGTGTCTGAAATAAAGACTGAATTAAATTGAAAGTGAACTGAAATTAACATTGCATGCTATTGGATGCCATTTATCATATATAATAAGCAAATATAGCAGGTACCCAACAAGTCCATTCTGTCCTCCTCGATTAGCCTGTTGATGAGTCCGTTTGCTTTCTCTATAGTGCACACAGCCACGTCCAGAGCCCCAAAGCCGCCGGCTGCGGAGGTGCTGCCCATGTACCCCTCCACTCTCACCCCCGCCTCCTCGAACACATTCTGCAACAGGGACTCGATTAATGAGTAAAATCACTCCAGAGAACAACATAACCGCTTACGAGAGTCTTGCCTTTCTCTTTAAGACATAAATAAGCTCCAAACTTTATTTTAGGGCGGTTCCTCTTCAAAGAATAGCATGGGAGTATTTTAAGGTCTAAAATTGGAACCTAAACTGGATTTAACTTTAACTGTCAGGAGTTCAAATTAATGTATGACACATTGCCCTTCAGAAGCAGGACACAATTAATCTCAATGCAACAGCTGATTTGTTTCTGTAGGACTGCTGTGCCTGTACAGTCTTTCAATCGAAAAAAAAATACTATTAAAAACTTAAGTGGTCAAGATATGAACCCACCTGCAAGTAGAACATCTTTTCCCGTGCCACAGACACAAATGGAAGAATAAATATTGCTTTCTTCCTTGTTTCAAGAACTCTCTTGAGGATGAGTAACTCAGACACTAAAGTTTTTCCAGCACTGGTAGGAGCTGAAATGTTGAAAACAAACAAAAAATAAGGATTCTCCATACGTTTTAAATATATGTCTTATTAATAAGTTTATTACATAAGTTTCCCAGTATATATTTTCTTCAAAAACTGGACCAGTGAATCATTATCAATTCAAGTTCTTGACACATCATAAACAACCTGTATTCCTCCACTATCCTTATTAGACAGCCTCTTAACAGCTCGCTGAAGACAACCTCAAAGCACTATGGCAAGTCTTTTAAACGGTGAACTTCAAAGTCAAATTACCTGAATAGACCAAGTTTTTTCCCTCTAGGACACCTGCCTGTGTAAGGCACTCAGCTTGCCACTCAAACATGCGCTGCACCCCCCGACTCTGGTACCTCTCGAGAACAGGCTTGGGTAGGCCCCAACTTGACAGAAGCAGCTTGTCTGTGTGATCAGTGGGGACCCCAACATGTACGCTCAGCCCTACGCAAGCACACAGGTTATGTATCATACATGTTGTATATATCCCACAGTGTAATGTCCAAACATGACCTGACAATCCCAGTATAAAATTATGTAGGCTACCCTATGTATATGTACATAAATATGCATTTATCATTTTAATCAGTCTTTCAATCCACAATACTGGCTGTCACTTCACTTCAGGCAATTCATCTATAAAACAAAATGGTGATTAATTTAATAGATGCGTTGTACCTGGTAACTCCATTCTGTAACAGTATGTGGCAAGAGAGAATTTTAACACAGAAGTGAAACCAAATGCTTGAATGTCTAGGAAACCTTGATGGTGTTTACATTATTTTTTTTACCTGCATCAGCTAGTGTGTCTCCCAGCAAGCTCTGCTCCAGGCCAGAGGGAGGGGTGAGCACAGACACAGACTGGTTTGACCGCACCCGTCGACCTCCTCTTCTCTCTTTCGCAGCTGCAACATGTGTAGGACTGAAAAGAATGTAGTCCCTTGCCGTACCCTTGGAGGACCCACTTACCACAGAATCATCAGCATTCAGATTTTTTCTTGATGTATGAGAGGCGTCTCTGTCAGACAGCGTTGCTGGTGTGGAGACTGACTTCAGAGTATTGGGGGCAGTCTTTTGGTGAGACCTGCCTGGGTCACACTTTGATGTCATATTGTCATGTTTTGATTTTGGGCCTTCTTTGTCTTCACTAAAAAGCAATTTATGTAAGGAAATCTTATAATTTTCTGAGTGTTTCCCAGCTTTCTGACCATTCAGTGATGTTGACACTGTTCCTCGGCATGGCAATTTGAAAGACTCTGAGATTTCACGGAAGAGTGTGGAACTGTTTTTTTTCTCCTCTGATGAATTTGAACTTTCTGAGGTGTTAGCAAACTCAGATGATCTGGGATGAACCTTCACTCCACTTTTTCTTGCAAGCCCACCTGGGTCGATTTTGTCCAGGACCACAAGGATCTCTTGATCCATGGCCAAGGTGCTATCACCAATCTCCGTGTTCTTGTCTTTCTGCTACAGATTAGGTTAAGTTATAACTGTGATGCAAATTGTAATTATTATGTATATGTAACAGTGGCATAAAGTACACAAACCCTACCTTGTCTTTTGCATTGTGTTGACGCACTTTAAATCCCTCTATATCCTCAAAAGAATGTGCTTCACGTGCTAGGCTTGAATGATGGTGGGGCGGTGCAACTGATTCCACAGCAGGTATGACACTACAAACATTAAATGTAATATTTCTGACAGGCATAGTGCACCACAAAGTGTCCAATGTTGTTACACAACGATGCACCGTAGACATAAAGGAATGTTGACTGAATATGCTTCACATACCTCTTTTTCTTTATGTACTGATGCCGCCCCATGTAAAACTTTCTTTTCGATGGTGGACTCGATGAATCCATATTTCGCGACCACAGCTGAAATATATCGGTAGTCATTTGACAGCAGTAGTCAATTGCTTTAGAAGTTAACTGCTAGTATGCTAGTTTGTTTATTTAGCGAACAAAATTACAAACATATCTAACGTTAGGCTATTTTATTTAGATAACTATTTTAGCGATTGTTAACTCACCAGCCACGTCCTTTGGGATGCTCATAGTAAATACAATATATTTATACAAAGGAACTGTTAGAAGCAAATATATTTATAAACATGTTACTCATAAATAGTGCAAACAGTGTGGGACATTCTTGGCCATTTCGATTCCAAAACAACCGCCTGTGCTACACTTAGAAGTGTTCGGGCAGTAAACTTAGAGTATCACTTCAATAGTTCCACAGGCGCAAGTTATTTCTATTACACTGTCATCGTTCAATCTTTTCAACATACACTCACTCAGTTGAGCCGGGCTTTTAAATGTAATAGTTCGAGAACAATTCAAATAATCCTGGCAGCTTTAATACAACTTTTTTTTTACCAGTCAATGCATTTTTGCTATATTGGGTGTTTCATGATACACGCGTCTATCAGTTTGATGCATTTGACCACATATGTAATTCTCGCAGTTTGACATGGTTTGTGGTCAACTTCGGAAAGTATCATTCACCTCCTCTGTCTACTTTATTGGCGTGCTATGTGGGTCATTCTTTTGTGGTCAGCTCTCATCAGATGGATTGTTATGACACTTATTGAGATGTATATGATAATGATTCAGCCCTGCTATATTTAGGCTACTTATGTAATCGATTAGGTCTCCACAAATTAGTCTCAATAAAGAAATCAGTCAATGCTCAGTTCTTATCATTCTACAGTATTTTGTAAAATCTACAAGCCTATCCTTTCTCCCACAATAGGTGTGGAAGAAATCTTATTCTTTTCCTGACCACGATGATCAAGACAGTGTTCACATTTGTTCAGAAGTTTGCCAGATCTTGGGAAATGTTGTCTGAAAATTGTCTCTTTTCCTTCAGCATAGGATTGGGACAGATGTGGCAGCATTTGTTTTAGGTATTTATCATTTTCCTGATCAATTGCCTTCATGCAGAAAGTGGTACACTATATTTTGTCATGTCCCACAGGTTTTTAATTATAATAATGCTACAATCCATTCATTTGTCCATCCATTCGTTTTGAATGATAGCACTCTCAACAAAATAAAAACAAAACATAATTTTTACTATTATTTTGTTATTATTATTCATATTTGAACATAAAGAACACATGAATATCATGCAATTCTTGACTTGTAATAATTGGATTATTAGCCTAAATTTGTTTGCTAAAAGCAAACTATCAGTCCCAATCATGACTATAAAAAGCCTTGTATAGTATTTTGTGCTGAGTGTCTGGATAGTTGAAATACTGTTTATAAATGCTGTGACCATCCAGGTCTTATGCAGTGAGTGTGCTTCTAGACATTTTTGTGTGCAACGTGTGTTGTATTTGGTTTCGGGGACTTTATCTTTGCTGATCACAATCACCAGCACACCTCTTATTTATAGTCAAGTAGGATTATAGTCATTTACACACACCAGTATAAGGATAGATTTTGGATGGTTAAAAATGCCTGGTTAATGGGGTTGACTAACCATTGAAAAATATGGGGAAAATATAAAAGAATTTTAAGAGAATGTTGCTGTGTGGTCTATTGTCTGCCTTGCATCACACATATGCGTATAGACATACATGTGTGGTCAATCTGATGAAATGTTTTTTTTTTTTTTTGTTTTTTTTTAGTAGGTGTAGGGCTTCTGTCTGATCCTATAAGAGGCCTGTACGCATCTCTTGGTGTTTGCATCTTCTTTGCCATTGGCTACATGATGTTAGCCCGGTAAACCCGCCCCTCGTAATTAATTTCACAAAATGAAATGAAGTACGAGGGGCTGGTTTACCAGGCTAACATGATGTTGCTCCTCATTGCGTTTTACATGCTTTCATGTTACATGCTTTCATGCTTACATCTCCCTCTGGTGGTGAGTTTAGCTCACTGTCAGCAGCAGAGAACCATTGGTCATGCTGCATGGCCAGAATAACAATGTCAATGCACAGCTATGATAGAAAAAAACATAATATAATATAATATAATATAATATAATATAATATAATATAATATAATATAATATAATATAATATAATATAATATAATATAATATAATATAATATAATATAATATAATATAGTATAATATAATATAATATAATATAATATATAGCATTTTTGTATGAGTATACGTTAAGCATAATATACATTGATATGTATGATAGAATTATGAGATAATATAATTAAGAGATAATTATCTCATAATTAAGAGATAGTTATATCATAATTACGAGATAACTATCTCATAAGATTCAAACACCACACCACATGTAAGCCACAACTACCCCCAAGCAAGTGCTTATGCAGGTCCAAGAAAGAAACCTGATTTTATGATACAGACAACACTTGTTGGATGAAAAGCAATAAATAATTCAAATATTTTCTTTACAGTTCATTGTTTTTTTTGTTTTTTTTTTCAAGGAAAAGACTACAAATGTACATACATGGCAATGTATAACATTTTCAATGTGCTTCATGTGACAAAACTATCAGATATTACAAGGTGACACAAATAATCAAACAACTCAAGTCAGATATACAGTGTTGGGGATTAATTTGTACACTCTCAGAAATATGGGGACAGTAGGGGTACAAATCTGTATCTTAAGGTACAATCAGTATTAATGTACCAAGAAAGGCTAATATTTGGACCTTAAGGTACCGATGTGTACCTATTCAGCTCTGGAGAAGGTACAAACTAGTTGAAAAACAGTGGTTAAAAGGTACAATTATGTGCCTTAGGGTACTGCCGGTGTGACAAGCCTTTGTACCCCTAAAAGTACAATTCTGTACCTTCTTTTCTGAGAGTGTATGTGTTGTGGCTATTCATGTTTGCATTGTTATTTTTGAAAGTCTGTTGTGGATTGTGTTGTGTTTGTCATTTCCATTATGCTCTTTGCATTTCAGTTCTTGCTTTTGCATTTTAAAAGCACCACTGGGCCACTACACAAATGCTGATTCCCCATGGTATCATTATTTTTGTATGAAACAAATATTGAAAAAGGACCTTTCAAAGCATCTGACACTAAATAATATTATTTTTTTGTGCTGTTGTTGAGTATAAAATTGTAAAAATGAGACATAACATGTGTCAAGGTGTGAGCATGAAAGAATATGTGAATGTGAACTTTGTTTGTTTACTGTCAGCACAGATCATTTAAATGTTGAAGGTGCAGAACATTGTACAAAGCTGAAATTTGGAAGAAATGAACGTAACTTGTCATTTGGTAACATTCTACTGTAATTTCAATGTTTTTGTCCGCTAAGAAGTCTAAAACGGGCAACACGTGTATCTGTCACATAGTTTCATCTGGATGCTCCTCATCTTCTTTTACACTGGCAGGATTATAGGTTGTAGTGCTTTCATCTCTACTGCAACTGGAAAATACAAGCAACAAATATTTCAGTTATAAAATGAATGCTGTCAGTTTTCTATGCAGTCTGCATAAACGTCACAAACCTTCATGGAAATCACAAGAAAAAGCATGGTGATAAAATTTTGTAATAGACTGATGAACTCCAAACTCAGTCCAATAGCCCTTCCAAAAATCCATCTAATGTTAGTTATGTATTTACCCAAATACACCATAAAAACAATGAAGGCAAAGTGTGGCATGGATCTTTTTTAACGTTGGTTTAACTGACACTTTTTATCACGTGTCATGAACAAAGATGGCGTTGTTCGTAACACTTAGGAAACAATGCAAGTTAACATAAAAAATATCTATGCCTCACATTGCAGCACATCTTTTCAGAGCATAGAACATAGAAGATAAAACATACACTTGTTACACATGTTACTAGTAAGTGCAGAAGGCTTTGATGGGCCTGGCCTGTGTGCTCTCACCAGGGGATTGTCTGCATGTGATGGATGCTCTCCGGAAGGGGCATTCCCAGGCTTTCAGGCAGCAGTAGGCTGAGCAACCCGGACAGGATGCTGAGGCCGCCGATTAATATGTAAGGCAGCGACCTGCTAACGTTTCCTGTTTAAACAACAAAAAGAAGGTTAGACAAAACAGAAACATAACTCAAACTCATCTTTAATTCAATACTCTGACAAGAGGTCTTAATACTAAGGTTATATTTACTCTTTTCATTTCTCTTTTCAAAAAACACTATAAGCCTTGTTTAATCATAGTTTATCCTGGAAGGATAAATATGAAAAGCAGACAGTTTTGTGTTCTAAACGGTCTTTAGCATAGCTAGCCTATCACTGTAATGTAGAACACCCTTGAACTCTTGTACTAGGTTTTCTGCCTTGTATTTCTGAAAATAATCTCTCAAGCCTGCATTAAATAAGGATTAGATTTTTTTAATCTGTGTATGGTGATTTCATGCTGGAAAACTGTTCAATGTTACTGAAATAACCAACTGACCAGATAATCACTGTCTGGATGTACAGTATAAACAAATAAATGCACACACAATGTATTGCATAAAAAAAATATTTTTTCCTTCATTAGTCAAATGATTTGGGCTGTGAGGTGGTGCAGTAGGATCTAGCTGCAGCAGAAGAGTACAAGTAGCTGTCAGTGCACGTATACACTGCAGCCAGACCCTTCTCTGCTGAGGTTCTCCTACCCAGATAGATGAAGTACGGCGCGGAGATGCTGCCCACCCGAGATGCCATGGAGCACGTGCCCAGAGCTGTGTTCCTGAGCACCGTAGGGTAGAGCTCTGCGGTCACAGCATACACCATGGCAAAGGCAGCCGTCACACCGAACTTCCCCATCATCTCCAGGGCAATGGCAATACTGCTCATATCTACAGCAACACACACGCACAGAGATAGACTTGTGGTATTATGGGCACTGGGCATTATAAGAGTGAAGGAAGTCTCAATATTTACCAAGGTTTGAAACAGATTTGTATAATATTTAATCAGTGACAACACTGTGAATGGTTGCGAGGCTTCAACAGTGCATAAAGCCTAAAAAGCATCATCCTAGACATGAAAAAAAACATTTTACTAGGACTTAGAAAAAAAAATGTTTTTCACACTTTTACACTGTAAAAAAATATTTACAGTAAACAGTTTTAACTGCACTGCAGCGTTATACTGTATCTTACTCTGTGGTATGAGGTGAATGACCAGCAGCACAGCCCCTCCCTGAAACAGAGTGGAGAAGAGGCACATGCGCCGGGGCCAGCACCGGTACATCAGCCAGGCAATGGTGTATGCTGGCAGCTCAATGGCCGCCGACAGGAAGCAGTTCAGGTAGGAGTCCCCATGCAGGTTCCCTGTGTTCAGAGACAAGGCGAAGTATCCAATAGACAGTGTAGTCCTGAGAGAATGAAAGAAAGAGAGGTAGAGAGAGAGGGGGAGAGAGAGAGAGGGTGGGAAAGAGAGAAGGCGAAGAAGTTCTTTTTGTCCTTTTATCTTCACCAGTGCTTTATTCTCTGCTTGTTTGATTATTATTTAACGTAACAAGAGAGTTCACACACTCACCAGACCAGGCACAGCACGACAGTTATGCAGCGGATGTTGTGTGACCTCACCAGATCACAGATGTTGTGGGACAGTTTTTCAGCTTGGTTGCCTTGCTACAGTGCACGTGTCATAACAAGCATGTTTGAACAGTGCAAGGCCAGTGTGTGGTGGTAAGACGTTAATGTCACTTCAAAACAAAGCAAACAAATCTCAACAATTTACTACACACAGCTACAATAACACACTTGCTTGTATTTTCTTTCTTTTAAACTCAGGGAGAATAGGCATTTTTTTCTGGATGAAGAGTGCTACAGTATTTACACTTTTTCACTAATGGCCATTTATTAAATGCTACAGGCTTGACAGATCTCACATTTTGCCTTAAAACTGATGTATATATACATTTTGATGTAAAATGTATTGTAAAAATACATAATAACACAGCTTATAAGTAATTACTTAGAAAGACAGATCTTTCTCCACAAAAGTTAAAGATGTCTGTGTCTTTTTTACTGTGTATTTTACGGTCATGATTAGATTATTGTATTTTGTCATGAGTCACTTATATTTCTGTTAAAATGTGTAACTTGATTAACTTTTGTGGTGAAAAATCTGTCCTTACAAGTAGTAACTACAAATAGCTTTTACTTAGAAAGACAGATCTTTCACCACAAAGGTTTACCAAGTTAGACATTTTAATAGCATTCCGGTGACTCGCGACAAAATACAGTAATCTAATCATAATAATACAATACACAGTACCAAAGATGGACAGCTTTAACTATTTTACTGAAATACTGTATCTGTCTGTGTAAGTACTTACTTACCAAAGTGTATTTATATACACATTTGTTATATACTAAAACTAAACTTTTTTTTTATTTACAGACTCAAGGTCCAATTGTACATATAAGAACATACACTTACACTTATAGTGCACACAGTACCAAAGATACAGACTTTGGGAGCATTCTGATCAGCCTCACATGTGCACTGTGCCCTGGAACTGCTGGTGGCATTCCCCATCACCGTGGGGCTTTGGAACCCTCCGCTGTGAGCCTCATTCCTGTCGCTTTGTGGAAAACTACAAAGGTCTCTCCAGCCCCACCAATGCGTTCACAAAGAGGCCACTATTTTGCAAATTCCTCACAAATGTTATACGCCTGAGTGATAATAAGTTTTTCTAGCAGCTACCTTAACTAGCTTTGATTTGGTGTGAAATTCACCTCATGATTGTGTGGTGAACCAGCAACACATTGTTCAGTCAGCTCTCTCCTTAAAGAAGGGGGTATGGACTTTGTCTACAGGGAACAAATTATATCCAAATGGTTTTCTGTACTACACTATTTGGGTTCTACAGTTTTAGATAAAATAACCTCTTTATGACAACAGCAATTTGAGTTGAGTTGTCATACCTGTCAGTTTCCAAGTAGCCTGGCTTTAAGGTTGACATTCTGGATGTCCCTAAAATATACTGCAGAGAGTCTACTACTGCATTGTGCCAGCTCCACACAGCCCTACCCGCCACGCACACTCCGCTGTGACCCCCATCTGACCTGAGCGCGCTCAAAGATGACCTCTGGGGCAGAGACATTGTTCTTCCGGGCCGCGTCCCTTATAATGGCCTCCGCCTCATCCACCCTCCCCTGAGACAGAAGCCACCGCGGAGACTCTGGGATGAACCTATGCAAACACAATCATGGTAGTAAAACGTCCGTTGGGAATCTTCTGTTTAGCTTAACTCAATTTAGCTGGTGGAAGTTTGGACATCAGCAACGACTCAAGGAGGCGAACTGGAGAATATCCATCTATTGCAAGATGACAAAACTCAGCGTAATGTTCCGAATGCCCAATCAGTCTTTGTATACAGCGGCCTCTGTATTCATCAATGTCTGGGTGCGCCAGTCTATGAATATGCCAGTCTTCCAGTAAGCCAGTCACGAAGCATGTGGAACATACTCCGGATTCAGCAGAGTATGCTCAGTGGCCTTCTCCCACAAACATACTTGGCTAACTGATTGGGCAGTTTTCTCTTGATCAGGTGTGAACTGTCTCTTTGTGATGATCATGATAAGATTACCGTTTGGGAGCTGCTTAATTTGACCACATCCTTAGCAGTTTCAGGTGGGGCAACTATATAATTCCTTATAGTTTCCACTTTGAATGCTATTGACCACATATAGCATATGATTGATTCTCATGAATCACATTTCGCTTCATCACAAACATGGCCAGTGGCAATGCTGTCAATCTCAAGGTTGTCCTCTCTTTGGTCATTAGAAGATCTTACCTGTCATTTAGACTCATACATTGTCACACCGGACTTTGTTCAGCCTTCATTGTAACTTACTGGGTCTAGCAATTTGGAGCTATGATGAAATCATCTCTTTGGGGTTTGTAAGGAGGCATTTAAGAATGAATACAATCAAGAAGACATGCTAATCTAATCAGTACACAAAAGGCCATCTGACCGGAAAGCCTGAAATACATTAAGTACAGGACAGGAAATTGAAGTACGAGTACGCTACTAAGTTAGGTAGTGTATAAAAAAAAGGGACAATTTTTCAGCAGCTATGGCATATTGAAGAATTTCACAATCTGTGCAGCCCTACTAATAAGGTAACAAGCCTCCATCAGGGTCACATTTTGAACTGAGGTAGCCACCAGGATACAAAAACATGTTTGAATTTAGTACATTCCTGACATATATCCTGTTCACACTCCCCTCCCTGACTCAACTGTCACACAGCTGAAACACACACACACACACGCACACACGCACACACACGTACACACACGTACACACACACACAAACGTACACACACACACACACACACACTCACGCACACACACATACACACACACACACGCAGCACACCTACCACCAGAGAGGCACGCAGAGGAAGCCTGGAAGGGTAAGAGCGAGCTGTAACATCCGCCAGTCTCTGATGGCATAGGCCGCCACAGGCAGCAGCATGTAGCCCACAGCGAAGAACAGACACACACCCAGAGTCCCAAACAGCACTCGCACCGATGGGCTCAGAATCTCCATCCCTACACACACACACAACTGATTTAGATAAAACACCAGGGGAGGCATGTTATTACACTCAGATTCCCATGCACGACACACAATTCCACAGTAGGCCATTACACAATAGGCCATATTTTTTTTTTAAGTCTGATCATTCTAATAAGGCTCTAACATTCAATACCAGTCTTTCTTTCTCCATGACTTTAGGCTTTATTCACAAGTGTCATTACAGATTCTTTTTTTGAGTTTATACCATATTTACTGCAAATGTGAGGCACCAATAGCATTTGGGGGAGAATAAAATAATCAGGGACAAGCAGTACCTAAGATGAATGCAGCTACATAGTTGGAAATTTGTCCCATGCCCACTATGAAATAGAAGACACAGAACCAGAGCCATGATGTAGAGAAGATCTGAATGAGAGTGAAAATGGTCTGTACTGCCATAGTCGAGAAAAGCACCAACTTTCTTCCAAACCTGGAACATGAACGCAGGCAAAAGATTAAAGACCAAACACATCATGTTATATATATTATACACAACCCATGCCAATGAAATAGAGCTGAAAAAAGCCTTAGCCAAATCCACAACCGCCATGTGTTTGTGTGTGTGCACATAAGGGCAAAGGGGATGTTTTCAGCAATTTAACTCCCCTGTCCACATTCTTCTTGGAGTTAGTATAGACACTGTTCTGCTCCAAATAGTACAATAACTAAAATATTTAAACAATAAAGTACAATAATTAAATATTTAATTTTATTTGCCATCATATACAGTTTGCACAAGTGCCTTTTTTAATTATTCGTTAATTATTGTACTTTTTTTGGCACTTTTAAATGAATGAAGACAAATGTTGGAGACAGTCTCATGGATTACGCTATATCTTACATGACACATCTGCCTAACACTTTTCAACTATTTTGGAAAGTGTGCATGAGTTATGCTGTAAACCAAATGCACAAAAAGCTATTGAGTTCATGAACATGTTGAATGTCACATTGAATGAATTTGTGTGTGTGTGTGGTGTATCCTATAGATATTAAATCTCTGTCTCTCTCTCTCTCTCTCTTTCTCTCTCTCTCTCTCTTTTTCTCTCTCTTATATCATCACCTGTCAGACATCTGTCCAGAGACAAAGGAACCAGCAAGGACTCCGAGGAAGAATATAGAGGACGTCATGGGAGGTTTCCAGTCATCATCACACACGAGATCCCACTTAGGGACATCCAGGCACAAAGCAGCATGTTATTTGTTTGAACGTGATTGAAACAGGAATGTGCATTATACATTGCATTATAAATTGCATTTTACATTGGATGTATAACCTGTAACAACATTTAAACTTTTCAGTATGTGTTATTTACACTGTAGGGATACAATGGCTCTGCAACCCATTTCCAGTTTCCAGAACTGATAAAACAAATCACTGTTTATGATTTAATCACATGCTGCAATAAACTGTTCTCCTTAATGAAGTACGTTAGACACTGCTCACATCATATACTGTATTCTGTTAGCGCCATAAAGTGAGATATGGTGCTGACAGGTCAACCTGCAAGCCAACCCAAGGCTGTCGCTTCTTAGATATAAACCATAACAAGCTGTACTTTGAACCAAAGATTCTAGAGCGCTACGCGCTTGCTTTGAACCGCAGTACACGTTTACAATATGTTATAACCATGGTAACCAGCCTTCAATCATAAATTGTTCAGCTAAAATTTAGGCTGACGTGAATAAGAAACAATTTGTGTCACACTGACTTTTTCTGCTTTCCTGGCATTTTTTGTTCATTGCCTTGATAAAAAAATATTTTTAATTTTAAAAATTGCAACCATTTTATTGTGAAGGGCGGACCTAGCCCAAATGAACGATTATAGGCCCAAATTTCCAAACTAAAGTATGAAGTATGTATCGAACCTGCGTTTACACTAAGGGGAAAACAATGTAAAGTCTCAAGACAAAACAGCCGCTAACACAATTCATAAGTAGCAGCCTGTTAAACCAACGCGTAGAGAAAAACTGACCAATGCTCCTTTTCGTTCTTCAGAATTAATACCTCCAGAAACTTTACTTGAAAACATACCTCTGATACTATAGTAGATATGTATTGCTGCTGGTCGTATACCCATCCATCTTTGCAGACTTCTTGTTGTATCTCTGAAACGTTCACGTCTATCCATGGCTCGTACCCTTTGTCTGAGTAACTTTTAATCACACTAGTGTTGTATCTGGTGCATCTGCTGAGTCGCAGTATCCCACCATGCTCTTCCCAGGGAATACTCACGTTTCTCCATTGGGCTGTGATGTTGTGGTGTGCGGGAATATGGCAGTGGTGAGGTGGAGTGTCACCCATAAAAACAATGGACAGACCTGTAAACCCATTTGGTATAATGCTGCAGCATAAGAGAAAGAACACTGTCTGTTGAAAAGGTCCCCAGTCCCCGAGGAAGGAGGTCCGATCATCATAATCGGCCCCTTGCATCTTGAATTTGGCCGGAGGGGAGCTAGGCTAAGCTACAGCTGAGGTGGTAGCTTGTCTAGAGAGTGACATTGTGTCCCCAGTGGTTCGAGTAACATTCGAACAGTTTCCCACCCTGGGAATAAGCTTTGCTTGTAAAGCCCACCATTCGTATCGTGTCACAGCACTGTTTCCATTGTACATTATGTGTGTGTATATGTATGATTTATTAATCACAATCACATACATTAATGTGACTGTACATCATATAAGCGTGCTTTCCGTTGTTTTCTTAGCCTCCGTTTTTACGACTAGGCTATATGACAACCCACATACATGCGCCCTGCCGCCCTCTATGAATACGTATAGCCTAGAATCTGAATGCACCAAAGTGACGCATAGTAACAGCAGTCAGAGGTCACTGCAGTTTTCAGTGCCCAAAAGCCGTATCGACTGATATGATATTGCAGTATCTGAGTGTTAGTTCCTGTTGTGAAAAAGACAGTTTACGAGCAGGTCAAGTAAGGATCTCAAGCCAGTATGAAAGAAAGTGTAGTGTTAACCATTAACTATGCATGTCCTGCCCGCACTAGAACGTTTTATCATCAGACTAAGATATTTATCAAATCCCTTTTTGTTATTAGGCCTATAGGACTAAGCCACCAGGCTATATAAATAGTAAGAGTTATGCCATAGATATTTTTATAGCTATTGAATCCAAAGGGTCAGGTTAGTCTGCTGCACAATAAGCGGTTCAGATTTTTTTCTTACAATCACTGGCATATTTTTCCACACAATCCCTCCACGTTTAAAATAGTGTTATAGGTCGATACAACAAAATGTGGTTTTATTTAAAAACAGTGTTCTCGCAAACATTAGCAAAGTTAGTTATTTGAAAAACAGTGTATCAAAGTAGTTTAGCATAATAAGAGAGTCTGAAAGATCCTTGAAGTCACACTGGCCTTTCCAGTTGATGCAAAACTTATGTAAATAGTTGGTGATTAATTGCTTTGTGAGACTTCCACTGTTGTAGGGATATTGCCCACTCAACTGAAGCGTAACCTTTATGATTAGTGAGGAGAAACAATCTTGTCAGCAATTAATAGAATTAATGATGAACCTTTTTGAATAAATGCCAAGAGGCTCAGGCCTTTGTCAGAGTTCAAATTTCAACTGAGGAGAAGCTTTAAAAGCAAGTGACCATTGAAGGACTCCTCACAGGTGGAGAACAAGTAAGTCAATGTTAGTTATGTTGTCATGTGCATGCTGGACAGGTGTTGTGTAAGGCTTCATTAGCTATAACTTTCCGTGTATGATCTAATAGGATCTGATCTTTTTTTTCCCTTTTGTACGTATGGTTTTTCCCCACTTCTTCCATTTAATGCATGACTAGTGATATTAAAATTTTCTGATCAAACATTAATATTTTGGGGAATTTAAAGGAATACAGTAATTGCATCAGCATAAATGTTTGCCTTTAAAAACTGCAGCTTTGTCAATGTTTTTTTTTAAATATAATTTATTAATAATACATAATAGTAATATTTTTTTTTTGCTACTGTAGCACTGTAGCAGTTGTCTTTTCCCAACTTTGTGCCATGGCACTGATGGCACCAACCCACCCTGCCTACTTCCCCCTCACCCTCAGTGTTGTTGCCTCCTGTTTTTCCACCAACTGTGGATTTTAATTCTGTCTAAAGCCATTCACAGTTTAGTCACGTGTAATTCCTTTGGGTCTTTACTGGGGGGGTGTTGTGGGGCATGCTGGGAGAGAGCTATGTTAGACACGTTAGAAGGGGAGGGTGTTAGGGTGGTAACGTGAGATTATCTGGAGAAAAAGCTGCCCCAAACAGACTTGAGACCTCAAAATATTCTGTGATAAATGTGACGCTCATTTTCTACACATTGCTGCCCAGTTAGTCAGTATCAGCAGTGATTAGTTCGGTCTTTAAAGGCTTTTCACCAGCAGGGCTCATACTGTGCTGTGCTGTGTGCAGTCTGGCAAGTGCTTGAGACATGTCAGGAGGTCGGGAGCGTGCCGTTCCGAGTGGTCATTCTGCCGTGCTTCTCCTCCTCCTTCTCCTTGCCAGGGACTCTGGACTCCGACACTGACAGCAGAATGGGGGACTATGACGAGGACACAGCCTTTCTGGGCCAGAGAGGGCCCTTCTTCATCATCACCTTCCTCCTCCTCAACGCCCTCTGCCTCTCCACGGGCTTCGCCGGTCTCTATTTCGTGTTTGTCGGGGCCACGCCACCCCACCACTGCCAGGTTCCTGAGGTGAACCTGACCGAGGCGTGGAAGGAAGCCATCATCCCGTCGCAGGTGGGTGGCGGGCAGGAGGAAAGGAGCATGTGCAGCAGGTACAGGCTGGATGTGGTGAGGAACTACTCGGACCTCGGGCTGGTCCCGGGTGTTGACGTCAACGTCACAGACATTGAGCAGGAGTCTTGTGTGGATGGATGGACCTACAGCAAAGATATCTTTCAGTCCACCATTGTTACTGAGGTAGGTCATTCATGCCAACAGACATGGGACATGCTACTGATAACAAATGCAAAATGTAGTGCATAATAAACTGGTGATGTGAACAATAGTCCAGAATTTATTAGGAACCATAAGCACTTAAAGATAAGTGGGATAAAGTACCATACACACTGAATCAACAGCTAATTCAAAAGCATTTAAATTGTTTTACATTTTAAACACATGTATTTATTTAAAAGGGTGCCTTGCTAATTTGTTAAAGCATGCGATGAAACGTTAACCCTGTCAACATGTAAATAAAAAAGGTAAATTATGTGATTTTCACCTCTCCAAAGTAGTGATATTCTATTTAACATCATGTGCATGTTGTTGTCTCGTTCCCAGTGGGATCTTGTATGTGATGAACAATGGAAAACCCCTCTTGCCTCCTCTACTTTATTCATCGGGTTTCTGATCGGATCCCTTGTCTCGGGTCAACTATCAGACAAGTATTTACCTTTTCATGGGGAACCTTAACGAGTGCTTCATCCTTTAGCCTAATGCTATTATTGCTGCTTTTAACATTTGAATATTATCAGTTCTCAATCACTGACAACACTCAGTTGATCCCATCAGTGATGGTAGTGGAGCAATGGCTTCATCTACTGTTTGAACACAGATACTGCACAGCTCAGAGGCGTAGGCAGGAGGGCAAAAATTAGGACAATTCTAAGGGCCCAGCATTCACACTAAGGACACTAATATAATTTATGATATTATTCAATAATAGAAGTGCACCTAGCACAGTTTAACCAGCAAAGCACTAGTCTTCAGAAAAAAATCACACATTTGGTGAGTGGTCAGTGTTCCTGTTCATTGTTACCTGATGTCCTTTTCCATCCTCTGTCCTCAGGTTTGGGAGAAAGAAAGTGGTTTTCATTTCGCTGGCATTACAGATGCTCAGTATACTTGCACAGTCCTTCTCTCCATCATGGCTGGTCTTCTGCATCATCTATGTTGTAGTGGGTGGTTCACAAGTCTCTCTGTTCATCACTTCGTTTGTTCTGGGTAAGTAGGAGGAGTTAGGCATTTTGATCTCTAACCTCTTCACTGCAAGAGGAACAATCATGCAATCATATTAAATATAACTTTTGTAGGAGTTTCCCATGTAGTTGTCCGATAAATGTACTTAATTTTTATGTTTTTATGGAGGGAATGCCAAAGCCTTCTTCTTCCACGTTCTCACACACACACACACACACACACACACGCACACGCACACACATGCGCACACACACACACACACACACACACAAACACACACACACGCACACGCACACACATGCGCACACACACACACACACACACACACACACACACACACACACACACACACACACACACACACACACACACACACACACACACACACACACACACACACACACATACACACACATCACGTCAGTAGGACAAGTTGAGGCATGAGTGCTGATGCTTACTTCCTTGTCACAGGCACGGAAGTGTTGAGCAAATCGTTACGTGTGATGTTCACCACTCTGGGGGTGTTCCTGCACTACTGCATTGGATACATGATGCTGCCTGGGTTTGCCTTTGGAATGAGGGACTGGAGGCCTCTTCTGCAGATTCTCTCGGGCATCATGGTCATCTACATACCGCTGTGGTGGTAGGTCCTTCACACATCAGGGCCTTTACCAGGGATGCTATCATGTTCATTTACTCACATGAACGATGGATATATGATATGAGTTTTTCTCACTACCTAAACACAATGAATGAGACAGTGGTATTGCATTTAAACCATGTTAGTCAAGCTGAAATTCCATGTGTATGTGTGGGTGGATTATTATTATTGTAGTTGTTGTTGTTGTTGTTGTTGTTGTTATTATTATTATTAGTAGTAGTAGTAGTAGTAATAGTAGTTGTAGTAGTAGTGGTGGTAGCAGTAGTAGCCTAGTAGTTGTAGTAGTATAGTATACATGAAACATAATACCACAGGGTGAGCAGTGTCAGTACACATACTTCACACAAGTACCTTTTTTGTGTAGGTTAGTTCCAGAGTCTCCGCGGTGGCTGCTGTCTCAGGGGAGGGTGGAGGAGGCGGAGGCCATCGTGAGGTACGCGGCCCGGAGGAACAAGGTCACTGCCCCAGAGGTCATCTTCAAAGAGGAGAAGGTTTGAGTTTCCTAGTTCCACTGCTTCAGGGGCCCAAAAATGATAATATTATGTCTTCAAATGTCCTCAAAGGGCCCCCATCAGTGCACCCCCCCCCAAAGTGGTGCTTCTGCAGCTGTCATTTAGAGGCATAGAACTGATGCCTTATTTGACCCCTTACAAAATCAACACTGTGCAATTATCGTAAGTACATAGACTAAGTTATGAGATAACCGTGTAATTCTACATTACAGGTTGAAGAAGATCCCACTGACACAAAGACTTACAACATATTAGACCTCTTGAAAAACAGTAAAGTGAGGATCATTACCTTTTTGTGCCTGCTGTTGTGGTAAGTTCATACCATCCTGTTTTTTTTAATATTTATTAATTATTTAGTAATACATCCTGAATTGATGCTTTGCTGTATTTATTTAGTAATACGTTAGTAATAAAAAAAAAACAAGTCCCGTCTTTTTTACCGAGCATTATTGCATCTTTGCATCATTACGTCATTGCGTTATTGTGTTCTTCCTCTCCGGCGCCAATGGACTGCAGGAAATGTTGTCTTGTGTTTTTCTTGCCAAACTGTGAAGCACTTTGAGCTGCATCTTGTATGACTTGTGCTATGCTATTAAAGATTATTATTATTATTATTATCATTATTATTATTATTATGTTTTTAAGTTATCTTTTTCTGCTCTCTCTAGGTTATCTACAAACATGGGTTACTATGGACTGTCTTTAAACACGTCCAATCTAAGTGGTGATCCATTCCTCAATTGCTTTCTGTCAGCTGTTGCGGAGGTCCCTGGGTATATTGTATCTACTGTTCTTCTGAAGACCTGTCCACGGAGACCTCTTCTCATGTCCTTTCTCATCATAGGAGGGGGCTTTCTTCTATTGATTCAGATCATTCCAGAAAGTAAGAATATTTGACTTTGTCAATCAATGAAAATTCAGCACTGAACTTACAAATGGTTTTCAAACAGTAAAGTTAATATAATCTATTCTGCTCTCCCTCTCTCTCTCTCTCTCACTCACTCTCCCTGTGTGTGGGAATTTCAGGTTTGCACTGGCTTGCCTTAACCCTGGAGATGATAGGCAAGTTTGGCTTCACCATGGCCTTCACTGTAGTGTATGCCTACACCGCAGAGATGTACCCCACCGTGCTGAGAAACGTAGGCATGGGGATGTGCTCGTCCGCAGCCCGCATTGGCAGCATCACAGCACCGTACATCATTTACCTGGGTAAGCTCTTTAAGCTCTTCATTTCTGATAGCTCTTCTTTTTAAGCCCTTTTTGTGTCTTTAATCAGAGAGGATAGTTGGAGAGATGACAGGAAATAGCAAGAGAGAGAGAGATGGGGGAAATGATCAGGAAATGACCTCAGGCAGGAAGCAGGAACTGAACCAGTGTATGGTATGGACACCATAGCCAACCGCACAAAGGCACCTCCACACCGTCTATTCTTACATATATATTATATGGGCATCCTTAAATATATATATTATATGGACATCCTTAAAAGTACTGCATTACTAGCATGATCATCTAATAATGGCTATGCATTCCTCAAATATGTCAGGAGACAACAGTGTTGAATTTTTTTTTTTATTGAGAACAGTTAGGATTGATATTGAAGCCTGATGTGTTGCTCAGGCTGACCTATGTGACACACAGTTTAGGTTTAGCAGCTATCATTTGGTATTTATATGAGGCATTCGAGATGTAAGTGGGAACGGTTGAGTCGATGGCCTACCATTATTGTTTTATGTAAAATGTAATGTAAAATGTCCCAGAACTGATGTCCATGGACTGATGTTAAAGGACTGAAGCAATACATTAAACACTGCATAAAAACTGAAATACAACACATCATTTCTAACACAGAGCTCTCTGTTTTGTATGCCCGTTTGCCACAGGCAACATTAACAGGTACCTGCCCTACATACTGATCGGGAGCCTGACGGTGGGGTCGTCGCTTGTGAATCTGTTCCTGCCAGAGACGTTTGGGCGAGAGCTTCCTGAGACAGTGGAGCAGATGCAGAGATGCAGGGGGTACGAGCCTCTCCCGCCCTGATACCATACCTAGCCTAGCCTAGCCTAGCCTAGCCAGGTGTATGATGCTGCCACAGCTAGGCTGCTATTGCTTGATAGTGAGGCTACTGTGTTAACGCCTGCTCTGTCATTAGGTTGTGTCCACAAAAGAAGAAGACAGAAGACTGCTCTGAAGCAGGAGAGTTCCACAAGCCAACTGTTCTGAATCAGTCTAAACTGTAATTACTGGTCCACTGCTCATCAGGCATTGCAAGAGACCCCCGTGCTGGACAGCTTCACTGTTTTGCACATTGCAGATGATGAGAAAACATGACACAAATATATATTTT
Source organism: Coilia nasus (assembly GCA_027475355.1). NCBI lineage: Eukaryota > Metazoa > Chordata > Actinopteri > Clupeiformes > Engraulidae > Coilia > Coilia nasus. The sequence goes on from CM050214.1 coordinate 27,565,199, forward strand.
AAATATTTTTTGTAGCACAAACTATCTTTTTAATGACACATGCATTGTCTTTGTATTTTTTTAATCAGATATGTTTTTTTTCCTAATTACTCACTGAATAAAACTGCTTGTGTAATTCCCTGGTTCTGCAAATCAGGGAAACCAGCGAATAAACTGTAAACAGTTATATCTGAAAAACACACCAAAAAACAGCTACAAACTGTAAAAACAACAGAACTCTTGTGGAGACTGTAGCGATTTTGTTTATGACAAATGAACAGACAGAACAAGAATAATTTTCCACATTGGAAAAATTCCAAGGAATAACATCTGTGTAAATAGCAAATGTTCCATACTTCACTGAACTACCTTTCTGTATATGCTGCCTTCTTATTGTAGTGCATTTCTGCTCCTTTGTGTAAGCTATTATTTATATACTAAGGCATTTTATTTATGTGATGTCCAGGTACTACTCGGAAAATCAGAATATCCTGAAAAAGTGCATGCATTTCAGTTGTAACTCACCTTTAAAGATGAAATGTTTAAAGGCTCAGGACCCTTTGCATGTGTTTTGCATTACTTAACTGATTAGTGTATGACACTTTGAGCCTACAATACAGAGGTTTTTTACAGTGTTCTCATTTTCTGAGTTTTTGGGTTTGAGGTTTTAATAAGCTGTAAATCATAATCAGCAAAATTACAACAAAAAGCTTGAGATATCTCACTTTGCATGTAATGAATCTATAAAATGTTTTGGTTTCACCTTTTATGTTGGATTGCCTGAATAAAACAACTTTTACACGATATTCTAATTTTCCGAGTAGTACCTGTAATTTTGTACAACAATTGACATTATACTAAATCATTCAAAAATCCACTCTAACGACTTCCAGTTCACATTCCTCTTTTTGCCCACTTGTTGCCCATGATCTTGTTTTAAAAGGTTAGCCTGAATAGTTGGAAAGGTCTATCTGTTTTGGGTTCTGCTGAACAAGGATGTGTCTGTGTGTGTTTGTGTTTCCTTTTTATGTATTTATTTATTGGGGGGGGTGCATGCTAGCCTGGTAAACCAACTCCTTGTACTTCATTTAATTTTGTACAGAGGGTTTGGCAGTGTTGTATAGAGAAACGTTTTCTTCCTGGAGGTGTGGACTGAAGTTTGAAACAAGTGGCTCTGCCTTTAATCGTTAATGTCTGGTCGTGACATATGCAATTAGCCTGCCTAAGCACTACAATTCAAATGTAGCACACAAAGTCGCTCACGAACACTCCCTGTTTGCTGATTGGCTAGGCAAAATTCTGCCTAAGACAGCAATGTCAGTGTAAACACTGCCAGACCATCTGTACAAAATGAAATGAAGTACAAGGGGCTGGTTTACCAGTCTATGGTTTACCAGGCTAGGGGCATGCCACATGGTGTCTTTAAGGGTGCAAGCAAGTGTGATTATAGTACAGCTATAGTAAGGCGTACATTATGGAGCTGCACCACAAGAAGGATACAGCTGATTACAACTGAACAGTAAGTAAATTGCACTGATGCAGAGGCAAAACAGTCACGTGAAAGAGGGTAGTACAGCAAGCAGTCCTGCGAGCACAATTTTATTGTCTCTGTGTTTTATTGTCACTTTTTAAAAAGCATTTTGGACTTTTTATGCCTTCAATCATTGAACAGTGGAGATCTGACAGGAAATGAAAAGTCAGAGTGAGATGGGGAAAGATTGGGAAATGACCTGAAATGAACCTGGCTATCCGAGTTTATGGTAGAGGTGCCTCATCCAACTGCGCCACAGCGCCCCCTTGTGGCGACTTTTGTAAATTTGTATTTTGCTATATTTTCAAACACAAAATGTGTATATTCTCAAAGGACAGTAGCATTCACATGCTTTTCCTTTCTATTACAGTCAGCGTGCCAACTTTGTTTGTGAGCTTGGTTGTAATTACAATTCTTTAGTCAATATGTCGATTGACAAGATAAAGCACATTCACACATAGTCAGGGCAGGAATTTCACGAGGGCCATGAGGGCCCTCTCAATTTGGCCTTTTGCCCTTGAAAAATATCTGCCAGAAGGCAACAGTGGCCCTGATGCCCTTCACAAAATTGACAACACAAAGGCCCAAGTGGCCTTGCCCCTAAAATGACGAAATTCCAGCCCTGCACATAGTAAATATTTAAATCAGGAAAGCCTCCAGAGTTGATAACAACAAAACAAAACACATAGTGTAGTTAATACTTCACATGTCATTTTCTCTCATTACTTGTTCAGTCAGCCTCATTAAGAGTTATACTGTACAGTGCTGAAAGATGAAAGCACACATATACAAGGTGCACATAGTTGTATAAACCATAACCACCAGTTTGACCTGCATCAGTCAAATTTACTCTCTCAGTTTATCAACCTTCACTCATACAATCTTTTTTTAAAAGTATTTTTTGGCATTTTTATGGCTTTATTTAGACAGGACAGTGAAGATGGTGACAGGAAGTCAGTAAGTGGGAGAGAGAGACGGGGTAGGATTGAGAAATGACCACAGGCCGGATTCAAACCTGGGTCCCCATGGTCAGGTGCTCTAACCACTGCGCCACTGCACCCCCTCACTCATACATTCTTAAACTTAAACTTAGGGCAGCCAAGAACTTGGATACTTTGAGATGCGCCAACTTTTGTTGTTTGTTGATTTTATCTTAATTACTTTAAGAAAAAAAAGCTGTACTTGTCATCAAGCAGAGCTACAAAATGCAGTGCCAAAAGACCCAAGACCGCCCTTCCCTTCCCCACAACCAGCACCTTGCAGAGGTGGGTGCATACACAAGCAGTGCCTCTGTCCGGCATCAGCACTACGCGAGCATTCCCCAGACACACAGCTTGCCTGTGGCTGTGGGTTGCCCTGCTGACCACTGTGTGCTTTTTCGTGTGCGTTGTTTATGTCTTGTTTGCAGTAGGCTTCTGTTTGTTCTTGTGTGCCCTTGTCCACACCCTCTTGCTGATTAATGAAATGGTTGCATCGTCTTCCTTGCTACTCTCTCTCACTTCGATTATTTAAGTTCCATACATTTTGGTCGATCCCAAGTACTGAATTGACGATGAGAACATTTGTGTTTGGGTTCATGCTTGTTTGCATCCTCACACAGTCTGTGTTCTGTCCATAATCCATGACTTATACACCTGTGGTGGTGGAAGTGGTGTGGGTCTGGTTGTAGTTGTAGTAGTAGCATGGGAACCAATTAGTCCCTCAAAGTATGCAAATATAACACTGCAATATCAAAAGGGCACCCTTATATCCAATATCACGTCTGCCCCAGCATATTTGTTCACTGACCGATGTGATTAGAGGCATTAGTTTAGTTAACCACTATCCTATTTGATGCACTATTGGTCATTGTGTCTACGCTAATTTCTGCACAAGACATTGTTAAACCTTTGCAAAGACACAATGTAACATACTGCTGTGTGCGTTATAGCGTTATAGCGGCTCTTGCCTGGCGTTCAAGACTCCACCCACACCTTCAAATACAAGTGAAAGTAAAAGTGAGTTTACGAGGTGAACGTTGTAACAGTCGCCGTTGTGTCAGTTTAGCATGGAGGATTTACGTATTATCTTGGAACTAAATATTTTTCTGTTTTTACATATGGAATACATCTTTTACAGCATCTTCAAGGTAAGCATCGTACGAGAAATAGCCTAGCTTTGAACACCCAACTGAAAAAATGATGTTCGCAAATAACAGCTGTGGACATTAAAGCCTTCTGCAAGAGGGTTTAACTATAGACAATATGGTTTTTTTTGCCATGTCTGTTTGTTTTGACGATATTGTTTAGGCCTACATCAGAGACATGGCAATCGACTTGGGTCATGATTTCCTTTTGTTGATTTTTTTGTATAATTTTAAATAGGGTACGTCGCCAGAATGTGAAAGCGAAAGTGTTTATCGCGTGCAAATCAACACAAGCAAATTGTGTGTAACGTTGCATGGCAGAAATCTGTAGCAAGCCTGCACACATTAATTTTATTTGCTACCATTACGAAGTACTATGATATCTATGATAGATGTTTATGAATCAGTCAGGTTAAGTCCGTTTTGTGAAACCAAATGATAGCTGCGCAGGCCTATGGGTGTTTCCCAGTTGAGTTATCAGTTTTCTTTTACATGGAATTTGGCTTGTGCGTTTTTCCCCTCCCTGTGGTTTACAGCTTCTCCTCTTCTTCACCTCAAATACCCTACTGTAGTCCCAGAGTGCATCAGTCAAGATTTGTGATAATAATTATTGTTGTTATTTTAATGTTTGTTCAGAGACATCTTTGCTTTAGTTTGTGTAGGCTACTCTTTTCATTTCTTTTCACAATAAGCTCCCAGCTGCCAGCCTGTTGACAGCCATGCAGCAGTGCTGGGGGGTAGAAAAGCTACTTCAGTAAATTCCCGAAAATGAGTGCAGAGCTCTGGGTCATCTTTTCAGGTTCTTATATACGATATCTGGGGACCATATGGCTCTTGAAGCGTAAAAACCTTTTTGGTTCAAAGGGGGAACGTAAAACCTAGAAATGGGAAACATGTGCTACTTAGAGCAAACCCTTATGTTCCCAGTATGTGCCATCTCAATAGAAATGTAGAACTCTGGATACAAAGGAACCTGAGAACACAGGAACAACCTCAGCCCACTACTGCACACGTTTAGATAGGCTGTCTCTCAAATGAATGCATATTGTTTGAAAGGATAATACATCATTCTTTCAACATCTCAATTAGTTTAGTTAGTTGAGAAAATGAATTGCATGTATTTCTAAGCATATGTGTGATTTACATTGGTATAAAATATGCAAAATGAAGAGGGTACAGCAACAACAAAAAAAAGAAAGCACGACACTGATGTAGGTTACTCTTAGTTCAGAAGGACCAAACCTATCAGATATAAACAAACACAGGACTTTGTGTAACTGTGCACAACATGCACGCTAGCATCCAACAGGGGCCAAGTTTATCCACACAGTCTGCGGCTGCATAGATTGAAGCTAAAACCACGTTTGTATTATCGTGTCAAACATCTTCATTGAAAGGTAGCTGCAGGTTTGAAAGACATCCAGCCATCAGCAGGCTTTCATAAAGCTTCAGGTCATGTGACCTTTTCGCTGCAATAGGTTCTGTGTGTGATATCTGTGAACAATCGCCTCAGCCCTGCTGCTTAGTCTCCGGTAACTCATTTTTGTGCCGTCTTCAAGACTTAAGTTGTTTTAGTTAGTTGTAGTTGTTTGATAATTCAGATACAGCCTGATAATTCAGATTCTTATACTCCAAAATTTAATTAGCAAAAGATCAATTCATAGCAAAACTAACAACACCAGTAAATAAATGTTGTCGCTTCAACACCTAAACCAGTTTTTGTTGTTGATGGTTGATCTTAACTGACAATCAAATTAGCCTCCATCTCACACTCCATTAGGCTTTTAAAATTCCTTTTTGCTACTGAATGTGAAAATCCTTGAGACTAACTACATTTGTAAGAATAACACGAAAAATGCTCATGTGAATCTCCAGTTGACATGCTGAAGCCAAAGTACATAGTACACAGATGTACAAAGATACACAGATGACAGAAAAATGACAGTCCTACCTCTGTTCTCAGGACATGGGACTGGGGCAGGATCCAAAAGTGAGAAAGTGACATTTTTTCAATTCAAAAACAAGTGGACTTGTTTTATGAACTGGACTGGAACATTAAAAACCGCAAATCCTTATTCTTCTTATTCTGTAGACAGAATACAAAAAGAAAAACAACGACACAATGACTGAACAATAATGGAACAAACGCAACTCTATAAATACACAAGGAAGTTAACTAAGGCAAAACAAAAAGTCAATAGGGTGAAGATAGAATAAAATAATTCATACAGCAACCAAGGAATCCACCGAAACAGGTGGGGATAAAATCTTGTGAGACAAAAAATTAACAAAAGAAGAAGGAGACAGAACAGACAAGAGGCAGAGTTTAGTCACATGATGACATACTGTAGAAACATACGTGACAACGGAACAAAAACAAGAAGCATATGATTACCTAAAACCAACACACACATAATTTCACACAACAGGAACACATACCAGACACATGCTAACATCTGACACACGACTGACACCTCCTGACATGAGACACGAGACAGACACATCCTGAAATCACTTGTGCTGGATGTCATGTGTGGGATTTACAATAAAAGGCTGTTTGTAGCCTTTATGACAACATATAGCACAGTGATGATATTGACGATGATGACGATGATGATGATGATGATGAAGACAATGACGCAGAGGCGTGTTCCAATACTGTAGATTAGTGACAAGCCAGACTATCTCTTTATTATAGTTTACCACATGTAATTGACATAGGGTTTTTAAATATATGCCTCCACTTTTGCACAAGAGTGCCTGGAGTAGGCTAGTTTAGCAGCAAGTTACACCTCCTAATAGCAGCCCCCCATGTCCCCATTCTTAATGGAGAACAAAGCCCGTGGGCCCTACAATTTACTTTAAGTGAGCTCAGCTGTGCCAGTCATGAAAGTATTTTCTTGAAATAGGCCCCAGGCAGTGACAGCAGGTGCAGGTACAGTGAGTAGGCAGATTGGCCCAGCAGGCAGATTGGCCTTTGGAAGGTAGGTTACTACTGCTCAGGCCGAGCCATAGCTGCTATCATCGCCATAGACTGGACACCACTTTGTGAGGCCTACTAAGTCAGCATAGTCTCATTTGTACTTTTACTGCTTCCAGTGTTTATATATTGAGCTATTGCCATGGAAGGGTGCCCCTTTTACTGGTAGTTTAATCATATAATAATTGTACTCTCTAAATTCATTTCTGTCTTGGATGTAACTTTTATGAAATGTGGAAATCGTGCAGACGTCTGTGTCCTTTGGCCATTTTCAGTGTTATCACAGTGAAAGTAATTGATGCAAAATCTCTTAATGAATATTCAATAATTATCCTGATGGGAAAGACATGACTTAAGCACAAAAACGGATTAGTAAAGTTTGGAAGTGGTAAGTATTCTAACCACAGCGGGTTTGGGGCATATTTTAAAAATGTGGATAGGTTACAATATAAACCTCAGAACAAACCTCAACGGTGTTGGGATATCCCCTTGCCTGAGTTGTCTATACCTTGATTGTGTGGCATTATGTTTTTTTTCTGTCAGATTCAAACAAGCCACATGACCTAGCTCTGGCTTTCAGTGCATCCACATCAACGCAGCCACCAGCCCACGAGACATACCCACATAAAAGCTGTACATACCACTCACTGGCAGCAGTATAGAGGTTGGTTTCCATAGGTTGATTTCTGTGGCCTATATAGCCTACATGGTGAAAAGTTAACAGGCAAAGAACCACAGATTTAGGCCTATATTTTGATATATCGGGACTTTTTATTTGGCACAAACTGGTACACTCCAAACTGGTGCACAAAAAAAAGAGATAAAATAGCAAATACTAATAATTCAGATTTATATAAATAATGATAATAACAATGACAGGGTTTATTAATGATTTATTAATATTATTGAGGTGTCCTTTACTTAAAAATATAGATTATGGCTAAATTCTGAGCAATAATCATGGCTCTGACAAGCCCTAGAGCAGAGTATAAACCCTGTTCCACAGAGATATACTGTGATTTTCTACGTGCAGAAGATCAGCTAAGGTCACGTAAGGACACCTTCATCAAATAGCAGTAGTAGTAGTAGTGAACATTACCACTAAAGCAGTGGGCATGATGTACCACATGACTTTTACTCTGCTATACTCTTTTACTCTCACTATGATATGTCGCCAGCAGTACTTTTTGCAGAATGGCACGGCACAAACTGTAGGCTACCCCTGCGTCCGAAACCTTAGTAGGCACTGCGTTCTATGCAGTGCTTACCACGCGACCGTTACAGTAGTAGTTTCTACATAGCAAGCTAGCCAGTAGAAGGTACAATTCGGACGTACTATCGGCCATCTTTTTTGCCGGATGATTTTGCCAGCTTGTAGCAAATGGTTAGCTGCATTTTATCAGATAATGTCAACGTTTATGTGCATTGGTGACGTGACCAACTATTCACATGGCTTTTATTTACTAAAGTGCATATTTGTACACTGTCAGACAAGCGACCGGTGTCTCCGCCATCTTGGTTACTTTTAATGAGTGGGAAGTTTTGGGTCTTTCTTCTACGGTTTTCAACCTCCCGGTGACTTCTGGGATAGTGTAGTGTAGTTCGTTTGCACACTGCAAAATACTGCCGGAAATAGCAAGCCATCCGGGTACTTTTGGCCCGGCTTCGCCTACTACTGAAAGACTACTAAGGTATTCTAGATCGCGGCTTCCTCGTTTTTGCCTCCTATGCAGGCGGATGGTAAGGGTATTCGGATGCAGCTTACGTGATGTTTACCAGCCCATTTCCTGTCGTGCCTGCAGCCCAGTCCCACCCATACCCATTTGTCATCTGTCTGTCTTTGTTATCGTGCCATGCAGTTCATCGCCCGCATACCAGGGCAAACCAGTAATGTAACTGTTAGAACATAATTATCAGAACAGTGGTGAAACAATAACAATAACAACTAGAAAAGCAGTCATGGAGCGCAGACCTCCGCCAGGGCAGCTCAGATCAAAACCTAATCACTTTTAAGTTAGACCATTTTTGACCTACCCTAAAAAATTTCATCAAAATCCGTCTGTTTTTGAGCTATCTTGCTAACCAACCAACCAACCAACAAACAAACGCAGGTGATTACATAACCTCCACCCCATGGCAGAGGTAATAGCAGTGTTAATTATGCTGAGGTGTCCTTTACTCAAAAATTTAGATTATGGCTAAATCCTGAGCAATAATCATATCTCTGGCAAACCTAGAGCAGAGTATAAATGCCATTGCACAGAGATATACTGTGATTATCTACATAGTACGGAAGGCCAGGTCAGGTCACTTAATGCACCTAAATCAAATAGTAGGTCACCCTGAATATTAGCACTAAAGCGGTGGGCATGAAGGAAGACTCAGGAAAGGCAGATGCCACACAATGGAAGTTATACTCAATGATAGTCCATCATGGCGTGCTGCATGACTTTTACTCTGCACGCCAGCAGCACTTTCTGCAGAATAGCAGGGCACAAAGTGTAGGCTATGTGTGGTTTACCAGCTCATTTCCTGCCATACCTGCAGCCCAGTCCCACCCATACCCATTTGTCATCTGTCTTTGTTATCGTGCCATGCAGTTCATCACCTGCATACCAGGGCAAACCAGTAATGTACCTGTTAGAACATAATTATCAGAAAGTGATGAAAACCTGCCTTTGAATCACTGTATGAGTTAGGAGCATATTCTGTTTTATTTTTTGTTTTGTATGATCTAAATGATATTATGATAGCTACGAATAGCAGTTTGTGTGTGTGTGTGTGTGTGTGTGTGTGTGTGTGTGTGTGTGTGTGTGTGTGTGTGTGTGTTTATGTGTGTGCGCACTCACACACGCACGTGTGTGTATGCGGAAATAATATCTACATGTCATTCATCTCTGAATAACTTTGTTATTGTGCCACTCCACACCCCACCGTCTGTGCAAGATGCAAACACTGCAAAGACTCTTGACTGGGGCCTACAGAGACTGTCTACCCGTGTTCACGCAAGAGTCATTTTGCTGCTGTATTCATCTGCTCCGGCGCCACTGGACTGCAAGAAATGTTGTCTTGTGGTGACCTTGCCAAACTGTAAAGCACTTTGAGCTGCATCTTGTATGTATGAATTGTGGCTAGTTATTATGGCTAAATCGTGAGCAATAATCATATCCCTGACAAACCTAGAGCAGAGTATAAATGCCATTCCACAGAGACATACTGTGATTTTCTACATAATGGGGAAATTGCCATTGCAGGTTACTTGGTAATTACTTAAAGCCTGTAATTACTGCATGCTTCTGACTGCTTCTGTAGGCAGGCAGCAATCGAGTGATACTATGACAGTGTGTAAGATAGCAGTGTGGCAGTCATTCATGTGGACTGATTTTTAAGATTTGCTCTTTACTAATGCTTTGTACAGTGTGTGACGTGAGTTGAATACTAAGTTGGGAATGTAGTTCCAGTAGAAGCCACAGGGTGTCACTACAAGCCTTTCTAATTCAACTTTCTAAAATGTCTGCCGTGCAGAAGTTGTTGGAAGAACAAGTCGTGAGGTGAAAGGGGAGAAGGCTTCACTACATGTAATTATGATGATTTTAATAAAAAGTCACCTAAAAAAATCAAAATTATGCTTGCATTTCTATCATTAAAGTGTAGCTATTAATAGATAGATAGCTGTAGCAGCAGCATGACATACAGAGACAATAACAGCACATTGAAGAAAAGAAAAAGAGCACAAAACAACGCAATAAATAAAATAACAAATAGTATTTAAAAAGAGTATAAAAGTAACAAAGTATAAATAAGCATAATCAACACCCACTCAGTCAGTATGTATGTGCGTCTTATCAGTGCATCTTTGATGATGGCTGGCACAGTCAAGACTTTGGAATCTGTGTGATGTAGCCCTTATGCAAGAGATTTGCAAATAAGTGTAAGATTGTTTCCGTGCAAAAGGTAACCAGCTCAACCACTTCCTGACCTGCATTTAAAGAAAAAAATGACCCTGTAGGTGGCATATTATAACAACAGTTATGCAGTTGGAAAGAATAAAGCTCAAATGCAAAGACTGAAATGTGTCTTTCCTCAGAAAATGTACCATGAGTGCTATAAGTCCTGAGGTACAAATCTTCATTTTAAGAGGAGAAGGCAGCTGCTCGGGAGTCCACGTTAGGACACAGGGGATCACTTAAGATCGCCTAAATCAAATAGTAGGTCACCCTGAACGTCAGCACTAAAGCAGTGGGCATTAAGAAACACTCAGGGAAGGCAGATGCCACACAATGGAAGTTATAGTCGATCATAGTTGATCATGGTGTGCCACATGACTTTTACTCTGCTATACTCTTTTACTCTCACTATGATATGTCGCCAGCAGTACTTTCTGCAGAATGGCAGGGCATAAACTGTAGGCTATGTGCTAGCTCATTTCCTGTCATGCCTGCAGCCCAGTCCCACCCATACCCATTTCTCGTCTGTCTTTGTTATCGTGCCATGCAGTTCATCGCCCGCATACCAGGGCAAACCAGTAATGTAACTGTTAGAACATAATTACTAGAAAGTCATGAACACCTGCCTTTGAATCCCATAACCGTATGAGTTGGGAGCATATTCTGTTTTATTTTTTGTTTTGTATGATCTAATTGATATTATGATAGCTACGAATAGCAGTGTGTGTGTGTGTTTATGTGTGTGGTTATGTGTGTGCACGCTCACACACACGCGCGTGTGTGTATGCGGAAGTATTATCTACATGTCATTCATCTCCGAATGACTTCAAGCTTCTGTGCTGTTGGGTGATTTCCCAAAGGCCCCCTTCAGGTCAGTGTTAAAATTGCACCCTCCAGGAGAAGCTGCGTGATTTACGGGAAATGGCAAGGTTCTAGGAGACGGTTAAAGCATGTGAGCCTATGGAGGCAGTCTGCTGAGACAGGGTTCAGCCGACATAACCACACTCCATGTGGTTTTTTCGTATTGCTGTGGTTTAGCGACCTCCACCTGATTTACACACAAGATTTAGACATTTTATTTAAATGTTAATGTGTACTTTTTTTACATAGTAAACTACTTCTAACTTGCCCCTTTTTTACTTTTTTTTTCTTCAGAATTTTTAATGTTACGACAGTTTGAGGGTACAGAGTTTGTTAATTCACATACGGTGTAGCTATTATTTTAAAAAAATGAATATATATATATATGAGCAATTCCATGGAAATGTCATGTCAATAGTATAGAATTGTTTTGTTAAGTTATGAGAAACTTTCTTCATAAATTGCAGTGCAAATGTCATATCCATAACACTGGAATTGCCCCTAAATATAATTACTATTGCATTGTTAGCTCTTTTATCTCTTATCATATATCTTTTATCACAACATGTTGTTGTGTATTCTTGTTCTGCACGTAGGCTTGACACTGCCCTCAGTTATTACATAAAGGAATGTGGAGTAGAGTTAGCAGGTCAGGGCTGATTTACAGTAAATGGGCTGCGCGGTGTGCACCACTTGGGAGATCAAAGATCAGCCTCCTCACAAGTTGTGCAGCCGTTCCTGGCCACCTCAGCATGTCAGAGACAGGAAACAAATGCTGATGACTAAAGATGGTACAGAATTCAGGCCTCTCACTTGCCTCCTAATTCCATGTTCCATCATCTGTAGATGTTTGGGAACAGAGAGACCAGTATCACTTAAATATAAACTTTATAACGTTCTTTTGACGCTAATAGGTGGGTTTTAAGGTTTTGTTTCTACTTATTTTTATGGCCATTACACCCCTGCCACTGTTGACACCATTTCACTCCTTTGCGCCCATACGCAATATGCTCCTTTGTGACATACAATAGACACCAGGGAGAACACTGTAACCATTGTATTTATTTATTGTACTTTTTGACATTCTAGCTGTAACACAGCAATGCTTAGTCATGAGGATTCCCTGGAAGTACAGGGGCGGCCAAACTTTCTCAATCTTCAACAGGCTTCAACAATACACTCTACCACTGTGTCTGAATTGAAGCACCTTTTTATTTAGTCTCGCTAATTTACTCTGGCTTTGCGATGAGTCACATAAGAGGTAATACGTTCACTGTTTCAGAAACATGTTGGTGTTGGCACGGGGTGTGGGTGCAGGCAACTTGCCGAGCTGGAGACACAAGTCCAAAAGTGTTTCCTGCTTAACCCCCCTACAGGTTGGCTGCAGAAGTGCATCCTTGAGGAGAAACGGTGTGGTTTATAGGAAAGGAGGCTTACAGGAAAGTGTCAAAGTGGCATATGGATTATTGCAATAGACCATGCCACCACATACTGTGGCATAGTTCCTGTGAAACATTCCAGTGCCATGCTACTGAACGCAGTCATTTTACAACTACTTTTCTTTATTAAGAATTGGAAGATTTATTTGCCATACAGAAAGACATACAGAAACATTTTGAGATAATAAATAATGGCAGGTGACAGAATTAGTGGTTGCATACTTCAAGTACTAAGTATATTTTTAACCTCTTTTATTTAACCTCATTTAGCCCACCAAGAAGTGGTAGCATAGCAAAGGTGTTTTCAGCCTTGCATCTTTATCGCAGGCATCTTACATTCCAGCCCACATAGCAGTTCCAGAGAAATCTGCCGCAAGAAAAAAACAAACTGAAAAACAAAAAAGGGCAGGATGGCTTACTTCAAGACACATATGAAATCAAGCACAGGACAAGCTTTTGCAACGAATGAGGGGGGAAACATGACTAACGTCTTTGGCTCATGCTGAGTAGAAAATGGTGATTAAATGCTTAACAGCTGTGGCCTAATGTTCAAGGAGTGGGCCTTGGGATCAGAGGGCTGTAGGTTTTGCTTCTAGTACCAGGAGGAAAAATTTCCTGCACCCTCATTCATGGCCAACCCCTACATTGCCCCAGGGGAACTGTTCCCATACATAATTTGCTGTTGTAAGTTGTTCTGGGTAAGAGCACCAGCCAAATGTAATATAAAGTAGAAAGGGTGATTCCAACTTGCACAGGTGTGCGCTGTGCTCAAGTGGTGTGAGCACAGGGCAGAATGCCAGGATGACCAGGCTCAGTGACGTGAGGTTTCCTAGGAAGTGGCCTGAGTTACTCTTACTGGGTGCAAGGGGCGCAGGGCTGGCACTGCTGGGGGTGAGAGCATACATACCTTCCCCAAAACAAGGCCTTGCCCCACCCCCCCAGAGTATACACACATGGCCCAAGATAACCTCAAGTGTGCCAAGGGATAATATTACATACGGGTGGAGAAACAGAAACTCTTGTTAGCCGCCTACTTATTTCTGGATGTGTACGCCATGGCGGAGTCCTCGTATGTTTACATGTCCCCTTTGCCCATCTGTAAGAAAGCCATTGAATAGGCTAGACTTCCTGTTACTTAGGGCTCATTTCCACCAAACACTCTGCGTGTACAGCACGTGCCCGTTTTCTGTCCGTATTCGTTTAGAATGCACGTGAACAGAGTAGACCGTTTCCACCGCACGCGTGATCTGAGCGTATTCTGTCCCTATACAAACCTGTTGTACACGGATACGCGCTGTACACGCTCAAGTCGGTGGAAATGAGGCCTTACAGTAGAAATCAGCAGGCCACTGGAAATTTCATCAGACAGGGTAACATGCACATGGTAGCTTGCACAGGGAGTCTACGCATGACAGTGGATGGTTTTGAGCGGCGGAGTGGAAGGGTAACATAAGCCTGGTGGTCATGGGAGGGACGTTCATCCTCTGTGGTCTGGGACATCTCTGGCATGTAACCCACTCCTGATGCTGTGGAGATAATATTACTTTAACATGTCGTACAACTTCCAGAGCCAGTAGCAGGGACAGACCCCTGGAACAATGTGAGGGTTACAGGTCTTGCTCTTCAGCCATGGATGGATTAGGGTGCAGTGGAGCGCTTGCACAGAGTGATTGCACAGATTTGTTTTTACCAGTTTCTTGTGTGAATGGCTGTGTCCATATTGCCTTATAAGTCTCCCACAAGTCTCCTCATTTCAAGTTCCTTCATCTCAAAATATTCGGGAACAGGGAGAGCAGTATCACTTACATATGAAGTAGTAACTTTCCTGTGGTGGTCATTGGTAGGTTTTAAGTTTTTGTTATTATTTTTATGGCCATTAGTGCTCTGCCACTGTTGAGGCCTTTGCGAGCCCCTAGACTCAGTGTTGTCAGGACACCAGGGCCAACACTTCTGTTACCATTTGATTTATTTATTTTATTTTTTTGACATTCCAGCTGTAACACAGCAATGCTTAGTCATGAGGATTCCCTCGAAGTGCAGGGGCGGCCAAACCTTCTTTGTCAAACTTCAACAGACTTCAACAGACATACTCTCTACCACTATGTCTGAATTGAAGCACCCTTCTATTTAGTCTCGCTAATTTACTCTGGCTTTGCGATGAGTCCCATAAGAGGTAATACATTCACTGTTTCAGAAACATGTTGGTGTTGGCACAGGGTGTGGGTGCAGGCAACTTGCCGAGCTGGAGACACAAGTCCAAAAGTGTTTCCTGCTTAACCCCCCTACAGGCCGGCTGCAGAAGTGCATCCTTGAGGAGAAAGGGTGTGGTTTATAGGAAAGGAGGCTTACAGGAAAGTGTCACAGTGGCATATGGATTATTGGAATAGAGCATGCCACCACCTACTCAAAGTCAAAGTCAAAGTGTACTTTATTGTCAATTCACTATGTAACAGGAATTACACAGAGGACTGAAATTGCGTTTCACCAGACACCAAATGTGCAATTTGAACTAGAAACACGCACGCACACGCACACACACACACAGACACACACCCACACATGAAATGTGCACAGACATCCACAATAAATAGACATAAGACATTCAGATAAACATATAAGCTTCCAACAAGAAGGAAAGTTCGAGGTAGCTCTTCTTGGTAGCTGGTGTAGGTGAAAAAGGAAAAAGTGAAATGTGCAATATGTAAGGTGCAATAAGTGAAGGTGCAGTTGGTAAAGTGCAAGTGTAGAAGCAGCATGGACATCAGTGTGTGGATGTCAGTAACATGTTCATGGAATCTTCTTCATTGTGTTGAGTAGCCTGATGGCCTGTGGAAAGAAGCTGTTTCTCAGTCTATTTGTGTGGCACCGCATGCTGTGGTAGCGCTTTCCAGATGGTAAGAGGGCAAACAGTTTGTGTGCTGGGTGGGTGGTGTCCTTAATGATATTGGTGGCTCTCTTGGAACAGTGTGATGTGTATAGGTCCTGAATGGTTGGTTGGGGTGATCTGATGATCTTTTCTGCAGTCCTCACCACCCTCTGTAGAGCCTTCTTGTCCGCAGCTGAGCAGCTGCCTTGCCAGACAGAGACGCTGCATACTGTGGCACCGTCATGCTACAAAATGCAAAGTCGTTTTACAAATAAAGTCCATCTGTTTACAAGGGACACAAACTAATATTACAAACCTCATATGGCTGGTGACAGGACAGAAAATCATGTTAGTAGCCTACTTGTTTTTGGATGTGTATGGCTTCATTCCTTTATGTTTATGCACATCTATAGGAAAACTATTGCATATGTTGCCGCATAGCTGCAGAAGCATACTTTTGTCCTGTTACAGGAATAAAACCCACAACCTATAGACAGCTGTGGCCTAATGGTTAAGAAGTTGGTCTTGGGATCAGAGGGTTTGAGGTTTGATTCCTGTACCAGCAGGAAAAGTGTCCTGCACTCTTCTGTACCCTTGTTCATAGCTGAAGTGCCCTTGAGCAAGGCATGTAACCCCACGTTGCTGCAGGGGGACTGTCTCTGTACCTAATTCACCACAGTGTACACAATGAAATCTAACTTCTGCATTTAACCCATCTCACGTGACCAAGGGGTGGCCATGACAACGATGCCTGGGGCGCAGCGTGTGGCAACAGGACCATGCCCCAATTTGTTATGTCCCCAAGGGGTCTAGAGGTATATGAGGACATGAACAAAAGATAGATGGCAAAATAATGCGACAGACTATTTAAAAAATTAGAACGTCAGGCCTCGGCTAGCATGGCGTAGCAGCAGACAAAGAAACGAACCAAACGAATGCAGTCTGAGCTCTCTCCCCCGTGGGTGATGTCAGTGCCTCCTTTTGAAGGGCCAGGCACCAATACTAAGCAATTCAGCTCTCACTCAGAATTCAGGTGGTGGTAATTGGGCCATAACTGCCCCGCCATTGGGTCACAGCTGCTTGTGAGTGCTACAGGTGGGCGGATTGAGCTAAGTCTTTATATGATTGTTGGTACTGGTATCAGATCAATGCTTGCATAATGGAATTGATCATTTATTGTCTAGTTTTCGCCTTTTATATTCAGTTGACGCTGCTCCCGTTTCGTCACTCTTGTGTGCAACAAACTCCACCCAGTATTAGTGTCAGTATCAGTATCCGTGTTACTGGCCTGGCCATGCATATACTTCGTATGAGATTGATATCAGATTTTGCAGTATTGCACACCACTAATGGGTGCACTCTTAGACTGGACTTTCTCCATGACAGGAAAACATCCTCACATTGTTTTGTTGTGGCAACAGAATCCAACTGTAAGACCCTTGGCTACTGTGATGTTGAGTTTTAGTGCTGCTGTTTGAAATTTTGGATGGCAGTATAAGGTCAACCCAGTCTGTGCTACAGTGTGAAAGCCCTTTGATGATGGATAAGATGTGTTAGGACCAATGACTATTATTTACTGTAAATACTTACTGTATATCATATTATTTGTATATACAGTCAATAGTTAAGCCCCCACCCCCCGCTATTGTTGTCCTGACTGTCCAGGAGGGATTTCAGATTTCAGTCTGCAAGGCTTTCAGTGAGAGTTCAGAGTTTATGTGTCACTCATAGTAACACAATTCCTGGGGCTGCCCTGAGTTTCCTGGTTACCTTGGTTGTTGCCAAGGTTACACATTTCTTATGAGGAAAGTTAAACATCAAAAGAGAACTAATCGTTATTTTACTTTAGATCTTAATAACAATGTTAAGTTAAATAATGTTTTATCACAGTGCCCGGATTCAGGTAAACAACAAACTGTAGACTGTTCAGGAAGATAAATGGTGCCATTGTAGAATATATAAACTGGGAAATTAGTCCAAACAGTACTTATTATATGTAGAATGGCTACAAAATATAGAAATGTTATGTTTTTAGTTATTGTTGCTTGATTACATTAAAAACAAACTGTAAACAAGATGTAGAAATATACACTGAGCACAAAAAGCATAACTGCAACCTCATAGCATCATTGTAGAGCATTAGATAATAAAATTTAGAAAAGCAAACACGTAAAAAAAACTAAATGTTATTCCAGCAGCTGACAGAATATATATATAAAGCTGACCCTCACCCCCTCTGCATAAAAGGTGACTACATGGACAGAGTATCTACCTTCAAGTTCCTTGTGACACACATCTGTTGGGCAGCTAACACATCTGCCCATAGTCACACAGCTCACACATCTGCCCATAGTCAGAAAAGCCCAGCAGCACCTCTATTTCCTGAGGGCCCTGAGATGGGAAGGGCTGCAGACTGATCTGCTGGTCTCCTTCTGTCCGGCCACAGTCGAGAGCGTGCTGGTGCACACCATTCCTGTGTGGTACGCCGGCTGTACAGTGGCCAATAGAAAGAGATTACAGAGGGTGGCAGAGACAGAGAAGGTAATTGGTTGTCCACTCCGCTCCCTCGCCAGCTCTAGGTGTCTCACCAGAGTCGGGGCAACCATAAAAGACTACCTTCACCTGTTCAACATGCTGCCCTGTGCCAGGAGGTTTAGATTCATTAGGAGCAAAACAAACAAACAGCTTCTTCCCATGGGCAGTCAGAACTTTAAATGCACCATAACAGTGATACTTCTTTTCAAATAGTCATGTTGTCACTTCACTGCTGCTGCTGACTAATGATGTTGACTAATGTCAAATTTAGTTAGTTTAGTAGTCACCTCACTGTTGCAGCTGATTGTGTTCAATATGGGTTCGCCCCGCTACCTTACACCTACAGCATAATGTGGAATACCTACCTCTACCTCATAGTGCAATATTATTATTCACAGACTCTGTACATAGCTCACTTGCCTTTTACTATTTATTATTTATTATTTATTATTTATTATTTATTATTTATTATTTATTATTTATTATTTATTATTTATTATTTATTATTTATTATTTATTATCTGCTGCAACAGTGAGGTGACTACTAAACTAACTAAATTTGACATTAGTCAACATCATTAGTCAGCAGCAGCAGTGAAGTGACAACATGACTATTTGAAAAGAAGTATCACTGTTATGGTGCATTTAAAGTTCTCTGTTTGAGTCTTCTTTCATAAAGATCCACATTTGCTTTAGCCCTGAGTTTACCCTTATATAGCACCTATCTGATCCAATGGCTGTTTTATCTAAATCACGAACCAGTATTACCAGTGTCATTGCATTTACGGGAACTGCTTTCAAGAATTATGTTCACGTCACAAAGATTAAGAAAACAACAACATAGTACTGTCATGTTGATTTGCTGAGATGCGTGACTGTTTTGTGGCATAGTTGGCAATTACTTTTCAGTAAAGGTCAGAAGACATTGGCATTATTTTTTCAGGTCAGTAGGCCATAGCAAAAATATTTCAGTTGATAATAACCGAAGCTACCATACTTTTTGGCTAAAAGATAATTCATGAGTACATATTTAAATGGTATCTTCCCAAAGCAGTGGACAATGTCGAAGAGCCATCTCTGGCAAGGCAAGGCAAGGCAAGTTTATTTGTATAGCGCATTGTACAGCACATTGTACAGCGCACACAACGGCAGTTCAATGTGCTTAACAAATATATAAAAAAGGACAATATATAAAAGCATAAAGCATAAAATAAGTGTAAAAACATAAAAGTAAAATAAGTATGTGGTAAACAAAACATATAAAAGCATTAAAACTCATAAAATAAGTATAAAGTATATATAATGTATATATAAAGTATATATAAGTATAAAATAAGTATAAAATTAGTAGAAATCATTAACAGAAACCATCTAAAAACAGTTTGGTCTTACGTCTAGATTTGAAACTGCCAACAGCAGGAGGATTTTTGATGTCTTCTGGAAGTTTACAGAAATTTAGAGCAGCTGAAGGCTGTTCTACCAACAGATTTTTCTGATGTGATCTCAGAGACCTAGTTGGTGCATATAGCTGAAACATATCCAATAGGTAATTGGGTCCCATCCCATTTAATGATTTAAACACAAGAAGCAATGCCTTAAGTCAATTCTATAACTTTCTGGGAGCCAGTGCAGGGACCTTAAAATTGCAACAATGTGGTCAGATCTTATTGTTGTCTTTGCTGCTGCATTTTGGATCAGTGGAAGCTGTTTGATGCTTTTTAGGAAGGCCTTTGAAAAGGCCACTGGTGTAATGAGCCCTACTAAAAATACAGGCATGTACGAGTTCTTCTAGATTCAAGTTACTAGCTCAAGTTTCTCTGGATTGTGTAACAGCAGTAGCACTATGATGATACAATGCATTGACTCATTGTGAAGGGTCTGCGTGCTGTTAGGGAAATACCAAAGGATATTTGGTAAAATGGCTTTTGGGGAGTTACCACTAATGGTATATTTACCCTGTGTAGACAAGTAGTGTTGTGCACTATGTTTGAACCACGCCTAAGCTCAGTAAACAGGAAACAAACATAGTGACCTGGAACAACCCATAAACAGGCACAGCCAATCAACATGGTGCCTGAGAAGCATGTAAGGGAGATGCATAATTTGATTGGCAACTTTTGAAACTTCAATCAGTCATGAGACATTCAGAAGAACAAGTACAACTGGCCCCCAACATGTCGGTTAACCAGCCAGACCCGAATATCACATTCCGCAGAAGGCCAGATGGACTTCATCCTTAAACTCAACATTCTGACATATTTTCTGACACTTATTTGGGGGACACTTTATTTTACTGTCCCTGTTACATCAATTAGGTACAGTGTAACAAAGTGTGTAACAGTATGCAGCATAGTGTATTTACTGCACACTGTACTTTAGGGGTAAGGTTAGGGTATGTACAGTGTAAGTATATAAATATGAAATGTTGTTACACATACTGTAGATACTCTAAAAAGGAACTGTACAAAATAGTGTTACCTTTATTTGTATTTGAAAAAGGTTCTGCAAGCACAGAATGTGTATAGGGAGCGATATTAGGCAGTCAAATTACCCTGTCTTCACATAGAGGTCAATGATAGTAGTAGCAGCCTCTATACACTCAAATGTTACAAGCTGGATTTTTGCAGTAGTGTATTATTACAAAATGACATATCTCAGATTCGCATTGTCACGTTAATCAATCGAAAGTGAATCGAAAGTTAATTGTTAGTTAATCGAAAAACTTCTGCTACTGATTTACACTTAGTTACATTTCATTACACTTTAATATTTTAAGATTTTAAACAATGTGTCTGTGTTTGTTCCCAGAAACAGACAGTGCTCTGTTTGACCATGTAATTATAGATACATTTATGATGTTAGAACTCCCCCCCCCCCCCCCCCACCAAAAAAAAACACAGCAAAGATAATATATAATATGTATAACTTGGGAAAATAACTGAAAGATAAGTGTAAAAAATCCATACATGAGGACATTTTCATTTGTTTACAAAACTGCTGCAGTGTGTGGTTTTTAAACATTATATCACATTACAGCATGCCTTTAACCCCCCATTCTCCTTATAGGCTTTTTCATTTTGCTGAGAACCCCTATCTATTTGTCTGTTTATTTGACAGTATAACAGCATGGTAATTTGGGTGCAACATCACTACTTTTGTTTTGGCTGTAGTTTTTGGTTGATGTAGCCAATAACATGCATAATATTCTCTTGTTTACAGCTGTCGCAGCAGTTGTATAACTGGCCCCAATTGGCTCCAATCCTGGGATTGCAAAGGTGAGTAGATGTTGCCTTGACAGTCCCTGCATCATTGTTTATAAACCCTTACATGTATATGCACACACACACACACATACACACACACACACACACACACACACACACACACACACACACACACACACACACACACACACACACACACACAGGCATTTGTTATATATTGCATCAATAATCTGCAAATCAACATCATTAATATACCTGACTTGATAGTGTTATAATCATCGCTTTTAAAGATATTTTTCTATGTTGTCTCCCAAAAAGCACTATTCCTAAGTTTATCTGTTAAACAATTTTTTTTCAGCTGCTTAATGTCCT
Organism: Coilia nasus; assembly: GCA_027475355.1. NCBI lineage: Eukaryota > Metazoa > Chordata > Actinopteri > Clupeiformes > Engraulidae > Coilia > Coilia nasus. The sequence continues at coordinate 27,587,058 of CM050214.1, forward strand.
TTTACTGTTTTCCCCCAAAGATCTTCTTTGTTCCTCTTATTATTATTTGTTTTATTATTGTTAGATTTTTGTTTGTTGAAAATACTAATAGTTTTAGAATAGGCCTAGTAGGTCACAGTAGACGGCTACTGCTAATTGTGAAACTCATTCAAAGGGTTCCACCCACCCACTTCTGGTCACTTAACCACGGACACTGTCTTGTGATCGCACCTTGGAAAAAACTTTTGCCTTGTTTTGTTTTTCACACCTCATCTACAGCCCACATGAGCTGTGTTGTGTCTTACATATGCATTGTGTTGTGTGAAGGAGACTGTCTCACAATAAAGCATACGACTAAACAGACAGTTTGTTTGTAGTCTGTCATCTTTTTGTCTATCAGTCTTTTTGTCTCTCAGCCCGATCTGCTTAAATGTCTCTGTCAGTACAGGGTGAACCAGAAAAAAAGCCTGGACTACTTATTAAATGACTAGCTATATCTCCCCAATTCCTGACTCATAGGCAGAATTTATATGCAAATATTTTTGTTAGTCATTTATGACTGAAATTAACACTCACAGAAGGTTTTCCAAAAGACTGTAATTTTTCAGACCTGTGTCTACCTTTCACCTGAGCATGTGTAGGCTTGGAGGAGTACCAACCGTGAATATCTTGGACAGCTACCAATCATTTATGACTTAACTGCAGTGAAACAAGGGTCATGCAGTTTGAAAGTAAACATCATATCAGTAGGCTAACTTCTCTACGTCTTTTGCAGCTCAATGGTTTCTCTGAAACTATTCTTCAGTCACGATGCTGGCCACATCAACTTCCCAAGCAAAATGTAGCAGGAAGCTGAAGAGCTATTTCTGTATTTCCTAATTTGACGAGAGTTGGTTGTGGGCTTAGACATATTCTTTGGAAGAGTGTTGTCCGTTGGAAGAGGCAGCTGTGGCCTAGTGGTTAGGGAGTTGGATCTTGCAATCGTCAGGTTGCCGGTTTGAATCCCACCTTACTCATGGTTGAGATGCCCTTGAGCAAGGTATCCAACCCCACACTGCTCCAAGGACTGTAACTGAGGGCCTGTTTACACGAGAACGCTTACGGGTAAAAACGACAAAATATTTTATCAGAAGTGCCTTTCGTTTACACGGTGACTGCGTTTTCGGGGCCTAAAAACGCAAAAATCTGAAACCACCCTCCAGAGTGGAAAAGTTGAATAGAACAGAATTTGTATATATACTATTACTGAACAGAGGAGGATCTGCAACCACCTCTGTCAAATTCTGGATGCACTGGTTCGTTGCAGGCGAGCCAGACTGCTATGGACGAGACCTGGGAGAATGTCTACCTAGCCGCCTGGCATGCATACCCCCATCGAATTCCACACACTTTTGCGTCATCGTATGCACGCAGATTTCCTCCCGAAAACGCTCGTCTAAACGTGGAATAATATCTGTGAGTTGCTCTGGATAAGAGCGTCAGCTAAGTGTAATGTAATGGAAGAGTGTTGCATTTGTTTACTCTCGAGTCTTATGTTGTTAAGACAGGATAAGTACTTACTGCAAGGAGTCGCTACCTGAAAGATTAGTTTCAAGGGCCTTAGGTTTTGCCCATCAAACTCACAATTGAATTGTCTCACAATGTGATTATGAAACTGAGGGATTTTCATTATCACAGATATGGGCATTGAATGTCTGTGGACTTGTGTGATATCTCCCTATAAATCATGATATATTGCCTTCTATATAAATATTCAGCAGACACCATGCTACTTTAAAATACAATCACAACTTTGACATGAGGAGGAAAAAACTATTTTTAGCTCATGATGCCCACTTACAGTGCACAAGATAGTTGTCGACTGTAATATTTAAAGATGGCAGCAAAATCATCATTTCCTTGGCTTGTGCAACTACCATTAAAAATCCTCTTTCAGCCAGTTGACAATGCATCACAGGAATGTGTGTAGCAATGCCACGAGGCTCACTGGGGTAACCTCGCCTGTGTGTGTGTGTGTGTGTGTGCAGGGGCGCCGCTAGAAATTGTGGGCACGTTAAAAGAAAATAATTTTGGGGCCGAACCCTAATCATATCATAGTCCTCTTTGGGCCCCCGTGAAGCTCTGGCCCCCCGAAATTCATAAATAATCTGTGAAACTGATAAATAATCTAAAAACAAAATCTTCTGGGAAACACATACATCTTCATTACAGTTGTTTATGTGGTGTGTTTAAATTAAATATGGCACCTTGGATGAGCTTTTTTATGCAGTTGTGAAACGGGGGACTTTCCTTTCTTCCTCTTTTAATGCATTTGGATCTCAACTGCAGTGTTTTGCTTTAAAACAACATTGTCAGGGCCATATCTGATATTCACCGCCATGTCTTTCACACCATGTCAGTCGACACACAAATCTAGCCAAGCTCCTCCCTCATGAAGGAACACCTGTGTTTAGGGAGGTGATTGGATGGAGATGTGTGGCTGTGTTTGTTGTTTCCTCTCTCTGTCTGTGGCTGAAACTACCATAATGAGGAAGAGGGGATGAATCGACTGTTAAGTCAGCACTTTGGCATGACAGTGGCAAACAAACCACCAAACCAACCTGTGCACATATCGTGTGACTTCAGCGTGCCCCAGACGGGATTTCTCTTTGAGAAGGAAAGAGAGTCAAGAGGAAAGCAATTGTTACATTTTTCTTAAAAAAAACTGTTTGAGTTGAAACATGCTCAATCCAACCATCCCACAATGCTTTGGGATAGAAAATTCACCCATGCCAGCTTTACGTCATAACTTTGCAGACTCTTTCTTGTAAAGTGATGTTGTAACTGTGTTCAGTATTCAATGTTGTCGCATGAGCCACTGGCATAGACAACAAGAAAAACCTGTACAGGTAAAGCCTGTGTATTCCAGTAGTCTGTCCAGGAAGACTTGTAAAGCACATTAAATTATATATACAATATAAGTAAAGTTGGAATTAATTTCCCTGGGTTAACAGGGTGGAAAAACTGAGAGGAACAGTCAAACATATGCCAGCACAGCAGTCATAATATATAGTATGCAGCCATAGTGTACTATATATATATATAGTTTACTGCATTGCTCTGTATAGGTCAGTGGTGAATAGCAAATTATGGTGCCCCTTCATACTGATGTAGACTAGCATAGTGCCCTAAGATGCTCCTTCTGCTAGGATAGATAGGCTCAGAGTGGACGATGGAGCACAAACACTAGTGAATACTCTCCCCCTCTGAGGACTCACTGGGGGAACAAAGAAGTCTCTGGACTGGTCCCTATTGCCTGACTGGGTTGCAAAGCTTGTTGAAAAGACTGATTGTTGTCTAAAATGACAGTTACATAAAAATAAATAAAATGTCAAGTATCTCCAGTTTCTTAAATAGAATTAAATTACCATATCTGTTCTGCATATATCATAAAATTTACGTTTATCACTACATTGGAAAGTGTGTGAGATGTAAGGAAATATAATGCTTTTAGTTGTCTGGCATGTCTTACTATGGTTTTGAAAGTGTATCCAGTGGTCCAAGGTTGGATTACTCCAACACTCTCTGTGGTTGCATTCCCAAGTAAGAGTTTGTATTTCACACTGTAACACCATTTTTTTCTGTAGCACCAGATAGTTTCTAACTCCTCTTCCCGTAACTATACCAACCTGCAACATCTACACATTTACATCTCCAAATTACACATAGATTACCCTCTCCGAGTTTGTTCTTTGGCGAGCACTTACATTTACTAGTAATGTCACCACACAGTGCACTAATGATAAAAATAGTAATATCACGCATCAGTTTGTCTTTAGAATACTCTATTCATTCACATGTTAGTCTTTAAGGGGGATGTGAAGATAAGGTCATTCATTTTGTGTAATTGTAAGTACTGACTAAGGTTGGCTGTGGTTTGCATAGTACTTTACATGGTTGTGCAGTCGCGCATGCACACGCAAACATTTAATCTTCTCTGGCATTTCCCAGCATGCTGCATGAAAACACTTACTTCTTTTCTTATCAACACTTACACATTTCAGATTATACAAAGTTTTTTTTTTTTTTTTTAGATTAATGTATCAGTGTCTCCACATACCCCAGTAACACATATCTATGTTAATCACGTGCTTTACACTCTGTACGATTAGGGCTTGCTGTGGGAGAACTCTTGGTTGTAACTTCTGCCATGTAAGGGAGGTCAAGCCCGTGACTTTGTTTCTCTTCAGTCTGATTACATTTGTGTCTTTTAGTCCCATGAAATGGTAGCAAGTTTTAACAGAAGTGAGGATTTACCACCATAGTCCCAACTGTAGTGCAAAGTGAAGTAGTTTTCAGACTTGCAGTATCTAATGAGTAAAAAGTGAGTCAGTGTGTTGCATTTTTTTTTTCTTTTAAGCGTATTTTGTGTTCACCCCAACCTAAGCATACCCTACACATTATGACATGTATGTTATTGAATCTTGCTTGTTAATTAGGTTATTATGCTGCATTTTAAAGTTCTACCCTAGAGAAATTAATTAAGAATATAAAGATGTCAGGTATTTTATTCTTTATTTTGTAAAAATAACACATTTACATATTTACAATTCACATGACACCTCACACCCCAAAACTAAATAAAATGAGAAACATTTTCAACTGAAAAATGGGAAAAAATGACAGTAACGGATATTGAACAAACTTCACAGTGGAGTAGATTGTTGTTGAAGTTGAATAACTTAACATATTCAGTAGTATAATTTTTCTAGAACAGTTAAAGTCAAACTTTTACCAAGTGATAATTGCTGAAATTATTATAATAATTATATACAGATGAATATGACAACTTCCTTGATGGGATGACCCCTTTTCCAATATTACTTCAGGTTTGTAAAAAGACAAAAATGTCTTGCTCCTTGTTTATGCAAGTCTGCCAGTTCACTTAAAAGTTCGGTAGAGTCTCTGCAGTGTAGCCCCACCTGTCAGACAGGTGCAGGGGCAGGTGAGGTGTCACAACAGTATGTACAGGTGGTTGGTGTTGCATCCATAGCTCAAAGCTAACAGATCGGCTGTGCCATTGTGGAGAATCCGTGGCTTGACCACGATGTGAGCTCCTGATGCGACCATTCAGACATTAGTTCTGTGACGAGCTGGAGTTCAACTTCGTCTAAAATAAAAGGGAGGGAAAGGTAGAGGGAAATGCCATGAGTTTTAAAACTGGAGGCCCTCGGGCACACAGAGACAAGAATGAGTGAAATGTATCCAGCCTGTCCCTCAGTGGATGCACTTCCTGTCAAATATGTCACATGATTTACAGTACGCTACACTCAACATTCAGCTGCCACTAGGCTCATCTGTACACCACTGCTTTACACTGTACAGCTATACACCACTGCTGGTGATGCACATTCTTAAACCCCTAAAACAACAGCAGACAAGATCTGCTTCACAGGTACATTACTCACATTTACCTGATGTGTCACTCCACTGGCTCTGGGGGCTGTGGTAAGACTCTGATGTTGTGCCTACTTCATTGCTCAGGAAACCCTTTCCGTCTATATCGCTAGCATACCACTGAGCGTGCTCGCGCTCCAGTTGTCGGGTGATCTGTAAAAGCCAAAAAGAATATAGAGATTTTTTCTTAGACGGGGTTGCCAATTTGTTAGTTTGTAAGATTCACAAGTAGGGGTATTCCTGACAATGAATAGCACGCACACTGAGAGTTAGGTGAATATTATAAATTCAACTTACATTGGTAAGATCTTCTTCGTATGCTGCAACATCAAAGAGAAAAAAAGAATGTCAATTAAACCCTTCATTTGCAAAACAAAAAGGTGATTACTTTGCTAACAGGGATAAACAACCATATGTGGATTGGATGTAAATAGAATACCTGGTGAGTGTTCTGGGGAAACTTGGAAAGACATAGCCCAGGAGTTTGTGCTGTCAGGGCCGATTTCCACCGATGTTGAATATTCTGGTACTGTACCATCCTCCATATATGGAGCGCATGGAAGGTCTGTGTTGGGAATCATAAAAAGACATTGATTACCAAGAGTACTGCATTGTGATTAAGCTGCATTGTCTCTGTGATGGTTTCTCAGCTGTTTTGAAGGTTCTGTTAGACAGCTCATACCTATGTCATCTGTGCTGTCAACAGTGTCCTCCTGCGTCCGTGAATCTTCCTCGAAGCTTGTGTAAGAACTGCTGTCTTTAGTAGGATGCGCCGCACACACATCTCTGTCCTCTCTCTTGACCTTTGTTGAATCCTGGAAATGACAAATTTCATCTTTAATATATTAAATCGCTCTCCTCCACTGTCACGTAAAAGGAAAGACATGGTCACAAAGCAACAGTAGTTTACAAATGACAAAATGCTTACCTTAGCCCTTCTCTTCCCCTCTCCAGATCTTGACCTTTTGTCTGTGATGATAAAAAAAGGAGTTGTGTTAAATTGCTGTCTGTCTGAAGCAGCAAAGTTTAGAATTGTTCTGCTGCTTGTGTGAGTACTCACCACCCTTCCTTTTGGCCACTTCCGGAAGCATCCTGTAGACTCGCACGGCACCGCATCCTTTGTTGACACTTTGGTCTTTCACCTCCTCGATGTCTGGCAGAGAGTTCATGGCACAGCGGAAATTAGCCTTCCAGGTCTTAGGGTCTGGTTCAGTCACACCAGGTGTGAATTTACCTGAAATCAAATTGTTGACAAAATCCAGTTAGTATCAGTGCTCCTGACTGTACAACAGGTTAATACATGACAGTAGAAAAACATGTGCTTAGTTTAACAAATGAATGCTCCTTACCAGTGTGAATCGCCCATTTCTTGAAGAGGCAGGCATCCTTGTCCATCTGCCATCCATGACGTGCAGCATGCTTCCAGGGGATGGAAAACAACATCTTTTCCTAAAAGAGTAAAATACGATTTGCATGCATACAGTTAGTTTTCAAGTGACGTTTTAAAAAAAGATACAGTGTTCCAAAGACTTTTCAAAAACACAGGTACAAGTATTTCCTCAGGTTGTGCATACCTTATCAATCCACATCAGGCCATCGATGTTATTGGAGTCGATCTGGTTCTCCAGCCAAGGTCTCATGCGCATTCTAGCCACAGGCATGTTTCTGAAAAAAAGAAAAACCGAAAACTTTGAGATTTTAGCAGCCAAACAGAAAAAATATATAGACATAAGCTGAGTTCATGACCAGGAAGTATCATAGCAGATAACAGACGAAAAGAACCACACTCATATCATCTTCAATCGTTCACGTAATAGGAAAGACTTTATCCCAGACACTGCCTACAACGTCTATATAGCGTGCAGAGAATGCAACACAAAATCTTTGAACATTCCCTCACAATGTTGAAATATTTCATCGCAGTTCTGTGCAAACCTGTACTTTATGTAAGATTATGAATAACTCACAGAATTGCATTACATGAGCAAAGCAACATCTGTCTGCAACATATATCCCAGACAAAAATAATGCATGCCACTTACGATTGAAAAAGTGATTATATTTCCAGCTGATCAGTGAAAAATATACTCCACTTCGAGATCCCTGTGCTCCACTGTCTTGCTCGCACTGTGAGAATACACTCTGTTGGTCTTTTTTATAAGCTGTCAGAGCTGTACGCGGGGCTTTCCTGATGCAGCCACGCCCCCAACCAAAACCGTCTGACTACCGCGTCTGACTGCTCGCGCGTGCGCGTGCCGTTGGAGTGGCGCTGAAAGTTAGACCGGCTGATTTCTCGGAAATCATGCTGTTGTGCACTAAGCATACTACAGACTGTGTGGTGTATTTGGGAGTGGTGCAACAGCCTGGAGTAGGTACTCCTGCTACATTAGATCACTGCAGACTTCCTGAAAGGCAACACGTGATTTCTTTTATTACAAGCATGACTGAGAAACAACTTTGTTTTGAACTGCAGTGTGGTAAAAGACACACAACCTGCATTTACCTGCAAAAGCTATTTACATTGACCATCCAAAGAATATATCCATCCACATGTACTGAATGCATATATATCAGAATTGCACGATTTATATCGTGTACATGCATATATCAGAATTACATTATACATGTATATGTATCATGTAATTGTGGCCATATTGCTCAACTTTTAATTGCTATTTTTAAATTTTCCATTGTTTCCTTAATCTAGATTGAATTGTGGTAGACACAGCCAGATGCAGTATAATTTAACCCATTTTTGTCTTTCTGTATGTGTCTGTATTTTGCTGGTGCAATTCAGTGTTTTACCTGTAATATATATATAAACTATGCTCTCCATTTGTGTGTCTCATACTATTTTTTTCTTTCTGCGTGTGTCTGTATTCAGCTGGTGCAGTTCAGTGGTTTACCTGTAATATACATGTTGCACTGCCAATATGCTCTCCAGTTGTGTACAATGTCTCAAGCAGTTCTTAACATAACTGCCTTCTAGAAATGGCCCATTTCCGGGAAACCCTGATCTGTAATTTTAACAACATACGACAGAGGGTACTGTTTAGCTGCAGCACTAGGATTTTGCCACCGAGTCCACCCTCTCTGGTCATGTACGCACGGAAGTTGACTTGTCCGAAATTGATATAAATCCTCTTTATTCATGCACAAATTAACATAAAATGTTTGAAGAACGGGGCCGGTTTACATTGGATGTTATATGTGTCTTAGAATGCTACCTCTCTGAGTAGTATAGTGTCGAGCCGTGAGGGAATCGTGGGTGTTTTCCTTAGGAATTTTTACGCTGTCAATCGCTGGGATTTCCCATCTCGGGCATTCCAGGGACGTTTCCACTTGGACTCTCCTCACATTGAACAGGCAAAACACAACAGAAGATTTATCGGGAGCAAAACATAGACAAACATGGAGCAGAATTATAATATGTGTGTTTGTATTCTTTGACATGCGATTACGAATTTCGTTAGATCACGCTAGGAAAGCACCGACTTGCTCAGAATTGCTCTGCAATGCTATAGGTTAGGCTATGCAATGCAGGCTGCTCTTGAAAACAGTTCCTATTCTAACCTTTCTACATTCAAATGTACACATCAAAGAAATATAACACGCATAGTCACAGAACCAAGACTTGCTATTACATTTGCATTTGAAAGTTTTAATTTTGTGCTGCTCAAAAACAGTACTTGCATCAGACGGATAAAAGACAGATGTTTGTTGCAGCCATAGAAAAACCCATGGCCCCACAGTCATGCACTTGTAGGCTTACATTTTTGCGCTTGGTCCAATCCGTGCTAAATGTAAAAATAGTCACATCTCTCTGTAGTTGAACGAAGCTTTATTTGCAAATTCACTAATAGCATACATTATGGAATTAAAAAGATTAGCACACATATCCACTTTCAGTTAGTCATCATTTAATTTTATTCATTTATTGGTACCTTTGGACCACATTGAATCATATCTCTCAAACACATAGAACATCCAGATTAAACAAACCCATAAGAACAATTACAACAATTAATTCACTAGTTCATTCATGGAAAGTCACACTGAAGAATAGGCATATCTACAATTGATACTTTATTAACCAATACTGTAGCCTTTTAATCGTGTTTAAATAAAGCGGCTGTGGTGTTTAAATAAGGCAGCTTTTTAATAGAAGTAACCTTAACTTCTGCATGTCTCTGAATTCAATAATTATGTAACCCACTTAAGATTGTTCTCTTACTAGTACACATGTGTTTTCCACTTATGTCTTTGCTGTGTGGCCGAGGTATATGGTAGGATATCCTACACTTTACATTACATCACATTACATCATTTAGCAGATGCTCTTATCCAGAGGGACTTGGAGGGAGCCAACCACAGGCACAGTCCCCCTGGAACAACTTGTGTTTAAGTGCTTTGCTAAGGGAGACAGTGGTGGCACACCTTGGCTTAGGCAGGCAAACCGTGTCCATACCCCAAACAAACAAACAAACAAACAAACACATACATACATACATACATACATACATACATACATACATACATACATACATGGATGAATAAATAAATAAATAAATGAATGAATGAATGAATGAATAAATGAATGAATGAATGAATGAATGAATGAATGAATGAATGAATGAATGAATGAATGAATGAATGAATAAATAAATACATAAACAAAAACTCACAGAAAGGCCAAAGAAGTGCCCAAACTGTGGTGGGCTATTTGAGCGAAAATGTCAGATTTTCTTTTGCTCCACATCAGGTCTGTGATCCAACTTACACTTTCTATGTCAGTTCTTCATTTTAAAGTCCTTTAGACACGAGACCGTCCATTACCAAAGAAATCACGATGATGACACAGCACAGTTCCTAGCAGCAGCTCAACGCAACCACAGTCTGCAAAACTCACCTTTGGATAATAATGTGGTAACATGTTAGGACCACAAAAATAATAAGTCTTGTATATCAAAACATACAAATGTATGTATGTATGTATGTATGTATGTATTTATTTATTTATTTATTTATTTATTTATTTATTTATTTATTTATTTATTTATTTATTTATTTAATAGTATTTTTTCTTTTTTTTTTAATTGATGCATACAGTCACTGGAGTCAGTGGACCAAGCAATTCACTACACATTGTGCTTTGTATAATTGTATGTGACAAAATTTAAATGTGAAGTGGGGTCGGGTTCCTGACCCAGTGGTTGGCCTGTGCTAGGCTCTCATACACTCCTCTTCACATAACACATTCAAGCTATTCATCAGGCGTCGACGATGGAAATGCATTGGTCCTCTTTACACTGGGCTTTTTTCTTGCTCCTTGTCTTTTTGTCTCATTGTTATTCAGCTTAGTCCTCCCTTCTACCCTGATTTACAGTGATGTCAGAGAGTTACATTTATTTTAGTTAGCTTATTTTGTCTTTGCATTACTTTCTAGGAAATATCAAATACTTTAAGACACTTACTCAAGCAGACTATAGGGAAGACTGAGGGTAGTTGCAACAGTTTTAGCATTTCATTGATTTCAGCACATACTGTACCACACATCAGGGTGATCACAACAGTTTCCAGTGAAATGCTGAACTGCTGATGCTACCGCATTCTTGAACAGACACTGTGGACACTAGTTATCATTACTCATCATTTGGCTGTAATTCATTTGTGTTAATTCCGATGAAAACGATGACCACAGATTGTCACATTGTGAATGGTTCCAAGAGGGTTGTCACCTATCAGGTTGGAGATGACCTCAGCTAACCTAAGTAAGCTATCAGGAGGCAACTGGCGGTCTTGTTTTGAGCTAGGTTTTATGTAAATGTCTAGGAGCATTTTAAATAAAGCTATTTCTGTGTTCTTGGACACATATTCAATAGCATATTAGATACATTTGATCTATTTTAATATAGACATTGTGTAAAATACTGTGTGGTTTGTTTTAGTATGGAGCTTCAGTATGGGGAACTGTAACAACTCTTCGCAACTATCCCAACAAACATGTTCAGTACACACACAGACAACCATGAGTATGATTCAAAGGTACATATCTAAGGTGAGGGCAACATCACAGACATCTCATGAAATAAAACTGAATGAAGACCTTCCAAACATTTTTTTCTTAACAAATGCTGCAGAAGTCAAAAGCTATAACATAGACCTGTCAATGTAAAGGACAGTAACCCATATTTATTCCAATGGCCAGTGCTAGGTTACTTCATCACAAAGGATATAAAACTGCTTCCAGCCATGGGATGCTGTAGTGTAGGTGCTCATCTCAGGTCATTTGTCTCACAAACAAGGCAAATAGGTGTCACATTACAGGGGACCACATGTCTGTCAGCTAATTTTTGTTCCCCACAGTCATGTGGCACCTGGGTGGTTTTTGTAAGAATCGGACAAATGTGAATATCACTTGGCCTGTTTTTTTTTATACAGATTTTGTTTTTATAAAGGGTTCAGCAAGAAGTTTGAATGTTTACTGACCTATGGTTTCCCTCCAAGTCCTGACCCCACGGCGGACTTTGTATTCTGTCGTACGAGAGCATGTGCATGTGCATGAGTGTCGTCACCACAGCATATCAGATTAAAAGGACAAGTCTTGTTGCAACTGTCCACTGTTGCATCCACTCTTCCAACATTCTCTGGTGACTTTATTTTCTACCAAAGTCCTAAACTGGAAACACATTTTCACTCGAGTTCGGCTTAAACATACTTCACCCATCAACGGTAATATTAATATGGAACATACTGATGGAGAGCAAAGTCTTGATTGCCAAGAGCAAGGTAGGATGCTTCTAATGTTTATTAGTTATGACCCTACATACTTACTTTACTTACCTTAATTTACTCATATTTTTAATTTCCATCATACAGGAAATCAAGTGTATCAGGGTGTCTTTTGCTTTTTAAGAATCAATAATTCTCAGGTGTAATCTCACCATTGTTTCAGTTAAATGTGTGTATGTTGGTCATTTTTCAAAAAAATTCCAAAACATAATTTCTGATCAAATTTAAGGAAGGTGTGCTTTATTTTACATTCTCCTAGTCAAACAGCAATTGTGTCATCAGTGTGAACTGGTTGATAAGTTTATCTAAAAACATTTATCTAAAAAAAACGCTGGCTTGGAGATCCCACTGCCACACCAGTCTCAGACAATGGAAGACAGTAAAAATGCACATTATACCATCTTACTGGGTGGATTTCTGGAAAGCAAAATCAAAGGTGACAGTGTCATATTGAAAACAAAGAAAAAAAAGTGTTGATGTACAGGTCAACTGGGTATTATATAATTAAACCATATCAAACAAGCAGGGACAGGCTAATGGTTTTGATTTTTATATTTTATTGATTTTTATTAAAGGTTATTTAAAGGTAAGGCATTATTATTTAAAGGTAAGGCAACGTTTCAATCTCATCAGATTCAATCTTCATTGTTACGATCCCATCGAATCTTCATTGTTTCGATCCCTGATGGGCCTGATGAAAATCCGATGTGATCGAAACGTTGCCTTACCTAAAACTGCTAACATACCATGACAGAATATAATATTGTCCCCTATGGTCATTATAAGGCCCTGACTTTCCTGTCTGTTTTACTATACAATCTACATGCTAATGCATTTACATTTGATCATTTGTCTGTGTGGATCATACACATTATTGTTAACTAGAAAATGTTTGCCTAATTTATCAGTGCACTAACCATATACTGAGTATCAGAATCAGAATCAGAATCAGCTTTATTGGCCAAGTGTACTTACGTATACAAGGAATTTGACTCCGGCAGATGTTAGCTCTCTATCCACATAACACAGAACGTAATACAATACAATAAATACAATAGACTAAACAAGTATGTGTACTTGTATTGCACAGTAGGGACAACAATATACAATATACATACAGGCACCCAATATGGGCAATAATGTACAAGTAGGCACATGGTGTCACAGTGGGTTAAACAACCGGTATGACAATATACCAATAAGGCATAAAGTTTTTTTTTGGGGGGGGGGGGGGGGGGGCACAAAAAGAGTGTTGAGTTGCTGGGCAGGGGACACCTAGGCAAGTCTTTACTTGTGTCATGTGCAAGAGAAGCGCTGGGGGGGAGGGGGGGGGGGGATACGAGGGCATAACAGTAAGCATATACACATGTATGCATGTGTAGTTCAGCTGTTCAGTAGGGTGATGGCAGTGGGGAAGAAGCTGTTTTTGTGTCTGGTAGTTTTGGTGCGCAGGGATCTGTAGCGTCTACCAGAGGGAAGGAGGTCGAAGAGGGTGTGTGCAGGGTGAGAGGGGTCTTTGATTATGTTCTCTGCCCGCTTCCTGGTCCTCCCAATGTACAAGTCCTGGAGGGAGGGCAGGGGGGCACCGATGATTTTTTCAGCAGTCCGAATTGTGCGCTGTAGTCTGTGTTTGTCATGTTGTGTGGCTGCTCCAAACCAGACTGTGATGGACGAGCAGAGGATGGATTCTACTACAGCTGTGTAGAAGGTCACCAACAGTTCTTGTGGTAGGCCATGCTTCCGCAGCTGGCGTAGGAAGTACATCCTCTGCTGAGCCTTTTTGAGGATGGCGTTGATGTTGGACTCCCACTTCAGGTCCTGAGAGATGATGGATCCCAGAAACTATGTATGTATGCACTAGTCATGCACTGATGTGTGTGCTAACCATGGGTGTCCAAAACCACGCACTGAGCATGCCAGATTACACCAAGCAAATGTCTGCCCCTGTGGCAAGATTAGTACTACAAGGATATGTATATAAATGTGTCACTAAACAAACTGAGTTGGTTTCTAATGTAACGTTATGCAACTCTATGCAATTCTATGTAATGCCACAATTTAAAAAAAACTGAAATCAGCGCATTTTAAGAATTAGAACGTTGCACTTTGTCTCTATAACTTCAATTTTGACCGTTGGCTTCATGGATCCATACAAATGCTACAGGAGCTCCAGCACTAGTTCTTGTACTCTGGGCCGAAGTGTCTGGGCATAGGTTCCTGGTCTGATGGCCCACAGTATAAATGGTGCTTTGTCTCCACACACGTTTGTCCAACCCCACCTCAGCGCTGTCAGCTGCACACGCAGTGCCACACCCCACCGCACACACAGCCCATCATCTGCCACCACGACCAGTCCTCTCTCCCAACCATAACTGCACTTTATGCACTTTATCCCACCCCCCCCATCACCTTTTCTACCTCTGCCCTTCATCTGGTAGTCATCCCCCCAACTGCATTCTACGCACTTTTCTCCCCACTCCCCATGCACAGTCTAGACTCACAATCAACAGTTTCACTGCATGTCCTACTGCTCAGTATGTCTATGCATGTGACAAATCAATATCCCTGTCTGCTTGCTGCAGCACTAGCTCAGCACTACTAGTGATCAGCATTAGTAAGTGTGAGTGTTTAGGTTCCAGAGGAACTCACCCCAAGGACGACTATGAGGAAAAGGAAGTGATCAAGACTATTGTTTGTCCAACTACTAGCATATTAAAGATGAAAGAGGCGCGCACATCCAAAAAACGTAATCCCAGGTGTAGCAAGTTTTTCATAAGAGGTGGTCTGCACACTGTCTTTGCTCCAGAATTTTTTTTTTAGATTTTATTTAAAAGGTAAGGCAATGTTTCAATCTCATCGGATCTTCATCGTTACGATCCCATCGAATCTTCATTGTTTCGATCCCTGATGGGCCTGATGAAAATCCGATGGGATCAAAACGTTGCCTTACCTACAACTACTAACATGCCACGACAGTATATAATATTGTCCCCTATATGGTCATTATAAGGCCCTGAGTTTCCTCCAGATTACAGTGCCTCTGAAGCCCAGCAGACACAAGACTCTTTGCCCTAGTACTGTAGTTTGGCTCACGTGGTTAAACCACAGAGGTAAGTGAATAAACAAAAAGAGTTTTCGCTAAGAAAAATTATGGAGCAAGCAACAACTTTAGTACCACATTCGGGGACTCATGTTTCAGTCTGAGTCATTTCTTTAACTCATACCCTCCACCCATACCCATACCCTAACCCTCTCTCACACTCAGTGTCTGGCATCTCTTCACTGTCCTAATCAGGGAAAGGCTTAAGAAATATATAGAGAAATGGGTTTGTGTAGGGCCTGAGCATCTTTATCCGGGCCAATATCAACAAAACAAAAACAAAATAAAAAAAAAACACATGAGGCAGACATTTGGCATGCCACACCAAACATGATCTTTTCATTAAAAAAAATAATATGAAAACGTTTGTTGCAGACAAATATCACAATATTTATCATTACAGACAAACATTGCAACTGTTTAGCATGTTTCTGTGTTATACGACATATGTTCTCCAACTGTTTATTCACCCGAAGTGCTAAAGAGGCAAAGTATTAGCATGTATTATTCTAACTGACCTTCATTTCTTTTGGGAAATTGTGACTAGCAGAGTTATTTATTAGTCACTGTGGCATAGGTAACTGTTATTCCATTGTGCGAAAGATAGTTTTCCAAAATTATTTGTTTATTATTTTCACCCGTTTTACAGATGTAGCCCTTAAAGTCAGACTGATATACTGTAGTTCTCTGCCCTATCTCCTTGTCCCCACAGACACCGATGTGTCTTCACTTCCTGTCTCTCAAAAAAACTGCTGGCCTTGCCCCTGACTTATCTTTAACTGCCGGTTATTAACCCTCGACAGTCTAGAGGGGTGAGGGGAGGGGACGCTCTATATGCTCCTAACAAGTGACCAGAGAGAACCAGGAGCTGCAGGGCCAAAGTTGAGCGCCCCACATACTCACAGTCTTCATAAGCAACCCACTGACAGCCCTGTACCATTAAGAACCACCTGCTCTAGGCTCTTCATATACACAAGCTCCCTTGTTCCTCGCCATACAGACTTCTCATCACTCTTGCTCTTGAAGTGAAGCATAGAACCAACCTAGAAAAATGAAGGCAACATACTGTATAGGCATTTTTTTTACGTTGCTTTAATGTAATAATACCATCTACATTATGAACAAACATGGCTTTGTGAGGTTAAACAGACGTAAAAGAATCCATACTACATGTTTCCTTTTGTTTTTGTTTTGGTGCCCCAAGGCTTTTACAGTATGCACGCCACACACTGAATGAGCAGTGTAGCTCTTTTGAGAGTCCTGAACAAGTCATGATGCAATGACACAAATGTCAATTACAGTGTGATGAAATTATGTTTTTTTTTTTTGCACAGATGAATTATGTGCATATTGGCATTCCTTCTTTAAACAGTGGATTGGTGATGCTGTAACTTTGTTTCCTCTTTTAAAAAGAAGGAAGTGCTGGCAGGTGGCAGGTGCTGTACATGACTTCAGTCAGTCACATGAGAAAATAAGTCACTGAATGTAAACAAAACACTGCTGTCTAACTAAATACTTTCGGTAACGAACAACTTTTTAACTAGCTGAACAGATTAGACAGATTAGACTCAAAATGATATGGCATATGTATGATACACATGAAGTCTACAAGCAGGTCAACGTATATTCCAGTTCACTTTTTCGTTTTCCTCTTTTGAAGATTTTATTTAGAACTGGAAAGGTATGGCAGTAAATTACACTCCCGTTGCCCAGGCGCAGGCAATGATGGATGAGACAGTTGCAAACTAAAACCTACTAACCCGTTTGTAGTCTGTGCTCTGGTGTTACCTCCCACTAGCTTCCTCCACTCTCACTTTTTTCGTCTTGCAACATCTGAGGGAGAGTAAACATGCGAATTGTACAGCAAATATACCTTTGCCTTCAATGGCCTAGCTTTAGTAAACAAAACATACACCTAGGCCCTAGGCTCACATACAGTCTAAACAGACGTTTACTCTTAGCCTATACCTTGCCATAGGTCAGGCTGTAAAGAGTTATCAACGTAATACCTTGGAACATGCGCATCTTCCCTTGACGCAAACAACTGTGTGGCCACTTTTAACACAAGTCGGATATTTGAATGGATGTAAAGGCAATATCGAAGGTTTTCTATTTTTAGCTCGTTAAGTCTAATCGGGGACTTCTTCGAGGAGTAAGTCGCCTTGCGGAGACAGCGGTTATGCTATCAGTCCAACCGGTATCAACACCGAACGCACTGACTCGAGCTCCCTAGCCGTAGTATTACTCAGTGATTCTCAAGGCTAATCTCCCAGATTGTCCGAGAGGTGCTGTGCTGCAGTCGATGCTGCAATTTTAGGCACTACTCCATCAGGCTGTATGCTGCGACAGCAGACCCGATGACAGAGAGATGCTTGCATTCGTTCTGGTTGCTGGGTCTATTTGGATTATACTAGGTGAGTCCGGCATTATTTCCTCAGAAACGTGGGCAATGCGCTGCACGCCCGAATCCCTTCATGGGAGGCTGTAACACATCGTTACGATGAGTAGCTGAAGCTATGCGTTATACCCCATAAGGTTGTCGCTTATTTTCTCTTAAAAGATAAGAATTCCTATGTTTGGCTTTTTATTGTCAGGTTAACATCCGTAACCTTGACGATGTGACATTGGTGAGTTGGCTATTTCCCCTCCCCTAGGTGTAGGCTACCTTTTTGGCGACACCATGGCTTTAGTAGGTTAGTGGAATTTCCTTATCATCAATATGGTAGGCCCACAGTTCATTATCCACTATCACTTATTACGTTAATATTATTTGTTATCTTTAGTTGCATCATTGGTACAGTAAGACTACGGTGTGTGCATGTAACTTGTATGACTAGACTACAGGCCCGGCATCATGGAACATCTACCACGAGATATGCCATGCCCTTATTTCATTGGACCTTAGCCGTGCACGTAGGATTTAATTGCTTGGCCATTTAATTAGAAAGGTTATGGTTACCTCCGTATTTAATTTATTAGATTTCTTCTTTACCGGATTTGGACGCATTCTCGTTCTGAAGTAAGGTTAGCCTATTCACTAAGCCTCTTAAATGCTGCGTCGTCACATAGGCAACACATGCCCTGTGCAATGAGGGCTTTCAGTGTGATAGAGCGTACGTGTTTTCGACTGTGTGAGTAGGCTACCACTGGAGTATTGTACCATAAACCATACACATTCAAATTCAAATTATGGCTAGACTCTTCTTGCAAGGCTCATGCCGGTAAAAGCAAGGACATGGCTGAAGCTAATATATCTCCGACATTGTTTCTGTGACGTACCTCTGAACGCAATACAATTTCTACCCCTGATTGGTGGAGCTGTCCACAGGAGAGGGGTCCTGAAATACTGCGGCCGGTGCGGTTAAATCCAGGGGAAATATTCATCCTGAATGCATAACTTTATTTTATGTCAGGATAAAAAGAGATTTGGGTTCTAAGGCCGCTTTCGTGCTGTGAAGGGTGTGCTATGATCAGGTCGCTTTTCTGAAATCTATGACGAATCCCAAAGTAACCGGCTAAATGAACGGCCGGTTAAGCATTTCCAGCTGACATTGTAGCCTAGCTTGCTCTGTCATGTGTCACACTAACTCATCCATTATGTAGCATTTCGGCCTTACCAAGACACAAAGAGGCAAACCTGGTCTCTTTTTTTCCACTGTCAATAATTAAGATCCGAGTCTGAGGCGATGTGAGGGCAGCTTTGTCTTAGTGTTATTTCGAGTTAGACATCGAGTTTGCCATGTGTGAAGTGAGACTGCAAACGTGAAATCACGTTTTTTGAAATAAGCATTCTACTTTAATTCTACTGTTTGCTTTTTCTTCCAAAGTCTGAAGCATTTTATCTGTAACCTGCGCTGTGTGATTAGAGAGGATAATTATAGAGAGTCTGCTTACTAACTGCAGATAAATGTACACGGATTACAAGTTTAGAAAGTATGATTGGCACTGCATTTCTTCTTCCAGTAGTGTATCTTGAATGATTCCTGTTTTATGCTCCCAATCCTTTTATGAGCCAAACATGCATGGTTTCCTAGTGGCATAATCCTGTGAACAAACTCATCTTTTACATTTTCTTTGTCCCATCTGCTAACGTTTTTACTTTTCTATTAATACTATTTACTACTTTTCTATTAATTTATAATTGTCTGCCCACCTTTGCATGCTGTTCTCTCTCTCTCTCTCTCTCTCTCTCTCTCTCTCTCTCTCTCTCTCTCTCTCTCTCTCTCTCTCTCTCTCTCTCTCCTCTCTCTGTCTGTGTTTGTCTCTGAAATGTATACCCTTGAGTGGGTATAGGTGTGAGTGAATGTGTGTACGTAAGCCGAGAGGCTGTGTACAGTATCATACATCCAAGGAAAGGAAGCACCATGGTTTAAGGCGGGGGATGGGAGAGATGAGGATGGAGCATCTGCTGAGGGTGGTGTGATACGGTGGCCTGCTGTGCACACACTGAGCTTGCGCGCGTTTCCTCTCCTCAGCACTGTGCATGTAAGCTCACTGAGGTGCAAGGTGATTGCAGGTTTGCCAGAGGCAATTTGCGATTTGTTCTGCCCCAGACACACGCACAGTGACACTGACCCTATGACACATTTGGAAGTCTTTTAATTGCAATTGCTGCTTACTTGCTTTTTAAAAAGTTTTGTTTGTGAATGCGTGCCACAATTAGTACTTCCAGTAATATCAACTACATCTGACTTGTAGAAATTGCAGTCTGTGGTAAAAGCTGGACTACATCTATGTAGTCTTTGCGACATGCCTTTTTACAGGGCAGGGAGGGCAGCCTGGAGAGAGAGCGGACGCCTTTAAATATGAAGGGCAGTGTGTGGGGGTTACTCGCGTTCGTTCGTCTCTGTCCTAATAGCCCATAATCCTTGGGCCAAGGAGTCTAATTGCTGGTGACGCTTTGCAGATGGGGAGAGGGGGTGGGACAGAGTCAAGCACTCGTGCTGTGAGAGCTTTTTTATTTTTTTGCCTTGATATTGTAAGCCAAAGGTAACCTGCCCCCCCCCCCAAAGGGTAGGGAGCAGTGTGTTTCATGGGTATGCCTGTCTGCTATGAGCGGGCTCCACTGATATTGTGCCATTCCAAAACCTCATTGATGCTGCCCTGCACCACTATCTAACATTAGCAGACGTCTTGGGAAGGCAGTTTCACAATGCATAATACCACAAAAAATGGGTAGTTTGGCTCTAACGTCCTGTGCAACATTTTTATCTTATGAATCTGGAGCCAGTGTAAGTTTGTAATGCCAATAGTACAGAAAACTGCAGTTGTCATGACAATAAATGCACATTTGTGGGTATATGATATCCATTACATATGTTACATACAGTATATTACATACATATGACAGGTGTACTACACAATGTATTATTTTTATTATTATTTGTATACATAGGGCTTCATGTTTTTCATCTTTGAGAAGTATTTACCAATAATTAAATTCATATTTACATTCACATATGTGCATTATGTGAGGAGAATGCTGTAAATGTTTTTTTTATATGTGGTCAATCACAGAATATATGTGTAATTTTGAAAATCACAAAATTCACAAACAATCCATTTACATGTAATAGCCTAACAATAGTGTGTTCACATTTTGGTTATTTGCAACGACTGGCTGCACTGCCAAGAGTACTATAGTTAATCAGTGCTTCAAAACAATGTCAGCAATTTTATGGCCATTATACTTATTTATTTGTAAGCTGACAAAGCAGGAAAACGGTTCATTTCAAAGTGGAAAGGATTATCTAACTGTTGAGTCATCTTGTTGAATGTTGCTTATCATTCTTGGTAAACCTTAGTTCATCAGCACATGTTCATTGGTTTTATAAGCAGAGCATCAGATAGTTTTAAGAAAGAGTCTAAAAAAACAGTACTCACTGCAAACAACTGTAAACAATCAAAGGTTTTGTGCTGCCTCTGCAGCACTTGTTCATTAGGTGTGGAGAGTGTCACATAGACATAGGTGTTTCTAATACGGCCTTAGACCTGGATGGGGCTCAGTGGTCATATGACAGAAGCTTGTTGTAGATTTTAGGAAAACGATTATCTTGATCTGTGTACAATGTGGAGCAGAGTATCAGATGTGCCCCCTGCATGGAGCAAAGAACAGAATAGAAATTAGAAATGGTGTACAGCCACCCTAAAATCACAAATGATCAACTGTCTGACTCAAGGCTGTGAGCAGATAAGCTCAGTGAAGCGTGAGTGTAGTGTAGTTGGTCTGGTAATAAACGTCACGTTATCTCCCACAGTGCACTATTGTAGAATAAGGAAGCTGCTGAGGCAGACGAGGTTTCGGTCTGCAGTGCAGTGTGTTAATATGTGAGTCATTTCACTGGGGAAGTGAGACTGTTACCAACAATCTTACTGTAAGCATGCTGCTTCTTAAGCAACTGAAACATTGTGTGTGTGCACGTTGATCATGATAATGGATCGTTGATAATGTATGTGTGTTTGGACATGACAGAATTTTTCTTTGTGTGACTCTCCAACACTCTCATTTCCTCTTCCTCTTCCTCTTTCTCTCTCTCTCTCTCTCCTCCCATAGAGCTCAGTTCCACTTTGATGGAAAGGATGCAGGCCCAGGAGCTGTTGCGCAGCCTGCGGCTGCCCGAGCTGGACGACCTCAGTCAGTTCTTCCGATCGCTGCCCACCTCCACCCTGGTAGGCCTGGGAGCCCTGGCGGCGGTGCTGGCCTACTGGCTGGCCACACGCCCACGCGCCATCACGCCACCATGTGATCTCCGCCACCAATCGGAGCAGGTGAGACCTCAGGCCGTTCGGTCACCAGTTTAAGAAAAACTAACTTTAACTAAAACTAACTAAGTCAAACATAAAAACACAGATGATCCCTGTTACAGCAAAACATGGCACTGCATTTTCAACATATCAAATTGAAAAAAATCACAAGCATGGGCAATATAGGGACTATAAACTTGGTCGCAGTGAAATATGAGACGGTTAAGGAGTGCTGTATGCATTTGCTCAAATATAGTCTCTAGACAATCTAATGTTAGCATATGAAATATTTATTACATTACTTCACATTGGATTTAGCTGCCATTTTTATCCAAAGTGACTGTGCGCTTGTAGCTATCTTAGTAAATGCTGCTTCATTAGAGGGACGGTTTACTGTTCCACTAGGACACAAACAATTCTTTATTACAGCATTATGACATAACTACTACATTACAGAACCCCCCAGCTAATTCAACAACATTTGGTGTACAACTTTTTGGCAAAAGGTAATTTGAAACAGGGTTAAAGTGAAGTGCAAGGAGAACTGTTGTAGAGTGCAGAGCAGGTGTAGCCGGGTAAACCAGCCCCTTGTACTTTATTTCAATTTTTACAGAGGGTCTGGCCTTGTTGCTTTGAGAAACTATTTCTTCCTGGAGGTGTGGACTCTGCTGAAGTTTAAAACAAGTGGCTCTGCCTTTACCCAATCGCTAACGTCTGTGTCACATACAACTCATACTATACTACGCACTACAATTCAAATGTAGCACACAAAGTGAACGCCATCGCTCACAAACATTCCCTCTGTTCGCTGATTGGCTCAGATTCACTCGGTCCGCATACATGAATGTCAGTGGCAGCAATGCCAGACCCTCTGTACAAAAAGAAATGAAGCACAAGGGGCTGGTGTACCAGGTAGAGGAGGTGTAGGTTAGGATGTTAGGATGTTCACGTTGATAAGATGGGAGGTGTATTTCAGAGAGATGTGCTCTCGAAAGTAAAAAGTGACACGCCTGTTCCACCTTTGTCTCACCACACAGTCACAACTGAGAACCACAATGACCGCCATTGTGTTGTGTTGAAGACTGGCAATGCAAATTGACACTCCTGTTTATAAATATATATATATATATATATAACAAATACGTTGGGCATTGGGACATCCCCCAACAAGATAATGACAAGCACACTGCAAATCACATAAAGGCCTTCCTTACCAAGAAGACAGTTTATCAGAGTACAAATAATAGATGGCTCCATTGTGCAAATAAATATGATCTGTAAACTGTCATGCTTTTGCGCTTGCAGTTACATTGAAAGTGCTGGTGCTGGTGTAAATCACCTGATGCACAAAGGCAAATACAAACTGACACTCCCTTTGGCTCCCTGTGGCTATACAAAAGATATGCAAAGTGCAGCAGCGCAGCGATTTGGATATCACCAAGTAACAAGAAGAGACTGACTGCAGTGGACCGCTGCCAGAAGTGCACACAACCTTTAAAAACCTTCAAACAGTGACAAAGATGTTAGTCTGATCGTGAAAACTGATCAGCGCATTTTAAAGTCAAGTGTTTTTTTGTTGTCATCTGTCTCTGTAGCTGGTATATGTTGAAGCAAAAGGTTTTCTCCAGGATCATCACATGACACACAGGAATATCAGAAAAGACTTAAGTGTTCCCCTATATGCATTCAGCAGCGGTGCACCACTGATGCTGAAACAATGAGCACCACTGCTCATCAGTAAGATCACGATCAAAGACATGCCTTTTATTTGCATACTGTGTAAGTACTACACCCAAACGCTTGTTTTTAAGTCTCAGTCTGTTCATTTCTTAACTCAGAAGCTTGCCCCACCTCCTCCACAACACAGTGGGGTTAACAGCGTTTCTCAACTGACAGCACTGCAGCACTGCACTCCTCCTCATGATGGGCTTGTTAGAACTGGTCCTGTTTTACTGTCTGTGGGCATGTGGGCCTACAGTATATCCTACTGTTTTTATGTACGTCTTTATGCACTGTCTGTAGCCAATAGGTAAAAACATTTCACAGTAGAGTTGAAAGTGGTCAGGCAGCTGTAAAGCAAAGTTATTAGGCCAGATTTCTAATGTCAGAGGCGATTGTGGAACCTGTTTATATTCCCATTTTCACAGATGAAAATCTACAACCAGGTTTTTGACTTTTACGGAAGTGGTGGAAGTCAAGAGGAATAGGGTAGTGTTTTCATAAGCTTGTTCAAGCTCAGGTTCTGCACAAATTTGCAGCATACTTTTACAGTAACGTTAGAAATCTGCTCTGATAGCTGTGCTTTATAGTTTCCAGGCCAGTCTCTCATGTACCGTGAAATCTCCACCAACATAAGCAGGATTGTTTTTTTTAATTTCATCCTTTGGCTACAGACAGTACACATAGTCATCTAACGGAAGAATATAAGTACACTTATCAGGTTCCACATCCTTTGCATAATAGCTTGCTTCTCTTATGTTATCTGTCTGTCTGCCTGTTTGTATATTTGTCTATAAGGTGGGACCTTGTAAGATCAGAGGCAAAGGTATACAAGTTAGCTGTGAGCCAAATCTCTCAATCTGATGTAATGGCTGTTACTCACGTTATATCCTCTGCCGTCTTTGGCACAGAGGAAAGAATGTCTGTAAACTGCTTCTGTTCTCAATCCCCCCAGGTTACTACATAGCTCCTGAGCGAGCCATGGCCAAGTTACTGTGCTCTAGAGTTTTCATATTAGTGTTTGTTTTATTACAGTAAGATAAGAACAAAATAGGAAAAGATCTGTGATTGTTAAATGAAACGGTAGTATTTATTATGTCACGTCTACGTTCACACTACATGCATGCTACTTTCACTGTCCCTGAGTTCAACTGAACCATGCCTGAATCCATCTCTTCCAAGCTTGCTAATCTGCCAGCCCCCAGTATGGAACGGCGGGATCACAGCGTTCAAATGAACCAGACTTTTGGGGTCAAGTGTACTCTGGCATAGTGTAATTGTAAGTGTTTGTGTTTTCTGGTTCTGATGTAGTTGGAGGATGGGTCACGTAGGTCCATGCTGGGAGACAGTCCAAAACTTCTGACCCACTACCACGAAGATGCGAAGACCCTATATGAGGTCTTCAGGAGGGGTCTTCACATAGCCGGTGAGTGTCTCTGTCGCACCGCTGTTTACCTTATACTTATTTTACACTTATTTAATCTTTTATGCTTCTACATGTTGTTCTTTGCTTTCGTTTGTGTTAAGCACATTGACCTGCCTTTGTGTATGGAATGCACTATACAAACAAACTTGCCTTGCCTTGCCCTGCACTCCAGGAAGTTCTTTTGTTCTGAGGAAATGTGTTGGGCGTGATTTTCTGTCAACATAAACAGATGTTAGATACATTAGTTTTAGAAGGAACATCTTCTCTATACACAACGTCATTCATATTCATTCATGTTTGTCCAAGCAAGACAGACTGGCAAAACCACATTGACTTTATGTATTTACTTCCTTAGGTGATGGACCCTGTTTAGGCTCACGGTTACCCAATCAGCCCTATAAGTGGCTGTCCTATAAAGAGGTAAGCATGAACACTGTCACAACATTTGTCCCAAACACTTACAGATGGAATTGTAAACACTTGTGTGACAGTGACACGGTTGGTTGTGGCTTTAAGGTTAAACAGAGAGCAAAAAAGGCAACAGAAACAAAACACGTTGACAGATTTATTTAAAGACAGGAAGTGTCTGTAAACGTGAGTCTTCCGCTAACAGCACTAGTAATAAAACTTCAGTCTGATGAAGGCAAAAGAAAAAGTTTAAAACATTTTATTAAGTGATGCGTACGCCAGGCTAAGGACTGAGTGTTGTGGCTGTTGTGGCACATTCAGGCAGCACTGAGAAGGCATGCAGAGATTCCACACCTTATAGAATTTAGTACGGCCCACTTCCTGTTTCACACTCTCACTCTGACAGTCACTCGCAGCGCAGTCATGGCTCCCACCCTACCCCCACAAAAAGAAACTCATGTGGGCGTGAAATATGCTGAGTGTAAAGGTTGTGCTCTCACATCGAGGAGGATTTTTTTTCAGCCTATTAGTTCATTATTTGTAATTGTGGTTGAATGTGTGGTTCATCTTACTTAGCCCAGCCATTGTTTCTGTACTGTCATTTGTTCATTAGTAATTTATTGAGTAGTGCTAGTTTTAATGCTTTTACATTACATGACATTACCTTACACTTAGCAGACGCTTTTATCCAAAGCGACTTACAGAAGGAATGCTTATCAGTACAAATGCAATAAAATATAAATATGAATATAAATACATAAATCCCCATGCAGAGGCGGATATCCCGGGTTCAGAAAGTAAAAGTCCTGCCACATATTTGTTCCAGCCAATTCACTCATCCAACTCATCCTAGGTAGATGAGCTAGTTAGTGAAATCACCTGTATTGAGAGCACAGGCAGAAGGAATACATGGCAGGACTTTTAGTTTCTCAGTCCGGTTTGTCCGCCTCTGTCCCCATGTGATTACTCGAGCTCTTGTGTAGTTCCCCGCCGAGGTCAGTGTTTTGTGCTTTCTGTGTGCAGGTAATTGCCCGAGCAGAGCACCTTGGATCGGGGCTACTGGAGAGGGGCTGTAAGCCCGGCTCAGAGCAGTTTATCGGCGTGTTTGCACAAAACAGACCAGAGGTAATAGCCCAAAGAAAAAAACCATTAGGACTGCGGATGCACAGATACCAACTTCGGTCCTAGATAATATCAGCCCCTTTTGTCTCACAGCTAATGTCGGCAAATAGATATCACTGGCAGGTGGTTATCTGTTTATTTTGGATTAGTTCTGTACCGTTTTAAAACAGTTTAGTTGTTTCAACAGACTATTTGCCTCAGAATGGTGTATTTATAGTATGTAACACCAAAAACTAAGTAAATAAATAAAAAAAATAAAAAAAATAAAAAAAATATATATTAGAATCAGGTTTGTTTATCGAACAGATTCTGATTGTATATGTATCTATTATATTCTGCATGTTGGCAAACAGTGATTGAAATGTTGAAAAAATCATAATGATCAGAAAATGATAAAAACCATGTCTCCCTCTGTCAGTGGATTATCTCTGAGCTGGCCTGTTATACCTACTCCATGGTGGTTGTGCCTCTGTATGACACGCTGGGCGCGGATGCCATCCGGTACATCATCAACAGAGGTAAGGTTTTAGCTATTCACTACCGCATCCTTGGAAAAATATGAGCTCTATTCAGCCCAGGTGTACATGGGCCTTTGAAAGGAATCTTTGCCTGGACCTGCTTTTCCTTGTTGTTTACCCAGCGGAGATCTCCACGGTGATCTGTGACAAGCCTGAGAAGGCCAAGGTGCTTCTGGGTAATGTGGAGAGCCAGGAAACGCCAGGCCTGAGGAGGATACTGCTCATGGACCCGTTCGACGCCCAGCTGGTGGAGGTGGGGGAGAAGTGGGGGGTGGAGGTCCAGGCCCTGAAGGACATCGAGGTAAATGAAAAAAAAAACTCAGCTACTACCTCCCTCAGTGACTCTGTTACTCTAGCCAAATGTGTTACTCTCCTTACTGGCCTTACTGGCTCAATCTGTTGACGCAAACCCCTCGTGGTAAATGAACAAGTGGTTGATTGGTGTTGGTGATTAGAGTTGGTGTCTGTAGTAGAGTTAGGGCTCATTTCCACCAAACTCTCTGCGTGTTCAGCGCGTGCCCGTTTTCTGTCCGTATTTGTTTAGAAGGCACGTGATCTGAGCGTATTCTGCCCCTATACAAACCTATTGTACACGGATACGCGCTGTACACGCTCAAGCTAGTGGAAACGAGGCCTTAGGGGTCAGTTGGTCAGGAGGTCAGTTATTGTGATCAGGGGTAATGGCGGCAGCTATGCAATAAAACAGCACAGGAAAAAATCTTTAGGATATCCTCCGTGAAGATCCTGAAGTGTGGCAGGCAGGCACTTAGGAGGGAGTTCTCACTTTGTTGAAGGAGAGGCGCAGTTTGCAAAAATGAGATGTTTTTTCTCTGAGATGTATTATATGAAATGATGCAGACTGTTTTTAGTGTGTCTTGTCTGTTGACCCTGCTCTCTCTCTATAT
>CM050214.1:27617706-27620206 GCA_027475355.1 Coilia nasus
AATTCCACTTTATGTATGACAGAACATGAACAAACAGCAAAATATTGTTTTTATGTAATCATTTACAGTACACAAATACTGTGGCATTTTATTGGCATTATTCATGTGACAAAAATTGTACATTGCATGGAATGGTTTCATATATAGTAATTTATTAAAAGACATCGAAAAATGCAGTTGAGGTGAATGTTGCAGTGCTCTTAAGGCCATCTCCATGGCCTCGGGTAACATACTGTTCTGTTCTCTCTTCCCACCTCTAGTCCGTCGTCTTCTGTCACGGCGGGAGGGTCGGCTTCTTCCAGGGCGACATTCGTCTCCTCTCGGAGGACATGAAGGTCCTGCAGCCCACTGTTTTTCCGGTGGTGCCACGGCTGCTTAACCGCATGTATGACAAGGTGAGAAACGGCCCGTGCAGAACATCTTACTGTGGCTAGCGTGAGGGCTCAGCTGTGGCCTGATGGTTAGAGCGCTGGTCTTGGGATCAGAGGGTTGCTGGTTCTATTCCCATATCGGTAGGAAAAATTGTGGGTGGGGGAGTGAGTAACTAGCTCTCTCCTGTACCCTTATACATGGCTGATGTGCCCTTGAGCAAGGCATTTAACCTCACGTCGCTCCAGGGGGACTGTGTGTGTACCCAATTCATTGTAAGTTGCTTTGGACAAGAGTGTCAGCTAAATGCAGTGTAAAGGTTTTCCCATCCATTTTTAACGCAACGCATATAGTTTACCCACCTTCTTTTTACTAGTACATGACTGGTAAAGGTCTGCTCAGGTTAGGTTGGATTCACTTTTTAGGCACACTAGCTGTGGCACGGTTTTCACTGTGCATGCTGCTTGCCAAAGTGACAAAGTGAGGGACGGCCCCTGCAGCACGTCTGCCTGCTCTCTTGTGCGGAACCCAGCAAAGCATGTTGCATAGAATGATGATTGCTTTGTTTGTCCAGGGTTAGTTTATTGCACACAGCTGACAATTTGTATGTGTGGCCGGTAAGACTGTGTGACATGAGCATGTTATAAACATAACATGACACATATACAGTTTTTCTCAATTGCTTACAGTTTTTCTCAATATTTTAAACACATTTCCTGAAAGCATGCCTCATACTCTCAGAACTCTACACACAAGTCAAAAAAACACACACACAATGGGCAAAACCACTCACTTCTCCTGCAATGAAACTTTGCATTCAAAACAGTATTATTTCCTCTCAAAATGCTATTTTGTTGTCAAATGACACACACAAACCATCATATGAATAGACATTTATAACAACCAGTTGAACCCTGATGTGCTTAATGTAAAACACTATGATAAATGGAAAACACTTCTTCACTTCATCATAATGATTTAGGCCTTTTTTGTTCAGTGTTACACTTGCTACAGACAGTACATACATAAGTGTGCTATATTTTAGAATATTGTTTTTATACTCAGAACGCACATATACATTCTTAAAAATATATTTTATGTATTTTTCCCACAAAAACAGTGTACACACTGTGCATCCCAATCAACACAAAGCTGCACCTACAGTGGTCTACATACAATAGAACAGAAGCATTTACTGTAGCCTATACAGTTAAAAAAAATTACACTGCATCCTTTCTTCTGTTTTTGTGTGGCTACAGCACCTCATCCACATCACATGCAATGTTTTTCCTGGCCTAGCAGCGAATCCATCCATGAAAAGCATCAATTGCTATATTTCCACATGCGTCTTCCATAGCTTAGAGAAAGGGTACACGCATTTGTGGATTTTGGTCATACACTTTCATCTCCAGTCAAACAAAATCCTCAATTGTGTTGAGGATTGTAGAATATGGAGAGAGATACGTAAACAACTACTGTAAAATAATTTCGTTGACCAAATGGTCAACCAAAATGGCTCTGATCTCATCAAAGATTACGGTCCTTTCTCGTCCTCGTCCGTGTCCTCCCCGTCCTCCTCCTCTTACTCTCACTCCTCTAGCTGTGGCTCTGCCTCTTCCAAAGCTCTGATAGCTAATTGTAAAGCTGTGTGACAGGTGTTTGCCGATGTGATGAGTCAGTGTACATAATAGGGCAATTGACTTTAGAACTTTGAATCACTGTGTGTTCCTTGTGAAAACAAGAGATTTCTGTCATGAAAATTGTGCCAAATGCAGAGAATTGTCTATAGTGTTTTGAAAAAAGTGTGTTTTAGAACTGCAATTTTAGTGCAAAGCAGGAATTGTGTTCGTAGTTTAGCAGAATCGGTTAATGGGGTTGGTGCATGAGTTACATGTTGTGGTCATTGTGTCTGAAGTACAAGGAATTGTGTGTAAACAATTGAGAAAAACTGTAATAAACATTAATGACACTTCAGTCAGTCATGTTTATGAGTGTAGCCATTCAGTGGCATTCTGTTTTTGCAATGTCAGGCAAATATTTTTTGGATTTTTTGGGACATTGCAAAAACCATTAATGTTTGTGATATGTGTCATGTCATGTTTATGAAGGGCTCATGTCACCCTTATATGGA
>CM050214.1:27622706-27642706 GCA_027475355.1 Coilia nasus
CACGGGGCAGGAGTGGAGGGCAAAAGCAATAGATACGATCCAGTCAACATTGAGGTCACCAGGGAGGTGTTCAGTCCTGTTTATAGTCCTTATCTTGAGTGTGGGAGTTCAACTGTAAGCAGCCTGGCACGGTTGAGGTGGAGGGAAAGGAACAAAGGAGTTCTGGTCTTCTAAAATCTGTAGTGTAGCGCCACCTGCTGGCAGGAGTGTAGGTCAGCAAGAAGTGAGCAGAGGAGAAAGGAGAGGAACTTACAAAAGGAGGACATAATAAGCTAACAGATGTGTAGAGAACATCAAAGGCACCCTTTATAAAGAGATGGTTAGTAGACATTAGCTTTGTTAATCTTTACAGTTCAGTGTACAGCACATCACAAAAGTAAGTACACCCTTCTCGTTTCGACAAAAACGTGGTATATCTTTTCAGGGGACAATACTACACAAATGAAACTTTGGTATGTCTTTTAGTAGTCAGTGTAAAGCTTGTGTAGCAGTATAGACTTTCTGCCCTCAGAAAATAACCTTACACACAGGTATTTTTGTATACATAGCAGGCCACAGAAGTTAGTACACCCACAGTGAACATATCTAAATTGTGTTAAAATCTTTAATATTTTGTGTGAGCACCATTGTTATGTAGCACTGCCTTAATCCTACTAGGTATGCAATTCACCAGAGTGGCACAGGTTGTTTTTGTGATGCTTTTCCATTTTTCCATGATGGCATTATGGAGCTGGCAGATGTTAGACACTGCTCCTCCACCTCCTGCTTAAGGATGCCCAATTGGGTTCAGGTCTGAAGACATACCTGGCCATTCCATTACCTTCATTTTCAACTTCTTCTCCACCTTTGTGAAAGACTGTAGATATGCAACAGTCCTACGGGTCCTACAGTAGTTGTCTTGCTTTTTTCCCATTTGCACGTCGTACATGAGGTCGTCATTATTACAGTCTGGTTGTTGTTGTATTTTTGTGTTGTTTCCTTCTTGAAATCAAGGCCATGTTGGTGCGCCCCTACCCTGCAACCTCATCAAACTGGTGGATGTGCCAGAGAAGAACTACTACGCCTCCAAAGGAGAAGGAGAGGTTGGTGTTACCCAGGAATCACTCAAATTATCAGCGTTAAAGCAGCATTAAATAGTTTTCGTCTTCGATTGGAAGAAAAATAGTTTCTCATTCGAACTACGGAGAGACACTCTGCTCCTCCAACCTTACTTAGTGCAGTCATAGCCCATGGAGGGCGGCAAAACAAATTCGAAAGTGCCTTTTACCCAGTTACAAGTTGATGAACCGCTGAAATGATTTTGGAAACATTATTTTAAGGTTGAAAAAACTACTTAGTAGTGCTTTAAGATCCTCACGCCCCCACCAAATATTTGAAAGGACTGAGGGGTTCTCTTACGCTGCAGTCTACCTTAACAAGCCATTGTGTTTGTGTCTTGTAGGTGTGCGTGAAAGGTCCAAATGTTTTCAAGGGCTACCTGAAAGATCCAGAGAGAACTGCGGAGACTCTGGATGCAGATGACTGGCTCCATACCGGTGACATCGGGAAGTGGTTACCTGTAAGCAACCTCTGTTTCCATGCATGTCACTATGCACCAGCAGTGGCATTTAATAAACTGAGTCTTGAATATGAAAGACAGGATCGTTTTTTACACCTACTTTGATATTATATTTATGTTAGTTTCTGATGTAGAGGCTGATAGTCTTGCATTGTTGCATGTTTCAACTGCACACTTCCTCAAAAGTGTCACGAGATGTTAATGTGACACTGTTGTATATATGATAATAAATCCGGCAAACGAATTTGATCAGATGACTAATTTGATATTATTTCTCTTACATTACATGTTGTTATTGTTCTTATCTATGTTGTTGTTTACTAAGTAAGAGGTTTTTTTGTCCTAACACTTTTGCCCCCTAACCCTATGTTTACAGAATGGCACACTGAAGATTATTGACCGAAAGAAGCACATTTTCAAGCTCGCCCAGGGGGAGTATATATCCCCAGAAAAGATTGAAAGCATCTACATCCGCAGTGAGCCCGTGTCCCAGCTCTACATACACGGGGACAGCCTACAGGTGAGGCCTTCAGACGGTAGCTCTGCTTGTGATGCACCTCTTTGGCGTCCTTAGATTTATCTGCTTGAAGGTGTTAAATGTAGGACATTTACAGCAAATAAGTGTAAAATGGTTGTGTTACGTCACCAGAGATTAAGGAAACGTTACATTGAAATACTGATTTCATTGACAGTAGCAGTACATCCAAAATATTCACATTTTAAAAATTAATTTACAGCACACAAATTGTTTTTGTTTTGATTTTGTGTTTTGCCTTATTTCTCTGCAGGAGGAACAATAGTATTTTGAATGTGATTACAGTTCCTAGTTTTGTCCACAATTCTACATGCAGTGCCTTCAAAACTTTTACTCATAATTCCTTCACTTAGTTTCAGAACCATGTTCACAGAAGGTGTGATTCCTGCTTAGTTACCTGTGTCTGGTCTTGGGCATGTTCAAACCTGCTATAATTTGTTTTTTGCAGTCCTGCCTGGTGGGAATTGTTGTACCCGACCCAGAGGTGATGCCCTCTTGGGCTCACAAAAAGGGCTTTCCAGGCAATTTTGACGATCTATGTAACAATACGGTATGTATTCGTGTGTGTGTGTGTGTGTGTGTGTGTGTGTGTGTGTGTGTGTGTCTATGCCCATCTGTCTGTTGCTTGATCTGTTTCACTAATTATATTAAGATATAAAATCTTTGAAAAGTGAGCTGTAATTTGGAGGTGGTGGTGGTCTGGTGGTCAGTGATCAGCACCGGCACACGGAACACAAGTAGTGCAAGTGGGATCCCAGGGTCTGCCACCATTGTGCCCCTAATCAAAGCATCCCAACTTTCTCCCTGTAGATAGTATACTGTAATTCGCTCTGGATAGGGACAATTACTAAATGACATGTAATGTAATCTCCTATTGATGGTCACAAACTATATTTTTCATTTCCCAAAGAATGTTAAAAAGGCGATTTTGGATGACATGGTGCGTCTTGGTAAATCCAGTGGCCTCCACTCTTTCGAGCAGGTAAATGTGAACATTATACATTTTAAATCCTTTGTGAAAATACCAATTAACTGTACTTTAAAGTCAGTAAAAATACTGTAAAATATATATTGAAATTATACAGTAATGTATTAGGTTTCTAACCGTGGAAATTTAGAGACACAGTATGATGCTGCAGTATAGCAATGATTAATCAAAAACGCTGCTATGGTAATTGTCTTCCTGTCCAGGTGAAGGACATCTACATTCATAATGAGATGTTCTCTATCCAAAATGGGCTGCTTACACCCACACTGAAAGCAAAGCGACCAGAACTCAAGGAGTACTTCAAGGAAAAGATCGAAGAACTCTACACGAACATCTCCATGTAATGACCGCCACAACGTAAAAGCCTTGGGGGGTATTCCAAGTATGTTGTGTAGTGACAAACCCGGGTACATTAGCTTAGGGTAAGTGGTGAACCCCTTAACAGAAGGGCTCTAGAGCTTCAGGATCATAACTAAACCAAACCATAGCTCTCGTCTATTGAGAAGGTCTACCACTTACCCTAAGATCAATTCACCAATGGTTGTCACCAAACCTCATCCTAAACTTGACCCCCCTTGGCTTAAAGGACATTTAGCATCATTGCTGTTCGTGACTCATTGGAACCATTCGTCCTTAACCACCCTCATGAAATCACAAAAGAAAAAAAAATGCTATGCACCCAAGATGAGCTGCGGGTGGAGAGACAGCTGTATTTATGCCCTTTGGAAAAAAGCAAAGCTAACATCAACCACCTCCTCCCTCTCTGGACATCAAAGTCTCTCAGAGGCTTCTGGGAGCCTCCCGTGAAATCCTTCGTCCCCCCTTCCCCCATTTAAGTTAGTCTGTCGAACTCTGTCTGTCAGCCAGGAAATGAAAGGGTAGTCAATGGCCAGTGTGCCTTGTGGAAACAGCAGAACTTACGACCAAAATCTGAGCCCCTTCATGCAAAGAGTGACAGCAGCAGAAGCCTGGAATCCACCGGCGACCGGTTGTCTCTTCGGGGACCAGTGAAACCAAAAGCTCAGCAGTGCAGACATCGACTGGCTCTCTGGCTTTCCTGCTGTAGAGGCACAAAGGGACTGCCTGGCAGTATGCTGCATGACCCAGCCTGGGGACCCTGCATGCCATGGCCCAAGCACTGCTGGGGCTGTAGTCCTCAGTGAAAGCCTGGGAGATGCTCTCACAGTCAGACACAAACCATTGTGGGGTGGTGTAACAAGGCTTTCTTATGACGTAGCCCCCAGGTCTCAGCCAGATCTGAGCCAGGTCTCAACCTCAGCCAGATGTTAAGCCTGCTGGACAAAGTGAGTGTATTGTGGACTACTGTATGGAGCTACTGTATGTGGACAAACGCTGCGCTTGAAACGATCTTACTCCCAAGTTATTCCAGCTGTGATGTATATATTGAGGACACATTAGACGTAACATTATTTAAAACAAGTGACTGAATGGATTTTTGTGTGTGTGTGTGTGTAGTGAAATGAAGTGTAACTCTATTTAATCTGCTGCTGACCGGGACCATCAGCACCATATCTTTGTAAGTTATGACTATGGCAATAGGATGAGTGGATGGAAACGAGAAAGACAAATAAAAAAATAAATGTAATTTGATCTTTTTTTCTTTTTATTTATTTTTTGTTAGCAAATCAGGATCTGTTTCAGTTAGGGAATATTTAACCTTTCCTTATGTGGGTACTAGCCTTCAGTTAGTCTTCTCATGGGCCAAATGGTCATTATTATAGCAGGAGGGTCACAGATACAGACCTTACCACAAGTCTGGGCATTTAAAGAATTCTTTAGAGAGGGATTGACTCTACGCCCTTGATCCTCTGCTTAGACTAGAAGTACACATTTTAACCTAAATGTACTCTCACCACTGCCATCAGTTACAAAAAAATAAACATGCATTCAGTATAAACACATTTAAACATGTCTGAAACATAGTTATTATCCGCAAGTCTGCAATTTTCACTGATGTGATTATCATACCTATCCATTACTCCACCCTTTGTTGCCCTGTCAAGTTCTATGATTTGCTAAGAGACTGAACAGCAAATCTTCATCAGATATGAGATGCACCATTATAAAGGTGCAAAGACTGTACACTATAGGTGAGAGTCGAAGCATGTTTAATATCACAATTTTTGGACTCCGGCAAAAGGACATCCTTTTATTTTTGTTAACTTTGCATGTCTGATCAAGTACACCTCAAAACTGCTGCAAAAATGTGGCATGAAACCTGAAAGTATCCATAAAAATGCATTAATTCATGACATGAATGTAAATGGCAGCAATTACAAGCATGATGTGGAAGGAACCAAACACCTATTTTGTACAATATGTGTAAAGATAACCTAGGACATAATGTTGTAGAGCAAAGAACAACTTTCTATAGTAAAATCTCATGAAGTGGGTGAGAGTGGAATAAAGTTGTTTGTCTGATCTGAACTTAACAAAATGTGTGCGGGTGATCTTTTGTGTTTCCGTTTCCAGGCAGGAAGGTATCAATAAATTCGGATAGAGTCTGTAATTCTAAGATATGACACTGAGTTGACTGTGTTTACAGCAAAGCTGATTAAGATGCCAGTCTTGTTGAAATTTGTCTTGAATTCGGGGTGTTGTAGTTTACAACTACTCTCTTTTGTCCTCCTTGGTTCCCATTTTCTCATCAAAAACTCTACAGTCAAACAGATAATGTTCATTCTAAAATTATTCAGTGCTATTAAATTGAAGGAAAATTGTTAAGCAGAACTCTTACGCTTCATATTTAAAAGACAAGATGAGTGATTTAGAGGTCACTAACTCAAATGTCCACAAGAGGGCAGGGTATGCCAGACAAAAAGCATTCTTCTGTTAAGTGCATACCTCTCATAAAGACATCAGTCAACAGAGAGGTTGAAAACTTGTTTGCAGTGGCAGACCTTTAAGTGGGGATTAGGGGTGTTACCACCTTTAAAAAAGGATGCTTTGGACTGGTCAGCTGGAGGTCAAAGTAGGCTTTTGAAGGGGATAACAGCAATAATCTTCAGACGTAACATAGGCATCTCGTCATCAAGGTTGTATTATCAATTAGTTTCAGTACGTCAAAAGAATCACCACTTGACGTCAACACAGCACTACCTCCCAAGTTCATAATTAACCAAATGCAAATATTGCATTATATGATCAGACGATGTGTTACTTTGAAAAAGGGAGGCTCCCTGGTTGAGGGTATTGTTAAGGATCTTAAGTATGTCTTATATTTACTGTAGTAACGGCAGTTACAGCTGACAGAAACAACACTGCTATTTCAGGGTATGTCTTAATGTGTTTGTTTGTTATTGTCCATGGCCCATGTTCTGTTTGCTTCAGCAACAATTCAGTTTGGTGCCATTAAATCTCTCCACAGGGTAACTGAACATGGGATACATTATTGATATATCCAGCAGGAGTTTCCCAGGCCAAACCAAAATATTGTCCCTGAATCAGTTATTAAGCATGACTTTCAGATGCACTATGGTGGGTCTCCTCTGTGCAACTTTTAACTCCTATGACTAATTTAAACATGTGATGGTCATGCAGGCAGCCATGGGGAAAGTTGAAAGGGCCTTGATTGTAAAGCGCCTATGTGTTTTTGTGATGATGGGATTTTTTTTCAATTAGTCACATGTGCCACGGCCAGAGAATAAAGTGCTGACATCTTGACATTATGACCAATCACAGAGTCGTCAAAATGACAATGTGATTCAGACGGGTGTTAAATAGAAATGAACAACATAAGGAAGACTATGTGTTTTGAATCATCAAAGTATATTAATCTATTTTAGTAGGCCTACACTCCGGAAATGGACATTATGAACATGATGAATTGAAATTAGCATATGAGTTCCATTTTAAGGGGGGTTGTCATAACCAATGACAGCTGAGGTATTACACCCATCCTATTTTTGTGCTTCTAAGTCTTGGTCATTTTTTACCTAACAGCAGAAAACTGGTCATCCCTGTGCTTAAAGCCTGACTTGTCTAGTCTTCAGTTTGCCCCCTGGTCAAAGTGAATGATCAAAATAACTTCTCACTGGGTCTGTATCTTTAAGCAAACAAACTGAACTATGTTACCCCTCTTAAAACAAGTCAGTTCCTACATTTGTGTCTCTGTCTACATACACACAAACACAAGGCAAACAAGGAAACCAAATTTTTGTTTCTGATTTTCAACAATTACATTACCCTCTGCTCCAGTAGCTTCAGAGTCCATTTACAGTGTGCACATGGTTGGGGGTAAAATTAATGTAATGATTGGCTTATTAATCAATTAAACTAAATTAATTTTTTTCTGTAACTATTTTAGGCTATAGGGCACCTCTAAAAACACTAGGAGAAACACGATGGCTAGCAGCCTGAGAAGCAAAGTGCACTGTTTAAATTAAAACCAATCCTAATTACTTAAAACAAAACGTAACCTTTTAAGGAACTTATCTAAATCATGACTGTGGAGAAGGCATAGACTTTGCCTACTTTGCACAGTCAGGAACAGTTGTATAGTAAATTAGCCTGCTAAAACTAAAAACTCTGTATACAGTGAAGGAAGATGTGAACAGTTAACAAACCAGCAACAACAATAACTGGGGCAGATCAGTGCCTTTTGTAGTTATCATATCTACATAGTGCACGCCCATGATTTTGTTTGCTGAGTGCTGAGTAAAGAAAAAAAAACATTAAAATTATCTGTACTTGGAATTGGTTAACTGGGATTGTATTTAGTGCAGAACATTCTGTCTTGTCCATAGACCACTGGTAAAGCTGTGGTAAGTAGCTACGTGAGCTTCAACTCATACTGAGTGAAATCTGATTACGAATACACCAAAATATGATAGGCGTTTGGGATGTATAATTCAACATCAAAACATCAACACTGCGTTTCCTCTTACCACGTGGTACGTTGTCAAAAAATAACCACCAATCAGGGATTTTTACCAGTGGACCGTTACCCAATCAGAAAAATGTGGTCGCGTTTCCAAGCTGCTCCTGTGACTAATGCCTGTCATATGACTCTTACACAAATGGAGTTAGTTTCAAGGAACTAGGTGTGCTTTTGGATTGATGAGAAAAGAGAATTTCTGTACCGATATATTTGGTACAAAATGCCTCCAACTCTTTTTCAGAAACTTTTTAATAAGAGAAATGCCTTTTCGCCACCTCCCAAATGCAGTAAGGAAGACCCTTCCTTCAGGTACGTGCCAACGCTAGCTACATAACGTTAGACAATGCAGTTAGCTAGCATAATGCTAGCGGATTGCGAATAGTCTGTTCCATGATGCCTCTAGGGAAGGATCATTAACTTCTTATTTTAGATAACGTTGTTATCGTAATAGAAGGATCTTGGCTACCTATGCCATATTATACGTAAAAAGAGTTTGAGTGCTGGCATTTCAGTGTGGTGTCCTGCAGACCTAACCTGACAACAGTGTTTGTTTGTGCTGGCTACGTGCCTCACCAGCAAGGCAACGGATTGTGGCTGAGCAGCAAGGCATCTAGCTGGCTAGTTTTGCTAAGGGTTATTTCTTTTGTTATGAACCAATTAGCCAGTGTTATGCCAGTTTAAGCTGCTTCAAACAGACTAGTTGAAATGTGGCATAAATACAAAACTAGTTTACACTAGACTAGTTTACACAAATCTAGTTTACTAGATTTTGGTTCTTTGCAAATGAAATATAAGTGGAATGACTAACATTTAAGTTATTCTAGCAGCAGTTAGCCCGAGGCGCGCGCAAGGACAAGGCTTGTGACTACAGTAAATGTAACGGGGACTATTAAACTGTAGTGTGATAATTACATACATTTGGTGCAATGCTGTGGTGTTTAATTGTCAGTAATCCAAATGCGCTAGTGAACACTGTCGAGGACAGTATGTGCTGAATACTGCCAGCACGTGACTTAAAGTTAAATGTAGCTATGGCAAAATGCTGCTGCAGCAAGGGACGCTTTGCATTAGGAAAAGTATGGCAGTGCCTTCTGTGAACTTGACATATAGACATGTTCCCTATTTTGTATGAACGGCACATAATGCGTTGTTGCATGGACTCCTTGTTTTTGATTACTTTTGTGCACACACACACGTATGTGTGCACACGTACCACACGCAAAACCAAGACACTGCGGTCTCCAAAAATAGCAGCTGTAAAACAGTACTCGCAGTAACGTATTAAACCTATTGTTGCCTGCCCTGATTTGTATATTCTGCGGGCAGTATCCAGTGCGCCAGCTACTAGCCTTGACCGTTAACCGCCATGTGATCGGTGGCGATGCCAGCTCGTCTAGGTGCTTTTCAACCTCTCGCAACAAATCTGGTGTTGGTATGCCGTTTTCATATTGTACATATTCTGCTAAAGTTAGTCAGAAATGCTCAGCTTAGTTTATTTGACGTTGTACCCCTCAGTATTCTTATCACTAGACTTTTCTGTACACTTCGTCATACTGTCAGCCAGCACACTACGTCATGCCTCTCAGCCAGCACGCTTCGTCACCTCTCTCAATCAACTAGTACACTTCAACACTATCAAATGCCTTGGCCCTTTTTATTAGCGTCAGCCATAAAGATGTCTCTGCCGCTGAGATGTATGATATTCAGTGCGGTTTGTGCCCCAGCCCTAGACTGTGTGCTATTGTTGCCAACGTGCTTTAGTGTGGGTAGCCTACATATCTTTGGCACCAGCGCTTCATTCAGGGAAGCACTGAGATATTCGGAGTTGACCTGTTCTTACCAACCAATTAGCCTAAATACTGTATGTCTGTTGTTTTTTTTCTTTTGGCATGTAATTTTATTATAAATGAAGAGTGTGGGTCTTTTCATGGACATTTGCGTATATTAGATACGCCTAAGTGAATTTTATTTTTAATATTATGTAGCCTGTTTTGGATACTCTGAACTTTTTTCTTGTAGGCCTAGTTCGGGCCAATTAATAATTTCTTTGTTTGCAAGTGATGCTGGGTCAACTAGTCCTCATCTCTGGTGATGTTTGCTACATGTCCTCATCTCTGGTGTATTTTTGTTGCAGGTTACTTTAGGATGGTAAAAATAAAGTAAAATTTACACATATTGCCCAGTGAGTTGGCATATAGTCTGTAGCAAAATAAAGGGCAAATAATTGCAAGAGAAATCCATAGATTTTTTAAAATGCTTTTCTAAAAGCAACAGTAATATGCATGCTGTACTCCGTAACAGACTTTTAAGCATCATTAATACTGTACAGCAATGTAAAAAAGCAATCCTTGAAAATGAGTTAATCAGGCCCACTTTGTCAACATTTAAGTGTGATATTAACAATAATAACAACAAACATGACAACTTCACATGACATCAATTTATTTAAGAACAGATAAGTGCTTATTTGTATTGGAGTTGATGTCTAATTAGCGTTTATTAGTTTGCCAACAACGGCTACAGTTTTTTCCCTTTACTGTTTTTCAGAAGAAGGTTTGTTTTGAAATGTTTGGAAATGATTTCAGCACATTCTGTCACTGATTGAGCATGAGTCTGTGGCAGGCCTGTGTATGTGTGTGGCAATGTTTATTGCTGCGTTTGAGTTGGAAGGGGAAGAAGATAGCTTGGAGGCCTAGCCATAGTAGTTTCATAACCACCAAGCAGAGCTGTCCTGTCATATGATCATCAGAACGCCTTTGTGTTAGCTCAGGTCGAGTTCCCTCCAGAAGGACACCGAACAGTCAAACTGGTCCTGTCTGAAGACTCCTCTGGCATGGGCGTATCTCGACTGCTCCTGGTAGCGCCTTGTCTACCTTTTAGAACATTGGCTCATTCTTTTCCATTCAGAAGGGGCTTCAGTTGTCGTCATGTCCTTATAAGACCTATTTTTAGACGCCAGCAGCTACAGGGTCGTAGTAGTAATAGTGTATTTTTGTGCAGTTGCTCCACCCTGGTGTAAGTCATAATAATTTCACCTGTCAATCGACCCTATGTTTTACCTTTATTGGCTTCCAGGGAGCAATCATTGTCTGAGTCATGTTGCCACTGAGACGTGTGACTGAGTGTTCGGTCAGCCCAAAAATGTCACAAGAGCCAACATATAGCAGACCTACCTGGCACAATGAAGCTTTTGCTACTGCTCATCTTCTTTGTTGTTTTCCCCTGAAGTGGTATCCCTCTTTGTAGCAGCACTTTTTAAAAAGTATGAATTTAGAGTTGGTTTGTACTGCAGGCTGAAGGTTTTTTTCAACTTTCCACAGACCTATTCCACAGATTTACACAATACAAGATGCCAACACATTACTTATGTTGGAGAACATTTTAATTGGGGTGATCAGGTACACAACATCAGCTCAGAGCCTCCTTGGATAGTGTTGTCATAAGATCAGGTATAAGAAATCAGTTTCCTGTCTTGAGTAAAGGTAGCTTGGATTGTTCTTCACGCTTCTTGGTTCTTAAAATCAGAAGAACTGGTTAACAAAAACCTTGCACAAATGCACAAAAATCTTGGCCAAGTCAAGCCTTAGGCTACTTATTGTGTCATAACAGTCATGTGTCCAAATGTCAATGTCATGCCATTCCTACTAAATTGTATGTCATTTAACTATTTAAAAAAAAGAGAAATATACATGTGTCAGGTAGTGCTGGAAAAGTCAACTGCTACGTCAGGCGAAATGATTCGTGCCACTACTTCGGTATGGAGTCGATTGGTGGGAAAACATTTTGCTGCAGTCTGCGACTCATGCCCTCATAACGGCTGTGTCATGTGCATCATGTGTAGCGCCACAGTGCTGACAGCCAGCGTTGCTCATTACCAGACGCCTCTGATCTAGTCATGTGCTTCAGGGCGGCGGTTGCTCCCAGCAGGTCATCTGATCTCCCATTTTCTCTTCTCACATTGGTGCACTTGGTGAGGGTTTCAGGTTGGGTGAGAACTCTTCACATCTAGATTGGACTAGGACGCAGTCATGGACAGGGAGCACTGTCTGAAAGTTTTACCATGTCCATTTGTTGGAGGTGCCTCTAGTATGGCACATAGAGACATATATAGCCCACACCTTAAATGAACAAGGCAATTCCATGGTGCAGATGGACAGATTTTTAGCCTATTTTTGTGTAACCTAGGCCTAGATGGTTTCTTACCCTCCTGACTTGGTCTAGATGCTGTAGGAACTGAATGATGCTAACAGTGAACTTCCAGGTGTGGCCCACATTGGTGAACCTGCTGGGGAGTATCATGTGATAATGACAGGGAGGCTTTCAGGTGTCATGTGAGTCTGGAATGTGCCTGAACCGGAAACTTGTCAATCAATAAGAACGCCGTCACGATGGTGAGGGACTTTCAGGTTGTCTCGTCATGTGCAGTATTGTAGTGGTAGGCCTATAACAGTAGGATCTACTGATGGCGTGGAAATTTTAAGCTTAAGTTGTATACTGGCTGTGTTGTAGCAGCCAGAGCTGGGCAGGTGATGACTGCTTTGCCCTTTGTGGGTTGGTTGCTTTTGTGTTTTTTGTAAATATTTGTTTGGCAGGCAACCCAAAATGTCCAACTATTTTTGTATGCCCGTAAAATAAAGGTGTTGCAATATAGTTACTTATTAAACTCTGTGAAATAAAGTCTCTCTTGATTGACTTTTCTAGTCCAAATTAAGAAAATAAGTGTGTGCAATAGGCTTTTTTTTTTAGAAAAGTAAACAAATAGGTCTATTTATTTTCTATTAATCAAAAGCAAGTTTTTAAATGGTAGTAGTGACCTACATGTTGATTTAGGGCGTACTCACACTAGGTACGTTTACTTGTACCATAATGGAGTACAGTTGTCTTTGGTCCCTGGTCTACACCTGGAGTCCACCTCTTCCAAGCGTAATGGCGTATTTTGCCCTGGTACAGCATGAAGCGATCACACTGGTCACACATACCGGAATAGGAGGGTGAAGTGTACCTGGTTACTGTACGGATGGCGGTGACATTGTCTAAGTATGCCCTTAATTTCATCAAAGGTATTATGTTGACAATTCACCGTAACAGCTGCCATTTAATCAAGCATTAGCAACTTTACAGCAAGCTGTTGACTACATCATGTTAACGCTTTTGAGAAATTCTCTGCTTTTGTGGCTTCATGTTAGTGCCGCCACTGCAGAAGTATGCTGTTGTTTTTGTGGTGCTTTGAAAAGTAAACTACTGTATCACCGCTGTGTGCTGTATTGGTAGTGTAAAGCCACATCTAGAGCTGGTAGTTTGTGTAGTGTGGTGGAAAAAACTCTGGGACTGAGGGAGCAGCACAGCTATGCCCCCTGCACACGTCCCATGAGTTGCTGCAGGGGAGAGGTGCAGATGGGTCACTGGTTCCCAGACAGTTACTGCCCCCCCTGAAGATAAAAATATTCTTTAGTCCTTCACCCGCTCAGGCCTCAGCCTACAGTTTGCAACCCCTTACACACAAACAACACACTTTTATAGTACACACATTTTAAATGACCACTAAATATAGCCTGTTATTATCGGATTCGGCAGATTTCCTGAAAATGTCCTCTGTGCATAAAAATGGCAGGTTTACCACCTTCTTTGAAATGAGCAAGCATCCTCTCCCCTCCCATTTCTCACAATTGTAGAGTACTGGTGAAACTGGGGGCGAGATGTCCTCATGGTTTTGGTATAGATTAATCATCTGCCCTGGCTTCCGCAGCCCATTCACAAACTTCTTCATGCTGTCCTAGCAGTGCAGGAATCGGGAACTGGGAAACTACCCATGTCAAAACGTCACAGTTCTAAATTGAGAGTGTTCACATGACCAAAAAAAAAAAGACCTAACAATCTAACGTTTAGTTGGTAAGGTAGTTAAAAAGCCACCATTGTGTTGGTACAGTCACCTTGGCTAATGGTCATGGACCTAAATAAATAACGAAATGACTATTTTTTTGTGCAAAGCATGTTTTAATTTTCACTTCAATTTAGAAGTGCTTTCGAAAAGCACTTTTAGTCTGACCGTTTTGGAGCCACTGCTACATAAGCATGTTTTTATAAGGGGATATCAAAATTTGATTTGGATTTGATGATATTTGTTTAACTGAATCTCTACCACTAACTGCATATATAAAAATTTCTTCATAACGTTACTTCATAACGTCCATAATTGCCTTAAAACACCTGAAGAGTGTATTGGTGTGGTTCTGCACGGCTAGCTCTGGGCCTTTTTCAAATGAAAATAATAAAAGAAGCAGACTTGTTTATCAAGTGCTCGGCACGTTATCAGATATCGCCAGCAGCAGTTTAAGGTTCAGT
Source organism: Coilia nasus (assembly GCA_027475355.1). Lineage (NCBI taxonomy): Eukaryota > Metazoa > Chordata > Actinopteri > Clupeiformes > Engraulidae > Coilia > Coilia nasus. The sequence goes on from CM050214.1 coordinate 27,637,030, forward strand.
AGGCATGGAGGCAGCGTGGACATTTCTGTTTCACATGTGTCATATTGCATCGGGAGAATAGGACCTGCTGGGTGCTGCCAAGTGGGTCGCTTGCTAGCTGTTTGCCTGCTTGTTTATCACTGTGCCTGGGATCTACTCTTACTCTCACATATACACACGCATAACTGCTGGGAAATCTTTTAGTTTTCTGTTTGGGGAAAAAAATGCAAAACAAATTCTTTGGCAGCTTGATTTGCTGAACATTTTTAACATGAAGTAAAAACTGTGATCTAGGTGGGCTTATGATCTAGGAATTTTAAGTAAGACAACTTGGAATTAAAACAATAAATTGTATTGTTTGTTTTATTAGTCAGAAATGTTTCCTGAATGAGGACAGACAGTGGCTTCCTAGTCACAGTCCCTTCATGTTGACGTATGGACATGGTCACTGTGGTTTGTGTCTGGAAGCTGTTAGAGGTCAGTGGCAGGGACCCCCCCCCACCTCCCGTTGTCCTCCTGTCGGCCGGCATGTATGTATGACGGCAGACGCAGGGAAAGCGGGGATGTCCGGGCAGCTCAGTTGGAGCCCTGGCTGTGATTCACATCCTTTAGTGCTCAGGAGACTGGCTGCTGGACTGCCCTGCCTGCCTGATTAAGTGACCGAGTGGGGTTGGGGGGCGGTAATGAATAAGGCGCAAGTCAATGTGCTCCTGTGGCTTCCTCTTTAAATTTTATTGCTTGGGGCAGACACAGGGCCTTGGATGAGTTCAGGCGTGCGTGTGTGCGTGCATGTTGGGCTGTAGATGAGGGGGTTGAGCAGGTGTTCGTTTTCACCCGTAGGAAAGTGATTAGGCTATTCTAGCACGGAGCGACCCCAGTCGGCGGTTTCGTTTTCAGCAGGCCAGTGTTGTATAGCAGCCCAGGCCAGCGGGGCTGGAGGTGGGTCAGGGAGGGTGGGGGTGAGGGTGAGAGGCTGGGGGAGTAGAGGAGGAGTAGGGGGGTGCAGCAGGCAGGAGGAATGTCAGGCTGGAAAATTACGATCCCCATCGCAGCTTTTCAAAATCGACCACGACTGGCGGGCGGAAATGCGTCACATGACACGACCCCATTCGCTCATGGCCTTTATGTAATACACACGGCTGCCTGTGGCATGCCCACCCCCTCCTCCACCTCCCCTCGCTGGAGCACTGCACAGAGTCACCCCGCAGGGAGCCAGCTCTCTGGGCAATGGCGGCACTCGTGTGTGTGTGTGTGTGTGTGTGTGTGTGCGCGTGCGTGTGTGTGTGTGTGTGTGTGTGTGTGTGTGGGAGGTCATACACCATGGGCTGGATTAGAGTGTTAGTGGATCTCTCTGGCTGTCACTTTCTTCGTTTTCAGGGGTATTTGGGGGACAGGGGGTGGGAGGGGTGTTGTATATGGGGGTACTGGGTATATGGCGGATAGTGGGGGGGGGTTGTATATGGGAGTAGTGGGTATATTGGGGGTAGTGGGGGGGGGTTGTATATGGGAGTAGTGGGTATATTGGGGGTAGTGGGGGGGGGGTTGTATATGGGAGTAGTGGGTATATTGGGGGTAGTGGGGGGGGGGGGTTGTATATGGGAGTAGTGGGTATATTGGGGGTGGGGGGGGGGTGCTGGTGGGGGGAGGTGTTGTAGGGTGGTAGTGGGGGGTGTTGCAGGGCTCCTCTCCTCGCGTACTGCCCGCATGCCTTTGTCCTGCTGCCGTCCAGCACAGTCCTGAGGTCACCTGACAGTCTCATGTTGTTGTGTGAATTTAGTTCAGTGCTATTCTTAGCCTGGCTGTGGCTACTGAGCGGGAGGGAGAGATAGAGGGAAAGGGAGGGAGAGAGAGAGAGCCCGCGAGAGGAAAGGAGGAGGAGAGGGAGGGAGGGAGGGAGGGAGGGAGAGAGGGAGAGGGCTGGAGTAAAGGGGAGAAAGGACTGGCAGAACCACAATGATGTCCAGGTATCTAGTAATGTTTCATCTGGGCTTTTGTGTGTGTTTGTGTGACTCTTTAAATTCTCGTTGGCTTTTCTCTCGATTTTTCTGTAGCGTTGACTGAATGGAGGGCAAAAGCTAGGTTAGCGATGTGTCAGTGTCTACTACATGTAGGTGGCTCTCAGTGTGCATGTGCGTACATGTGCTTTGCCATGCGTCTCTTAGTCCTGTGTGTGATTATGAGCGAGAGAGAGAGAGGGAGAGATGCTAGCGATCGATTTGGCTTCAGCTTGGGCTGTGCAGTTACCTGTGGGACAACACTAGTGTGCGGGTTGTGTCTTATGTAATCAGAGCAGATTGAGGCCAGAGGATTATGGATCGATGCTTTACTAAGTCCGTGCTCAACTTGCCGTTAAGTCTGTAGCCTAGTGAGCGCATTTGAGTGGCTGACCCATGGCTGAGTTTGTAAAGCTGTCTACAAGTAGCCTAATTTGTCTGAAAAATAATTTGCCTTTTTTTTTTGAGAGAGGGGGAGAGAGAGAGAGAGAGAATCCAGATGGCATTTGTGTGATGTAAAGAGCGTAGAGTTGCATGGTTTATAATGAGGATATGTCATGTTTGCTCCGTATTGTTCCAGCTACATATTTTTTCAGGCTGTAGGGTAGTGGACATATTTGAGGGGTTTTAAAAGGTTGCATTTTGTGGGACCCCTCCACCTGACTTCCATTGCCACCCTTGTGTCACACTGAGAAACATCAGTCACACATCTTGAGTGTGTACAACCACTTCATGTGATTAGGCCAAATATTTAGCTCCTGGATTAATTTCCTTTACCCTGTGTCATTGTTTGGGAGAATGGCTTTGGCCAAAGCTGCTGCAAGTTACTGGCCTGTGTGATTGCTGCTGAGGTGATCTGCCATTGATTTCTGGTGTTCAGGTGTATCCCAAATATTGTAATGTGTCTGTTTAAAATTAAAGGATAGGCTGACTGTCGTTCTCAGTGTTCACAAAGCCATATTGGCCACTGAGCGTAGAGTCAGACTGAATCAGCACCCTGGTTTGTCACATTTGGTCTGCTTTGCTTTTGTACCGAGGAAGTAGTTTTGGAGTTGAGTTTGTTGCCATGGTTTGTTAGAGAAAACATTTAGGAAGTGTTAGGGAAGTAACAGTCGTTGGTGTTGAGGTCTTTTCAGCCCTAAGAGTTCTTACAATGCCTGTTGTTGGGGTTCTGTGTGTGTGAGTGTGTGTGAGTGTGTGTGTGTGAGTGTGTGTGAGTGTGTGTGAGTGTGTGTGAGTGTGTGTGAGTGTGTGTGAGTGTGTGTGAGAGAAAGAGGGAGAGAATGTACTGAAAGGAGACTCTTGGCTTAGATGTCCTCTTAGGCTTTGTTTGGGCCTGGCTATGGACAAATTGCACCAATTTAAGCACAGAGGTGTGTGTGTGTATGGGTGTGTGTGTGTGTTTGCTACTATTGTGTCTTCTTTCCTTTTCAGCCAGACCTCTTTTAGACGTCAACCTATAACCTACTGTTCCAGTGTGCTGGATGGGGACAAGTTTGGTCGAATTGCAGTCAGTTGGCATTTTTGTTTTGTGTCAGAAGTTCCAAATGCCACAAGGTGTCCATTTGCCAGTGAGCAATCTAAGCGAGTTGGCACGAAGACTGTCTTTTGTGTGTGTGTGCGTGTGTGTGTGTGTTTGCGTTTGCACGGCTGTGTGAAAAGACTGTGTGTCTGACAGTAAACAGCCATACCCCCAATGCCAGGTCGCTCCACAGACCGCTGAAGTGTACCCCCCCTCCAGCCCATGACGCAAGCAGCCAAAATATCACAAGGTTGTGACTTAGCTGTTCCAGCCTGCTGTCAGTGGTCTAATCTACCCCACTAAACACAGCCACAAAACAGGACCCCCCCCAACACACACACACACACACACACACACACACACACACACACACACACACACACACACACACACACACACACACACACACACACACACACACACGCACACGCACACACGCATAGCCTACACACACATATAAACACACAGACACATAGCACAGACACATAGCACACACACTTTTGAGTGCGCTCACACACAAGCAGACACACACACACACACACACACACACACACACATTCTCTCTGTCTCTCTCTCACTCACATACAGACACGCACACACGCATAGCTGCCCGGTAACCCATGCCATGGTAACCTTACAGCATCCATCCCCGTGTCTCCATTGCCCAGGTATCTATTCTGGCCGTTTCCACCAAGACGGGGGGCACACAGTTCAGTTGTACCCCCATGGAGCGCAGAGATGCAGGGAATGACAGTAAAGGCTTGGCCTGGCTGGGCCACTGGCACCGTGTGCCAGCTGACGGCTTTACAATGGGGTGTTTAACCAGCTGCTATTTGGTGTATTTGGGACTGGGGGGGGGGGTTTGGCACATAGAAAAAAAAAACACTTGCCTGGATGGAAGAGCTCTTAAAAAGGGGGGGGGGGGGGAGTATTTAGGTACTCGTTTTCTCCTCGTTAAATCCACTTCTCCTGCTGAGAGCTTTTTTGGGGGTAGGCACATTTTTAGAAAAAAATCAAATGTATGGAAGAGCTCTTAAAAAATGGGGTGGGGGGGGGGGTATTTAGGTACCCGTTTTCTCCTCGTTAAGCCCGCTTCTCCTGCTGAGAGCTATTTTTGGGGCTCACTGTGTGGCCGAAGTGGTCGAGAAGCTGTATGAAGCGCGACGGGTGGGCATGCGGGCGCTACTAATAACCCGTGGGCTTGATTGTGAAGGACCCCGCTGACCTTTGCACAGGGCCCAGAGTGCTGAGTGAGGAACACAGGCAGTGGTGTGCGTGCTCTGGCTCATGTACGCCTGTGTGTGTGTGTGTGTGTGTGTGACTCTGTGTGTGACTCTGTGTGTGTGTGTGTGTGTGTGTGTGTTTGTTTGTTCCCCAGCTGGCCTACGCCTGAGCTGGAGCCCAGCCAGATCCGACTGATAGTCTATCAGGACTGCGAGAGGCGTGGAAGAAATGTCCTCTTCGACTCCAACACCAAAAAGAGAAGCACGGAGGAGCCCCAGGTGTCGGTGAGTCTTATCTGTGTGTGTGTGTGTGTGTGTGTGTGTGAGTGAGAGAGGCCCAGAGGACCAGGTTAGTCTGGCTGCTGAGGACAGGTAGGTAATGCCACTTTAACGCTCTCCTGTCCCCAGGCTATATTAGAGGTCCTGACCGGTTTGAGCTGGACGCCTTATCTCCAATAATAATAGTGTCAGCTGACGGCCCATGTGTAAGCATTCTTCGGCTTTCACATGACAGGAGGTGCTTTCTCACGTCTGCAGGCTGTCACCGTGCTGTCATGGGTTGCAGTTAGTCACTGCAGCCTGACACCCCTGCGCAGTTGAACTTGTCTTCCTCATGCACATTCCCCCTGTCTTTCTTTTTAAAGTGCACATTTTGCAAGAATTGATTTACCACTTGCAGAAGTAGTGGAGTTAAAAGTGCCCAAGATTAGAGAACATGCCAAAGGTTCTTTGCAGTCTTGCGCTTACTGCTGATGGCATTAACATCTAAAACAAACAAATAAAAACAAGTAAATTACACAAATAATAATAAAAGTAAAATCTGACCCATAATTAAAAACTGCTTGTAATCTGTTGTAATCTTGTAAACTGCTTCAATCATGTGTGACAGAGGTTTGTAATGCTTGCCGAGGGGTAAGATTGGAAATCTATGACTAAGATGTAGCCTAGTGTGGCCTCTA
>CM050214.1:27647706-27670206 GCA_027475355.1 Coilia nasus
TTTCAGGTTTGCCTACTGTGTGTGTGTGTTGGTGTGTGCGTGGGTGGCTGGCTGCCTGCCTGCCTGCCTGCATGGATAGGCATGTGTTAGTGCCGCATGTGGCTGTTGGTGTGTAGGCTACTTCTTATGCGTTTTTTTTGTGTGTTCACAGTTGAAATGTGTGTTTTTAAACAACCTGTTTGTATGTGTGTGTGTGGGTGTGGGTGTGCACCTGACATTGTGTAGAGCGTAGAACCACGTGCACCACTTACCTTTCCTTTTCCATTCATCCGAAATCACGTTGGCCCCTTCCCTTTCCACCCATGCTCTCTCCCTCCCCACCCATGCTCTCTCCCTCCCCACCCATCCTCTCTCCCTCTTTCTCCTCTCTTCCTCCTCCTCCCTTCTTTCTCTCCTTCCTAGTCACACTGTGCTTTTGTCCTTCATTTCACTGCCCTCTTCCACCATCCCGCTCCCCTCCCCTCCCCTCCCCACCTCACCCACTCCTCTCCGGTCCCTGTCAATCACCCACCCACCCACCCACTCCAGCAACACCCCCACCTCTCCTCCCCTCCCCGTGACATGTGGGTAAGTGGCAGGGCCGTGTGTCATTATGCAATCACACCGACCAACGCACCAGCTGCCTCCTAGTAATCATGGTTCAAGTCAAGCCGGCACTCTTCTTTATTTATTTATTTATTTATTTATTTATTTATTTATTTGTTGGTTTATTTATGAAACCCTCTGTGATTCACATTGTTGGCAGGCAGTGCCAGTCACTGCTAAATATATATTTATGAACATACTTCAAGTCAAACAAGCACTCATTTATTTATTTATTTAGTTATTTAGTTAGTTAGTTAGTTAGTTAGTTTATTAGTTCGTTAGTTAGTTATTTCTGAAACCCTACTTGAGCGAACCTAGCCACCGCATCAGAAGAAGACCTGGTACTGTGCTTCTACTGCTAGTGATTGGCTCTGCCGGTGGACATGTGGCGGAGTTGTGTTGTGCATGTGTGTGTGCGCGCGTGTGTGTGTGTGTGCGTGTGCGTGTGCGTGTGTGTGCGCGTTTTTTTCCCCTTTCCCCCAGCCAGGCCAGAGGTGGGTGGGCTTGTGTGGTGGTGCTGTGCTTGGGCACTTAAGCCTGTAAGACTGTAAGAGTCGTTGGCTTGCATCCTCATTCTTACTCCTCCCTCCTCTCTTCTCTTTTCTCCCTTCTCCTCTTCTCTCCTCAAGGCCACAGTAACCCCATGGACATGCCTGGCAGAGGGTTGTACGACGAGCGGGACAGTGGCATTGCTCGATCAGGTAATACACACACACACACACACACACACACACACACACACACACAGACTTATGAGAGTAGGAGTGTGATGTTATCCAGTGCTCTTGTCCCATACTGTACTACTGCGCCCCTTCCCCTTCCCTCTCCTCATGACCTGCGGAAAGCCCCTCAACACTCCGCTGCCCTTTGACCCTTTCCAAGCACCAGCCACGGTCAAATGGCATCTCCAGTTTTCCTGTATTCCCCCCCGCCCAAGCGATATAGCAGTGCTGGCCGCTGGGTTTGACAGACCGGACCTGGAAAAGCTTGTGCAATGGAAACCGACTCCCTGGCATGAGTGGCATGGGGGGAATGTCACTTTCTGTGTAGTGCATCACATGCAGTCTGCTTATATATAGCCCTGCTCTCAAACGTCCCCAGGGTGGGAGTAACTAGGAGGCTTATTTTGCTCCCCGTTTGCCCCCCCCCCCCCCCCCCCCCAAATCCCACACACCCCAACACCCCCCACTGCATCCTTTCAGAGCCTGCATTCACAACGCACTGTAAGGATTAGCATAGCCCTAACAGATTGACTAGTCATAATGGCTACAGAAAATGAAATATAGCAGGCTTACAGGATGGCCAGCAGCATGTCCCAGTGTTGACATGCCTCCCTGTGGGACTCATTCAGTAGCCTGGCCAGAACAAACTGAAGTATTTGGGGACTGACTCTGAACATGGCACAGTACTAGCGGTAGCAGGATAAATCATGTAGTCATGTATTAGATGTAGGATTTGATGCAGTGGGTAGGGGTTTAGATGGTGAGAATTGTGGAGGGACTGATCGATGATGTGATTTGTTTCATTTAGCCACTCAATAACTCTCAAACACACACACACACACACTCGCTCACACACTCACTTGCACACTTACTCACCCACTCTCTCACACTCATTCTGTCCCACTCACAAACTCACTCACTCTGGCCCATTCACACACTTGCTCGCTCTCGCTCGCTCTCCCTCACTTCCTCTCTCGCTCGCTCACTCACTCACTCTCTCACTCCCTCTCTCTCACTCTCACTCTCTCACTCACACATTCACCCACTCACCCAACTCAACTCAACTCATCTCACTCACCCACACATTCACTCACCCACACATTCACTCATCCATTCATCCTCTGCTCTCCAGCGTCTCTGAGCAGCCTCCTGATCACGCCGTTCCCCTCGCCGGGCTCGTCCCTCACCAGCAGCTGTGCCAGCAGCTACCAGAGACGCTGGCTACGCAGCCAGACCACCAGTCTAGAAAACGGAGTCTTCCCAAGATGGTATGAACCTTAGGAAAGCACCTCATTATCATTTGAAAGTGCAGAAATGTGTGGAGCCTAAAACGCATATGGTAGTCAATGTAGTAATAAGTGTCTAAACATATAGGAGTGTAAATCATGAATAAAACTGTAATTACTGTTGTGTAATATCCTAATAATGTTGTAATCAAGTCATTTAATGGCATTATATTAGTTCGTGTTCAATCTGCATGAGTTCAAGTCCTCTGCAGTAACACTTTGTAATGGCTTGTAGTTGTGTGGGAATTGAACCTGTAGTCTCCATGGTAACTGAGCATGGTGTTGGGATGTGGTCAGGTCTGTGGAGGAGAGCTTCAACATGTCTGACGAGAGCGGTGGCCCAAACCTCGGCGTGACCAGGAAGAAGAAGATCGCCATCGGAGTCATCTTCCTGCTGTCGCCCAACGAGGAAGAGAACAGCAGATTCCAGGACTTCTTCTTCTCACACTTCCCTCTCTTCGAGAGCCACATGAACAAACTCAAAAGTGCCATCGAACAGGTGAGGGGGAACACACCTGGCACAAAACTACTTCCTCTTCAAACAGTGGAAAGTGGAGATGTCCAATGATTCTTCAGAATTTAGTTCCTCATTCAGATTTTCCTCTTTGGTTTTGTATACCTTGTTTTGTGTTCTTCTTTTCACAAGCTGTTATATTTTTATTTATTGTATTTTATGTCTTTATATATATTTATATATTTGAAACTTGATAATGCTTCAGTGTTATTGGATCTCAAAAGCCAGCTCCCCATCATCTGACGGTTTTCATGTTGCTGTGTTGTCTTACAAGGCAATGAAAATGAGCAGGCGCTCCGCAGATGCCAGTCAGAGGGCCCTGGCTTACAGCCGGATGGTGGACGGCCTCAATGAGTTTCGGTGAGTTTATGGTTTCACCTAATGAAGTGTTGATTTGTCTCACGCCTTCTCATTTTCTGTTAACAGGCACACACTGCACCATTAGCTCAAAAAAACATTTACAGGCAAGAACTTTGGTGTGGATTTGAAATCCATTAAAAACAGCAAGGTGTCAAAATGTATACAACTCACCAGAAGCTAGACAAATATCAACAGCCTTTATGTAATATTAGCAGACAGGTTAATTTTCTACAGCCTTTCACCAAACACAGCTTAAAATAGACCCGAGATTTGTTTGCTTGTGCTTTTGGCCGGTCAGGTTCGATCATTGTCACAGGCCAAGTGTTGTGCAAGTTGAGCCCTTTTTAAACAGTCCTGCAAAGGGCTGGGAGAAGATATTTATGTGCATGTGCATGTGTTTGTCTGCTGGGGGTGAGAGAGGGGGAACTGGGCACAGGGGGATCTTAGCTAGTCACGAGACTCATGAGAGTTTTGTGTATCCTCTTCCAAAGTGTGTCTGGTTTTAGGGCTCTTAATCCTGCCATGTGACCCACAGTAGGGGTTGGCTAAGCCTATGAGCAGAGGACATGGCTGCCAAGTCATTCACTCTCTTTTCTCTCTCTCTTTCTCTCTTTTGCTCGCTCTCTTTTTCTTTCTCCCTCTCTCTCCCTCCCTTTATCTCTCACACACAAATACACACTCACCCTCTCTTCTCCTCTCTCTCCTCTCTCTCCTCTTTCTTTCTTTCTTTCTTTCTTTCTTTCTTTCTTTCTTTCTTTCTTTCTTTCTTTCTTTCTTTCTTTCTTTCTTTCTTTCTTTCTTTCTTTCTTTCTTTCTTTCTTTCTTTCTTTCTTTCTTTCTCTCTCTCACTCTCTCTTACATACACACATACATACACACTCTCTCTTTCTCTCTCACTCTCACTCCTGCTCTGTGTCTCTTCACCCTTACATAAACACCTCTCAAAAACCTCCTCAGTGTAGCGCTCCAGCCAGGACATAGTGTTTTGAGAAGCACTGCATGCTGGGATGAGGAGAGGAGAGGAGGGAAGAAGAGAAGAGAGGAGAGGAGAGGACTGTAGGGTGGCTCACCGCAACGCACCGCGCTGCAGTCATATGCCTGCTGGCACGCGGCCACAGCAACTTGACTCCCCCCGGGAGGGAACAGTATCCCTGTCACAGACAGTCAGCCCTGACCAGAATAGTAAATAATATGCCAGCGGCATCGCGGAGCAAGGCAATTGGCGAAGGCGATGGAACAAACAAAATACCTGCAGTATCTCACCTCTTGGGCTAAATGCGATGGTGGAACTCTTGGGTCCTGTGTTAGGAGCGAGAGTGCATTGAGGTCGTCGTGGAGCAGGACCAAGTGAGGGGAGGTGGGGAGAGGAAACCCCTGTTGTGAAGTACACTCGTGACACTTCCTCTAAGCCTGATTAATGGTCCCTTGCATACAAATAGACACACAACTGATTTACTTTAGTAATGACAGTCACAATAGTATGGTGTCGACTGTGTTTTCAGATGAATGTACCCAAGTTGCGCTCAAAAGAAGACACCTCAGGGATTTTTCTGTTGTTTTCTAATTATCACCCCCAACCCCTCAATCAGCTCCTAAGGTAGTGTAAAGTTAGACAGGGTTTTGGCCTAGCAGTCGAGCAGTCACAGGTTATCGGTGCCGAAAAGAGACGTCAAGAGGTCTTTTTATAGGCTACTACATCCAGAAATAAAGTACTGCGAACTGGAGTAGTGAACGCGTGGGAAGGGGGAGTATTTAATTTCTGCCCTGGCGGCCCCTGAGCCGTGCATGCAGGATGGGATGGGTGTACCGGGCCCCCGCAGTGGGAGCAATGTGCACACACAAGGTGCCACATCTGCACATTTTGCAGGTCTCACAAGGGCTGACTGCAGTACTGCTGCATCAGCCCCACCGTAGAGGAGGTTATCTGGAGTGCCCCCCCGACACACACACACACACACACACACACACACACACACACACACACACACACACCAGGGGTAGAAAATTAACTGCAAAATGTGGACCTTTACAAGAAACCGACAAATAAATGGTAAAATTCAGCAGCATCTTAAATGCCCGAAATGTACCAGCCACTTTCACATTTTACCAACATTTGGCTGCTGGCTGGTGCAAATTTCCATCCCTGACGCACCCACGCACGCACACACATGCATGCGCGTACACACACACACACACACACACATTTAAAATAAACAGGCTGTTAGCGGAGTGCAGTTGGCTCGTCAACAGGTTTGTATTAGTAGATGTTCAAATGAAGACAAACTACACAAAGGAGGATAGAAGTGTGCAGCAGAGGAAGTGTGTGTTGCATGAACTTTTTCATCACGTGGCCCACAGTGGTGTGTTTATGTATGGGTACGTGCTCTGGTGACATGAATATTGTGACATCTGAATCATGCGCAAGAATTTCCGTAAAGATTGCAGCCATTCTTGGTCAAGTGGGAGTGTGAGCTGTTTGCATGCACGTGTGTGTGTGCGTGCGCATGTGTGCATATGTCTATGCACGCGTGTGTGTGTGCGTGAGTGCATGCATGCATCAGGGAGTCTATTGCTGCTGCTCCTTCTTGGAGATTCCCCATGTGTGTGTCTGTGTGTCTGTGTCTGTGTGTGTGTGTGTGTGTGTGTGTGAGAAAGACCCTGGCTCCGAGCCCATTGTGGGGTCTGAGAGGAATTTCCCGACGATGAATCCACACGGAGGGTCTCCCCGGCGGAGAGGCCCCGGAGAACTGTGGCACGCCTGTTCGTCCGCTGACAATGACCTCGCTTGTTCTTCCTCTCTCCCTCTCTCCCTCCCTCCCTCTGTCCTCCTCCTCCTCCTCCTCCTCCCTCTGCCCTGCAGGACAACCATCTGCAACCTCTACACCATGCCCCGCGTGCCCGAGCCTGTCTGGCTGGCCATGATGTCGGGCACGCCAGAGAAGAACCAGCTGTGCAACCGCTTCATGAGGGAGCTGGCCTTACTGATGGAGCAGGCCTCCAAAAATCAGTTGAGTAACCGGGCCATTCCCCCATCCCCCACCTTCATATAGTAGTCATCCCCCCAACTGCATTCTACCCACTTTACTCCCCACTCCCCATGCACAGTCTAGACTCATAATCAACAGTTTCACTGCATGTCCTACTGCTCAGTATGTCTATGCATGTGACAAATAAATATCCTTCTATCCTTGTATCTCCACCCACCTATTCAGCCTCAAGAGAGTTCGGTTATTAGAGTCATAGCTGGGCAGCCTGGGGCATTATGTGGTTAGATAGTTGAATTTAGGATTTGAGGGTCGCAGGTTCGAATCCCTTTCCAATAGGAAGAATGTGGCTGGGGGAGTAAATAACCAGTGCTCTCCTGCTCCCTGAGTAAGGCCCACATTGCAGTATTGTATTCTGTACCTAAAATACCTTGTTCCTGTAAGTCGCTCTGGATGAGTGTAATGTAATGTTTCCAATGATGTGAAATGGTCTATACCTGGTCTATGTATGCGTCATCGTGCCCTGACTGACTGCCCTGCCCTTGTGTCACCCGCTTCCTCTAGGTTCCTTCCTGCCCTCATCACAGCCGTCTTGACCAACCACCTGGCGTGGGTGCCCACGGTCATGCCCAACGGCCAGCCGCCCATCAAGATCTTCCTGGAGAAGCATTCGTCTCAGAGCGTGGACATGCTGGCCAAAACACACCCCTATAACCCACTCTGGGCCCAGCTCGGTAAAGGATAACACATAGGCACAGATAACACAATACTGTTTCCTAAGCCTGAACAACATAACGGCAATTCATGTGGTGTGACCACAAACTACTGCTCTCATGCATGTAATGTGAAGAGGTTGCTAAGTGTATTTTAAGTTATGAAGTTTATTATGAATTTTAAGTGAAGGTCATTGCAAACTTGCACGCTGGATAAAAAAAAACAGTAATTTTCTCCATATAGGGTTGTGTGATTTGATTGCCATCTAGTGGCAGACTTTAAAAGGACTGGTTTGAAATTCAAAATATTGCCTAAGCCTGTGATGGTCAGTCAGTGGCATCTGTAGATAGTTAAAGGTACATGATTGAGTATCTTTAAAGGTAGTAAAGCTCATTATTTTTAGTTTTTTCTCAGTGTTATTTCGCAACTAGTTATAACAGTCTGCATTACCATTGGATGGAGATATTGATTCCTTATGTACATGGTTTTTTTAATTGCTTCCTGGTGGTAATTGAGAAGGAATGGTATTTCAGAATGCTTCCAGCTCAAGGCTATGCTCATTTATTCACAGGATTACTTTTGAAAAAGCTAGGGTTTGAATGCAGCTACCGATAGTGGGAGTGACTTGAAAAATGTGATTTAGATTTTTGTGACTATGCCTGTTGTTCCTGTGGGCTCCTCATTCATTCATTGTTCCGTAATGGCCTGCAGGTGACCTGTACGGGGCGATCGGCTCGCCGGTGCGGCTGGCGCGGACGGTGGTGGTGGGCCGCAGGCAGGAGCTGGTGCAGCGGCTGCTCTACGTGCTGACCTACTTCATCCGCTGCTCCGAGCTGCTGGAGACGCACATGCTGGACAGCGCGGAGGACGAGGCCATCGTCATGCCTGGCTCGCTCATCACCACCTCGCTGCGGCGGGGGGAGGTGGAGGAGTCCGACTACGTCCTGGTCACCGTGCACAAGCCGAGCGGGGACTACCTCTCGCAGAGCGCGGCCGGGGGGGAGGCGGAGGCGGAGGCGGAGGGGGTGGGCAGCTACCCGTCCGACACCCACAGCATGCAGAGCAGCACCTACACGGACACGGACGCTTGCCTGGGACCAGAGGAGGAGCCCGGCCAAAGCTCCCAGGAAACGGTCACGCACGTGTGCTGCGTGCCGGCCAGCACGAAGAACACACATGCGCACGCGCACACTTTTAGCACGGTGCCCATCATCCGCACGGAGGACGTGAGCGAGCCCACGCCGTGTAAGGAGATGAGCAGCCCCCGCGTGGAGGCGAGGCTGGAGACGGTGGTGTGCGTGGGCTCCACCTCGCCCCGCGACCTGCCCGTCATGCTGGGCCCGGAGAAGGAGCGGGGGGAGCAGGAGGGCGAGAGGGGGGTGCAGGCCGAGCCGGACGTCTCCGCCGGTCAGGAGGAAGAGCCTCCTCCCCTTCCCCCTCCCCCTCTGGCGGGCGGCACGGGCATCAAGGTGTTCCGCTCATCCGGGATCCCGCTGGAGAAAAAGCCCCCGGACAAGAGCCTGGTGGCGCAGTATCTGTCGGACGAGGAGGAGGAGCAGGAGCAGCCCGCCACTAAGGTGACGTTTCTCATCGGGGACTCCATGTCTCCGGAGTCGGACACGGAGAGCAGGCAGAGGAGGCTGGAGCAGGAGCTGAAGAAGCACAAAAAACAGCTCAAGGAGAAAGAACAGAAGCAGCAGCAGCAGCAGCAGCAGCATCATCATAAGAACAGCACCGAGCAGAGGAGTGAACCCAAGTCGAACGCAAAGGACCAAACCGCAAGCAGCGGGGGGAAGGACAAAGTCCCGCTCCAGCGCACCTCCAGCAAGATGCCCAAGTGGAGCCCCGCCCCGGAGGAGTGCATGGACTTCGACGAGTTTGACGAGTATTTCAGTGACGACAACCCCGTCGAGACACAGACTATCGACGAGGCGTCCAAAAAGCAGCAGCAGCAGCAGCAGCCGGCGCAGCAGCAGCAGAAGGCCGCTGGCGAGGCCAAGCCAAAGCAGGCGGGCGTGCCGAGCGTCGCGCGTCCCAAAGGGCAGGACTGCAGAGAGCCCAGGGGCGCTGGCTGCGGTTTCCACGGGGGAGCCAACAGGTGCACGGGCTCCTCCTCCTGCAGGTGCTGTTCTGCTGAGCAGGACAAGGGCATCGTCATTTCAGTTACTGTCCCCCAAGGGGACGCCAACAGCAGTTCAGGGGACCTGAAGAAGGTGGCCGCCGTCAACGACTGGGAGATTCCGCGCAATGAGAGCTCGGACAGCGCGCTGGGGGACAGCGAGAGCGAGGACGCGGGGCAGGAGCTGCAGCGGCCGGAGGAGCCCTACTACAGGGAGGACCAGGACGAGTGGCAGGACGAGGTGGAGGTTC
The DNA here is from genome assembly GCA_027475355.1 of Coilia nasus. Lineage (NCBI taxonomy): Eukaryota > Metazoa > Chordata > Actinopteri > Clupeiformes > Engraulidae > Coilia > Coilia nasus. The sequence continues at coordinate 27,657,242 of CM050214.1, forward strand.
CATTCCCAGGGTAAGGAGCATCCTCTTCATGCTGGGTTTAACAAACCATTACCACAGTTTGTTACTTAGTTTACCATTGCATAACATTGCATAAAACTAAGCAGACTGCTTTAACCAAACTGACTTAGAATTGAGGGAAAAACATTAAGCTCCGGCAAAAATTACATTTTTAAAGTAAATGCAAGGAGAACATAGTTGTAGGTGGGAATGTTGGTGAGTTACCTCATAAATAAAACTACTTTTAGATTTATTAAAGAGATTAATTCAGTTAATTAAGTTGTCATTGAGTTCTAAGTATCCAATGTAATTTGTATGTTGCTATATGTTTTGTTATTTTTTTCACAGGGAAAAGCTGGTGGAAAACTACTCTAAGCCTCATGTAGCAAACTTTGGGAGGTCTCTGTTCGGAGGATACTGTCCAACGTACATCCCCGACTTTGTTTTACACGGAACGCCAAACGATGAGAAGCTCAGGCAGAGCCTCATATCTGACCTGGCACATACTGTGCAGGTAAGCCTATCTTGTGTAACATATCTTGTCTAATATTACTGTGTATAGTATGTTGACTAATGGCTAATAACTATAATAAAATAACTTATTTTGATAATCATTCAAATTAAAACAATGGCTTGATTTTACTTTGAGTGTTATAAATCAGTATAGTATGAGTTTCACCTTTTGAAATAAAGTGATGAAATAAGTGAGTAAAGTAATTCAGTATAGTAAATAATAAAGTAATTCATTGAGATGTGGCTGTATGTGTTTTTGACTTCGCCACACGTTGACGTGTTTGGCCTGCGGGTTTGGTGCTTCGCCCTTGCAGCATCCGGTGATGGATGAGCCTATCGCAGAGGCCGTCTGCATTATCGCAGACACGGAGAAGTGGACGGTGCAGGTGGCCAGCAGTCAGAGGCGGCAGACCGACAACAAGCTGGGCAAGGAGGTGCTGGTGTCCAACCTCGTCTCCAGCCTCCTGCACTCCACCTACCAGCTCTACAAACTCAACCTGTCTCCTAACTTTGTAAGTGCTAGCTAGGGTTGGCTTGTTGGTAGCTAAGGGTTGACTTGTTGGCTAGGGTTGGTAGCTAAGGGTTGACTTGTTGGCTAGGGTTGGTAGCTCAGGGTTTGTAGCTAAGGGTTGGTAGCTAAGGGTTGGTAGCTAAGGGTTGGCTTGTTGGTAGCTAGGGGTTGGTAGCTAGGGGTTGGTAGTTAAGGGTTGGCTTGTTTGTTAGGGTTGGTAGCTAAGGGTTGGCTAGGGTTGGTAGCTAAGGGTTGGCTTGTTGGCTGGGGTTGGCTTGTTGGCTAGGGTTGGTAGCTAGTGCTGGCTGGGTATCTGCTAATTGTCAAACATGCGTCTGTGTTTATTGAAGGGTGCTGTTTGCACTAAAGTCAACATGTCTCTTAACTTTGTAAGTGCTAGCTGGACACCGGCTTGTTGTTGAAGCCGGTCTGTGTTTGGCGTAACAGCGCCGCCTAACCTTACATTACACTTAGCAGACGCTTTGGTCCAAAGTGACTCTGCATTGGCAACAGTCAAGTTCTGCAGTGAAAACAGTCAGGCTTCAGTGACCATTAAAGAACCTTTGTTGTATAAAGCTTGTTGTTGTCTGACCTTTGTAAAACAGACATGTTGTTTTAAATGTTTAAAAGCTGTTTTTTTTTTAAACCTTTGTTTTCATCCCAGTGTATAATGCACCTGGAGGACCGGCTTCAGGAACTGTACTTCAAGAGCAGGATGCTGGCAGAATACCTGAAGGGCCAAACCCGCGTGCATGTCAAAGAGCTGGGCATGGTTTTAGGGTGAGTAGTTTTTTATTTTACTGACGCTGCTGCACGTTAACCAAAAGAGATACATCAAGCTTTGAATGTACGAATGTGAAAATGTGTGATACAAACTCATTGTGAGATAATGGTTGACATGAAATGTGAAAACGAGCACATGCACATCCATGTCTATACCCATGTTTCAGTTTTGGACAGAAACAATCCTGCACAATATGTCTGTGTGCGTACTCACTACATGCACCTCTTCTGTGTTGTTATTTTTCAGAATCGAGTCCAGTGACCTTCCCCTGTTGGCAGCAATAGCAAGCACTCATTCGCCGTATGTTGCCCAAATACTGTTGTAGACCATCTACCTTCAGTGGAGACTCTTTGTGGCTGGAATGTTTTGATTTTTACCCCCTTTATCCTGCATATCAACTATGTAAAGCCACAGCCACAGTCGGACTGTAAGACCCTGTAGGACATCCATGGACCTTCGGGGTCATGCATACAGCGCTGGGGAAAAAGGCCACGTTCCAGCTGCCTGTAATGGAGACAATCTACCACTTGGGGGCAGCAGAGATGTCGCTGCTCCCAGTGATCACTAGATGGACTATCACCACAGGTACTCTTGTGAATCGTCTCTTTGTTTTTATTTTATTTGTTTTTAATCTGTTTACTTCTGTACCTGTGTTATTTGTTTTCACAAAGAAGACTAGAAAGCCAAAGAGAAGTTGTCTAAGACATTCATCTCTAAACAAGGAAGGGACAAGCAGACTGCTTTTCACCTCAGAGCACCTTTTGATATATAGAAACGGTATAGGCCTTGCTGCAAAGAAACAAGGATAGGATGTTTTAAATCACAGTGAAAAAAATGTTTTTTCATGTGCAATGATGTCTCATTTCATTTTACCCAAAGAAATTTCCTGTAATGCCCAAAAATGCCCACTTTGATTTTAATGTTGCTCGTTGAGGGTTTTGTCAGCAAAATTGGATATTTCTGGTCTTGGTGTTATCCAGTTTATTCAGCACTACCTCAAAGAAATGTGAGGATTCACAGCTGTATTTTAAAAGACCCCAGAAACATTTAAGGCCTGGATTAGTTTTTATCAGTGTAAGGCAAACTTGCACCTCTCAAATCCTTTGCTGTTTCTATAATGTAGGCCTATGTCATACTTCAGGTGTAGTCCTTAATCACTTAATTCTGAATGCCATTGATTCATGTAACATTTATATTTCAAAGTGAAATGCTGAACTATTTTCACACTTTACAGTTTATACAGCTTTGCCACCTTGTTTACTGCTAAGATGCATGTGTTAAAGAAAGAGTCAAAGGAATACAAGTCAGTCGTGCTATGATTACATGGGAAGACCTTTTGAGAATAATTACATGTTAATTTTATAAATGTGTAAAGGTAACTGAATTATGAATGACAAACATTTATTTTTTACAAGTATTTTTAATGTCCGTCAGTAAATCCATGAATTATTTTTGTCTTGAGGTGTCAACCCTCAAAGTCTTAAATGGACAATGTAGCATATATGGAATGAAGGTATGGGGAAAATGTCTTTCATTGGTTATAATGCATTGATTTGCTTTCAGTGTATGATGTTTGGCTTATGCAAATGACAGGCAATTCATAGCGTTTTGTAAAACACCTATTTGCATTTGCCTAATGTATTTATACTTACATTCTTTATACATGAACTCAGTTAAATTATTTAGAATGGTGTGTATTGGTTTATGTATATATTGTTTTCAGTTTGTTTCCATTTATTTGTACATAATGTCTTTCAATATTGGATTATTTTTCTGTAATTATCCTTTCCCAATTTTCTGGGAATGTTGTGCAATAAAACACGCCATTATTAAACTTCTAAATGCATCATGCAGGTCTTTACTACCTGGGGACAGTTTCACAGACCCTGATCTGAAATTATCTTTAAACAGCTTCAATTGGAGAAACAGTTCAAATGAAATAAAAACATCAAATTTCACTGTACAAACAAGTAAATCCCAAAAATAAGAGAAAAGAGAACTGTGTAATGAATTTGTCCCAACAGTTTTCAAGATAAATTTGCACAATGTAAATGAATTGCTCTCAATTAACAGCATATTTTAACAGCATTAACCTGCTATTGTTTGCTGCTAACACAACACAAAAACTACAAAATAACACTATTCACAATTTAAGCATAATACCATCATGCTTTTTGTTCTGGTAGAAAAGGTGCATTTTCTGAAACTGCACATGTGAACCTAGAGCAGTGTTTCCATCTGTGCCAATCAGACTAATAAACCTACACGTCACAGCAATTGTCCGTTTGATTCACGATAATGAAACCAGTTGTACCAGAATGATACAGATTCATACATGAAAATATAAAGTCACAAATCATCAGAAAATAGCGTAATATAAAATCATTGCAAAAAAGTAGAAACATACTGAAGACATGCACATGCTGATGTTAAATGTGTAGGATCATGTAATATGTTATGTTAATGTACATACACTTTATGGAATGAGATTTCAATGTGTGTGAAACTTCATAGAGCAGTTCTATTGTACTGTGAAATTTATTTGCTAAACAAAATTAAACTATTACATATTTCTCCCCCCCTATGGGCGGTCTTGCGTACTGCAGAACCCTGCACCTTCCCTCACTGTCACACAGCTGGCATCATATACAGTATAGGATGTCTGTGGTTGACATGAGAAAGTATGACGAGCACTGCAAATGGGCATCATGCATCATCATGGACTGCAGTGAATATAGGCAGGGACAGACCTTTTATACTCTAATTATATCGAAGAAAGAAGAGGGTGGAAAATGGCGTGGCAGCTAAGTTTTTTATCAGTAGTAGATGTTTTGTTTCATGCGAAACTCCGCAGCCGTATTACGTATACAATGTTAAGACAATTATGACCGTGAATGTAGTTTGCTGTGGTGCAAGGCGTCTACCAGACACCTTTCACGGAAAAGGTGTGGCTGTACAGATGTTTATTTATAGATTGCCCACGTAAATATGCCGACACACCCTGGCTGACTCTTAAAAGCCCTTTTTAGAGTCTTACTCGCATGATGAAATTAGCTGAATGATTTTGCCCAGTCATTACATTATTTTTAGGTCTTGTGTGATGGGACCTGGAATGCTGCCCATCATTGACATGAAGGCCCGCTGTTTTGAAGTATGAGGTCAAATATGACCTGATCTTGAGGGTTTTTTTTGCAGGAGGCAAGGCAGAAAGTCTGTCAGCATAACTACATAGATCAGCTGAAGGGGCATGTGCTAAAGCAGAGAAGCGTATGCCCCTGCCACAGAGACAACACCTATAGCTGTTCAATACAATTAACTTTTAACTTAAAAGTTAAATTGCTCAAAGGAGAACTTCGGTGTAAAATGAAAATTGGCATGTTAAAACATCATACCGAGTTGGTATGTATACTGAGGAGCAAAATTGATTTAGCCTGTTGCATTCAGAGTTTAACTATTTTTTATAGTTTGACCCAGAAGGCTAACAATGGAAGTGGTAGGTGCCCTTAGACGAAGCATGACGACAATGCTATTTTTAAACCATTAAAACAGCTCGAAGAAACTCCACATTCCATTGGTAGTACAACAAAGGCTCTGGCATTCAAAACCAACCACTGAGAATATTGTAAATGTACACAACGTTTATTTAAAAAGCTGTTCTTACATGCAGTCATTTGCAGTTGTTTCTTGTTGCCGCCATGATGAAAGTCCAAACAAGTTGATTGTACTACCTCTCCTCCTATTCTTCCTGCTGGTTCGTGTTCGTCAATCGACCTGTGCAGACTTTCATCATGGCGGGGACGAGAAACTACAACAAGGTACTGCTTGTCAAAACTGTTTTATTAATAAATGTTGTGTACACTTACAAAGTTGTCAGTGCCTCGTTTTTAATGTCAGGGCCTTTGTTGTACTACCGATGGAGTGTGGAGTTTCTTCGAGCTGTTTTAATGGTTTAAAAATAGCGTAGCCGTCATGCTTCGTCTAAGGGCACCTACCACTTCCATTGTTAGCCTTCTGGGACAAACAATAAAAAATAGTTAAACTCTGAATGCAACAGGCTAAATCAATTTTGCTCCTCCGTACACATACCAACTCGGTATGATGTTTTAACATGCCAATTTTCATTTTACACTGAAGTTCTCCTTTAAGGAAGGGCTCAGTTTTGACTCTGACTGTGTTTGTGCAGAACATGACCCCTTGTGGTGGAATGGGAAAATTGATAGATCATGATTGATGGCGAATCAGCTGGTTTGGTAAAGACCGGTACAAATTTCTGATAGTAGATAGAACTTTTAGCCAGGAACCTTAAAATGAACCAATGACCCAGTTGCCTTATGGAGAACGTAGAAAGGATGTTGAGACATGATATGTTTGGGTCTCCACCCTGCTATAGCTTTGGTGCCATAACCTCACATACACTGTGTGGACATACCTTGTTCTTGTACTGAATACATATAGGCTGATATACTCACATCTGCTTTCAGTCACTCCAGGACTTCTAAGAAAGCCTGCTGTTGCTGATCAGACATCCAAATCATTCAGAGACTTCAAGTATAGCCAAGCACTAATAAATGTTGGACGTCAGAGGTCTGTGGGAGAAATTCTGTTAAACTGATGTGACCAAGGACTGTATAGTCTCTGGATGTGACAGACTGACTCACCTGTTCTGACCTGACGAGTACCAGAATGTATAAAAGAGTTCCAGTTTCAATCTGTAACTGAAAAATGAAACAAAGATAAAAGTGAATGTATCAAAAGAGCAGCCCCGTTTGAAATCGCCTAACTCTGCTGGGATATTAATTGAAGTTGAAGGTAAAAGCGGCTATTGTTGAAAGGACGGGACCGAATCAAAGGTTTTTCAGATTGATTTCCAGCCCATAACCATGTCCAAAGGTGTGATTTTAAGATGCATGATGTAAAGCATATGGAAGACATTTTTCTCATGCCTCACGTTTCTCACCCTCCAGATAGCGTTCTATACTTGTCTAACCTGGCAGCCTCTGTAGATGGACCACCTCCACAGGTGCATTCCAACCCAAATTCAGTCCATTCATGTAGAATGGACTGGTTGCAAAATACAACAGTGTTCTTGACTTTAACACTGCAAATAATAAAAAACAATGCAGCTTGCAACATCATGAGTTAATTTCCCTAGAAACAGACAAAGTGCAAAACTGCTGACTACAAATAAAAATAAAAAGAAATAAAAAGGAACATTGTCAGGTCCTCAGGTTAAATGTTTCTGCACTGGAACTGAATTGTTTGGACATGACAGTAACTGAGATTTAAAATATTTTAACTGCATTGAAGAAGCTGTCTTCAGTGGTCCTGTGAACAGTCAGTGCAGTGGTGGCTATCACAGCTGACAGTATGGCTGGTAAATCTAAATCAGTTATTAGCATATCTATTCAGATTCCTCAGGGGTGCACTATTCTGTGAAAGCATTAATAAATAAATACGTAAATAAATAAATACACAGATAAATAAACAAATAGGCTTTCACTGACTTAGATTCTCAGGCACCAGTTCATAACTGGTCCTCAAATGAAAACTGGAAATCTATTTTCATAATTAATTAATAAACTGGTCACAGGAGGAACCAGGCTTTTTGGAGTGGCTCTCTGTTTTCTCTCAGACTTAATTGTTGTCCAATTTAAAACTGACTGGAAACTATGCATGAAAAATATATTCACACTACGAAACGTTTGAATATGAACATCAGGATTTCAGTTAGCTCCATGTATGTCACACTAGCCAGCGCGTCTAAACTGTTACATGGCTGTGAATGACAAGATGAATTGTGCACTACTGTATACTGGTATGCTGGCTGCTGCACATTTTGGGCTTGCATGAAAGAATATAATATTTGGCTACTAAATATAATATGCTATAGGGGGGCCCTTGTCGGTTTAGGGCCCTTAAAATCATCCTATCCCCTGCCAGATATGGTACCTTTGAAAATCTTCCATGTTATATTTTGCTGAACAAAGAGGTTATGTCCTTTTAAACAGCTCTACTGCTGAACTGTGTTCAAAGCCAGGTAAAACCTGATGTGCCCCATGGCATGTATTTGGAACAAGGATTTTGGATGAGGCTGCCGTGCCGTGGCATAGGTCTATTGGTAGGTCATATAGCCGACACATTACAGTTTTTCTCAGTCATTTTTGTACATTTTCAGGGTAAAAATTATATTTGGACTATATACATGACTGTTATTTTCTACTATCAATTGCTCATGTAATTTTGTTAAAAAATGATTCAACTCTTCTGCTTAATATTATGGTTTGCACATAATAGGCCTATGCTCAGGCATGAGTTCATTGCATCATCACATGGTGAAAGTGTTGTCGTCTGTCAAGTATATTCTGTTCAAGAGTTTTAGTAATGCCTTTCATATTATTGTAACAGGGACGTATGTGAAACTGATACTGCATAGACTACCCCCTGCAGATGCGGGCTGAGCCCATCGATTGGGACCAAAACAGCGGGAGAGCATAATATGGGGAGAGTACTTGGGAAAGAAGACGTTTGAAAGTGAAATGTCTTCTCGCGATGTTTTCGCAACAGTGTGGGAGTGTGCTTCTCATACTAGATAATGGAAAGTTGTTTGGGGGATATATGTAGCCTAACCTTGTAAACTAAGCTAACAATCTGAGGAGTTTTTACGAAACGGAATGTTTGGCAGTTTTTAAAATTATTTTACCTAGACCACATGCTGATATTATAGAAGTTTTGCGAATGACACAATACATACTTCCGTGTGGCTTAATAGAGGCTTAGAAGACCAAGCTCCTGACAGTCTCGACGTCGCCAAGATTTATGGAAAAGACTGCTAATTTAGCTCTGAGGAATTAGCCAGCGAAGTTGGCTGTGTGTGTTGATTTTTACCTTGATAAATGGCGCACATACGAATCAACACTTAGAAGGTGTAACAGCTGGACAGATGTCAGCCCAGAAAGGCATCAATTGAACTAATGTGAGTAAATTGTCATTTGAACACGTCGTGATTGGTGGATCATCCCAGATTAACGGCGGGACTGAAAAAGTCAACCATGCTAGTCAACTCTCAGCGCTGATTCGGGGGACTGAAATCCCTTCCATCCCTTTCGGTGTAGAAGATGGGTAACTCTTCAAAAAAGACTGTCGACGGATAAAAAATGAACACCTCTTACAACTGTACCTTCCGGCTTAGGATTTTAAGTCGTTTCGGTATTTGCAAAAGCATGACATCAGATTTGTGGTCGCCTCGGTACGTAACTTGCATGAAAAGTTAAAAGAATTTGTGTATCGTCTGAAAATCTTCTCCATGCTCGGGCGAAGTAAAGAGGCAAAGGTAGCCTGGAAAAGCTCACGGAGTACAACTGTGACGAACAATTTTATTTTTTAAAACGGGCAACTACTTGAAGGAGTTGAAATAAATGAAACAAACTCCAGTTATGGATTCCTCACTCAAACAGGCTCTGAAAAAGCCTCCATCACGACGAACTGCAGAGGTAAGTGATGCTGACATGTCAATTAAACTGACGTTTTGTTTATCCATTGACTCGTTGTCACAGAAAATGACAAGGGTTACCAACATCTTTGTTTTTTGTTTTTCGTTCTTTTTATCTGTCAGTCATATGAGAGCTTATGTCACTTCTAATAGACGAAAAGCTAACGCGCCAAACGCTTATGCTGCTCTTTCACTCTGTTTTGGTTTAACCCAGCTTAATGAAAATCCTATTGTTTGTGGGGAATATTGCATTTTTAAGAAGATTTTAATTGTTGTGTAACGTAGACCTGCTTGCATGGGTGCAGAAATAATCTCTAGGATTCTTGCTCGTGGTAGCCTTAATCAGAGTTTGTAGGTTCTGGTCAACAGTTGGAAAAATGTCAATTAAACCCAGTAGCCTATTACAAACATGTATTGTCCAGGCAATTGCATATCTCCCCATTGCTTTCTGTCAGGGCATTGCTTTAAATATGTCTGTGGCCGTTCAGAATTTCTTTCATGCCATTTCCAGACCTTTCCCATAACAGATGTGTGTGTGTGTGTGTGTGTGTGTGTGTGTGTGTGTACTACACTGGTTTAGACATGAATTCCTAGCCATGACATGAGCCATCGTGCCATTCACGGGTAGGAAGCCTAACCTGTTAAAACAGTTGAACTGGAAGATTCTGTCTGGAACTAAAGCTGGCAAAAACTGGCTTTCAGATGCAGTCTGAAAGTCATGCTGGGAGAAATCAGCTGAGAAGAATTTGTATTGACTCCCATTTATAATAGATTTTTCCTGTCACAGACCTCTTGATCGTTAATAATATGTGCTAACAACTGGGAAAGACTGTTGCCATTGCTAAAGAATATGTCTATTCTGCACTGTGTTTTTATTAGAGATTTAGATTTACCCCACTAGTGTCTACAACATTAAGGAACCCCCTTCAGAATGGTGATGGAGGCTGTGTGACTGACAACTGATGGGAAACCATGCTTCTCTGTTGTACTTGGTCTGTCAGACTTTTGACTGGAAAGACTAAAGGTCCACTTAGACCTGGAAGTGCCAAAGGTCCACTTACTTGACACTGCTGTGAAGTAAGGGACATGTATCAAAAGTATTCCTAACCATTGAACACGTCTACTGTCTGTCAGATCAGTCGCAACTGCTGCACAGTCAGATAAGGTCTAAGCCCACGTCAATAACACTTCTCACTCGGGTCACCATCACCTCAATTACCACACATATCTCTGCATATTTGATGGAGCCTCTGCCTCCCAGGGCTGGTTTCAAAGGTGAAATAAAATCATCTGGGGAATGTGAAGGACCCTGTGGACCTGTGTGTAAACATGACCAGCGTCTGACCTGCATCCTCAAAGCCCTCTTTGTGGCTCCTAATAAAATCCCCAAGGTTCTGATGAAGAAAAACAAGTTATTGCAGTGGGTTAGTCGGGAGAACAGGCGTGAAATTTAGACCGCTGAACCGAGAGCACAGCTTGCACATGCCACAAACTGTGCTTTCTGCCTCCGAGGGGAACTGACTGAGATTTCAACTCACCCTAGGTGAGAGGACAAACTTTTGTCCTAACCTGCATGTCATAAGCTGAAAAAAGCACTGCTCACACTTTACTAAAATGTTTTGTTGTTAAGGACATGGCATATACATAGCCTAGTAGCTGTGATGGTATAAAAAGTTGTTTGTCCAGAGTGAATTTTGGCCCTTTTTTAGCATTCACACAGGCAGTGAATGTTAGCAGCCAATCTTGACTTGACTAACTTAAGAGAAGTTATATTGTCTAAGTCAAATTTATTTATATAGCATGTTTAAACTAAAAAAAAACTGCCAGTTGCTGATACTGATTCTTGCCAGTTTACCACTTTGATGCTGATTTGGCCGAGCTTGACAGCACATGTGAACAAATGAATTAATCTGTCTGATAAGTAATTGACTAGGCCTACTGAGTGAGCAGCAGCTCTGCTAGAGGGCAAACGATTGGCAACGCCCCCCTCTTAGTGATGCCCCCTCCCTTTCTCCTCGCATGGCAAAGCATTCGGTGAGGTGCAACCCCTGAGAAAGCCCCCTAATTTTCTCCCCAGAGGCGCTCTTCATTGTGTATTTTAATCAAAGCCCCGCTGACTGCACCAAAAAAAACACTAGCGGTGCAGTGTTGGCAAGCTGTAGGAGATGACACAGATGAGGCCTACAGTACATAAGACTGATAAACAGGCTAGTGTTGCCATGCCATTATTACTCTGAGCAATCTCCGTTTGTAAGAGGGTTAGGCGCTCTCTTCCAGATTGTGTGTCATCTACGGTCATCGTAGATGATTGCAGATGATGTACGTAGCCTAGTGCGGTTGTTGTGTAAAATAAAAGATCTGTCTTTACGAAGTGCAGTTCATGAAGATGTTTACATATGACAAGTCACTCAGTCAAAACTGACCCGTAGTGTTAATGGTGAATGTCGAACCACAAGTGTCCTTAAAGAGCTCCGCCATTGTGAATTTAACACTCTGGCCCAGAGCGGTGAGATGTGATATTGGCAGCTTTTGCTTTGTTGGGAAAAGAACTGGCCCAGGCTGTGTTGTAAAACAGATACATTTGGGAGCCCTGCTGTTTTGATAGGCCAGCCGGTTGCACTGTATTTTTGGCTTTTCCAGCTCAAGAATAGCTGACTCACCATGGTGCCCACGGACTTGAGTTACTACCGCCCGATTTCAGCTCCACTCCTCCTCCCAGCTGCGCCACATGAAACAGAGCTGCCAAGGCACTCACTTGAGGTGCTGTTTGCCGTCCTGTGAAAAGGACAGGCAACTACTCTATTTTCAGGCCCAGCTTAACAGTTTGAACGTGGTGCTCAGATGCTGCCAAGTTTCCCTGCTAGTGGTACAACACATGGTTTGATCACACTTTTTACTTAAGTGGCGTTGCAGTGCGCAGACAGGCAGCGTTTGATGAATGTGTCTGACATGGTAGATGTCTTTCATGCGGTAAGGAAATGGGCTGGAGCTGTAACGAAAGTGACTGTGGTATAGCGAGAGCTTGTTCTTTTCTAAAACTCCTAGTAGTTCTAGTTGTAAGCCAAGTTCATGTGGCCTGAAATATGGCTGTAATATTCTTGGTGGAAATTGTATTGCTTCATTGTGAATAAACAGTCTCTTGGTAGTACTTACTTAGTACTTGAAACACAAGCCCAAGACAACAAAATGTATGATATTTTGTACGCATTCTGTAAAGTGGGGTCTCCTAACAAATAAATAAAATTCCCTGGATATAGATCAGAAATTGATCAGATAAGTAGCAGACGTAAGAAATGGGGTTATAGTAAAGCCTGACTGATCTGTGGTCTGCTTCAGAGGCCTTTGATTTGCTGTTGACAGCCATGGAGGAGATGCTGTTTGTGTGCAAAAAAGCAATATACCAGTGCTTGGCTAGAAGTGGAATCCGCAGCATAATGATAAATAATATACGCTTAGGTTTTGGGTTCTGATTTTTTGGGACGTTGTCCAGAATGTGTGTTTTGAGGGCATCTGCGAGACAGAAAAACAACAAGCTCCTGCATCACTGACTGTATTGCAAAACGCTGTTGAATTCTTTTTGTCACAACGCAAAATAAATATCAAATGATGAAAGAGTTGTTTTGTTGACAGTTCCTTTATCTAGCACTGTGATTTATCAGCCTCATAAATAA
>CM050214.1:27675206-27677706 GCA_027475355.1 Coilia nasus
AGCAGGGCATGTGGCTGTCAGTCCACTGGGCATACTGAAGCTAGGTGTATACTCGCCGCATGCAGAAGTGCGCGCGCAAACGTGACGTCACAGCGCCGCACGCCCATACATACTTCATTCGACACACACGGCAATCTTCTCCTCGTCAGAGGTGTCAAATGCCTCAGTAGTTCGGGAGCCTTGCGTGTCAGAGGAGTGAAACATGACTGAATTGCAGGTTTACATCATGATTTGGGAATTAAACTGGATAAATCCGAAAAGGTTTGAGTCAGTGTGTATATTTACAGTGTTTTCAGCTTTATACGACCTTATGAATGATGATAGGATAAGGCAAAAAGTTAGCTTAATAAACGAACTGCAGGTTTGCACCTAAGTTGGTTTGTGGATAAAACTGAACAAAATCCTAAAAGTTTTTAGTCAGTGTTTGTATTTCTTGTGAGTTTCCAGTAATATTAGCTGATTTGTAGCAATGGAAAATACATGTTTAGGCTGGGAGTTACTAGGCTAAAGTTAGCTGAAACCAGACTAGCCATTGCCTATGGTTTTCAATGGGGCTGCCGCGCGCAAGTTACAAAAAATCGGAGGTGCGCGCACGGCAAACCTGCGCTTGAGAACGCCGTGCCAGATGTGCACTGACGTCATTTTGACGTCACTTTTGCGCGCGCACCACTGCGCGCGGCGAGTATATCCAGGCCTTGAGGCTCTGTTGCAGTGTAGCTCTGACCTGCTGCACTCGTCTACTCTCTGGAGTTAGTCGTCGGAATGCTACGACTGCAAGCAGGTGTGACATATTTCAGGCTCCTACAGTCAGTCTGAGGGCGTCCAGTGAGCAGGGAGGTTAGGACGGGTCAGAGCGGAGGACCACCAGGGCTGGAGGTCAGAGGTCAAAAAGCCCTCAGAAACAATAGGCACAGGGTGGGCTGAAGACACAGAGCTAATGAGCCTGCTAATGAGTTCAAATGAATAGGTCTAGTTTCACGCCCCAGTGAGCTCTCTTTGTGTGGGTTAGGAACCTTTGATTGCTCTCTTGACTTTTGTGTGGTCTTCCCCTAGTTTGTCTGATCGTAGTCCGTTGGGCTGCAACCCTTTAGTACAAACAGGGTTTTTCCCTACAGATTGTTAAGGAAGACTCAAATGAGCCGACAGCCTATCTGATGGCCTGGTGACGGGGCAGACGTGCAAGTGGCCGCGTTGTGTTGAGGCACCGTGTGGCCGAGTTAATGTGCTCCCATTCAGTCTGTCTGCAGGAGTGGCAGACGCTCCATTGAAAAGACTGGCACGGTTCACTTGACATCCTGTATTGGCGTTTGGGCCAGACTGATCAATGGACCTGCGGGGGAAGGGTGTGTCCATGAGTGTGCTTGTGTATGTGTGTGTGTGTGTGTTCTTGTGTGTGGGGGTGCAGGGGGTAAGGGTGGTTGACTTGGGAGGTCAGGAGTGTCTCTGAAGTAGCTGGATCCAAATTAGTTTTACATAAGTGGATCTCACAGCCAGTGCACTCTACTGCAGGGGAACATCAGTGACACCTTCAGTGTGTCAGCCCTTTTGACAAGGGGAATTGGAGAGAGGCAGTTTAACGGCAGAAATGTGTAGAAATCCAAGTCAAAATGGCTGATGGCGCATGCAGCAGTCTGTCATTTAGACAAGGCGATAAACTGCAGTTTTACGTGAAGACTGGCACTTAAGTGGCACATGCGAAAGAGCAAATTGTGTTCTGTAAAGACAAATTAAGATGTTACTGCCACGTCAGCCTGGGTTGATTTTGGAGCTTGTGCTGTGAATTATGTGTGTGTGTGTGTGTGTGTGTGTGTGTGTGTGTGTCTTCATTAAGTGTGACCCCACTGGACTCTACCCTCTGTCGACGCTGCAGGCTTTGGCTGTCCCAGACCCCCTCCTGCCACATGCCTATGGCCACCCTTGGGGCTGTGCCTGACCCCCACATGCCCGCTGCAGGGTGACGAGGGGGGTGCAGGGTGACGAGGGGGGCTGCTGGTGGTGGTCGGTGGGGGTGAGGGATGCATAGGTCACCAGGGCCAATAAAGCTTTGTTTGGTTTCAATGCAACCCTTTAGGGAACTGCATGGAGGGCGTCATGGTTTTAACAAATTGGCACTAAAATGAAGCCTGGACATCTGGACACATTGTCACTTATTTTGTTTTGTCCTTGTGTGTCTTTGTAAAGATCATTTTCACCCACACCATGGGTGTTGGGGTTAAATAAAATGTCACGTTTCAGTATTGCATCCTGTAGGCTTTTTTCCCAAGGTCTTTTGCTTCGTTGAAGTGTAACTATGTGGTTGCAGACACCAGGCTACAAATTCTGTAAAAACTGCAGCAAATCTTTATTTTTCTGTCTTTACTTGTAGATCTACAGTTCCCCCTTTTCTGTTGGCATGTTTTGACCTGTTTTAAAGGTAGTGGAGATATGATTAGTGTGAATTTTTTTCTCTAAATGAGCAAAATGAGCAGAACCCATTAAAATGAATGAATGAACTCATTAA
>CM050214.1:27680206-27695206 GCA_027475355.1 Coilia nasus
ACTAGAGGCTGCTGTGTAAAACCAGAAGCCGTCATCTTTGATCACTCCTGTCATGCCCCCCCCCCCCCCTCCTCTTCTTTCTCCGCAGGTCCATGTGCACCTCGGCCAGGTTCGAGCGCTACGACGCCAACCACATCCTGTTCTAGTGAGTAAACACCCCAAACAGTTGCTCTGGCCACACGTCTGACACTTGCATCCTTTGCAGGCCTTCACAGGTCACCGTCCTTATATCAGGGATGGGTCTAATCTTATTTTTTTTTACAATGCTGTTGTTCTTTGTCCCGTGACAGATATATGGCATTGAATTACATCACTGAGGGGTATCTGGTTTTATTAGTCATATAATGGAGATGTTAGATGGGGGTGCCTGTCCTTCATGTTGTGTGTGTGGTTTTTCTTTTTTTTTTATCCATTAAACCCCCACATTGAGCTTTGGTGTTGTGTGACTGTCAGGATGAGTCCAGTCAGCGCATCAAACACAAAACATCATTAGATTTTTCTCTGTTAACTCTATGGTTAGTGCCTTTATCTAAGCTGTAGTCACACTTTTGAAACATGCTACTTCCTTCTTCCACATATCTGTCTCCAGAATTCTTCATAAATGTTCCTCGTGGTCTGTTTTAAACAGTGGTTTAGGTTTTAGTACTGAGGTGAAATCCCTTCATGGTGTTTAAAGATGGTGCACTGATCCAACTCTGGCTGTTAGAAACGTGTACAGTGTTTAGGAACTCTGGCAAAAGTCCCATGCAAGTTGCGTAGAAATAACCCGTCGATGCCATGTGTTTGGTATTTCTCAACCAATTGAATGGGACTTTCTCACAGCCTGAAATACTCTCCAAATGGGTGCAACTGGAACATTACATGACACTGGACATCCCATTTAAAAAAAGGGGAACAATCGTGTGGTTTTCAGTCCTTAGCACAGGTGCACTGTGGACAGTAAATGAAGCCTGTGTGTAGACTCTCATGATTCTCTGATCATCTCTCTTTTTTTCCCTCCACAGTCCAGACAACATCTCTACGTGCTGGTACATCCTGCTGTCTGGCTCGGTGTTTGTGAAGGAGCACATGTACTTGGCGCGATGCTGGTACGTCCCCCGTCTTTTTAGTTTTTCACAAAACCCTAACGCCACTTCAGGCAGCTTTCTTGGAATGATTCATACCACTACTGAGAAAGTGTGTGCCAATCCGTCTTGCACAACCAATGATTACTTGTCTGTACTCGCCTGCATTCTTCATAGTACTCATCTTTTTTTATTTCAACTTTTGTTAGCCTGGGGTCACCATTGTCCAGAGGCCTTTTCTGTACTGTTGTTTCTATATTATTCCATAAGAGGAAGATGGGTGTTGAGGTGACATCGCTTGATGATGTAGGCAGAAGTTTGGGGCACTGAAAGCAGCAGCGTTTGCTCCTACTGGCCCAGAGGCACATGAACTCTTTTGGCTCTCCGTCCGTAAGCAAAATGTCGTTCTTTAGACTCCCTCACTGTGTGCACATCTGCAGACACGACAGACACCAGCATGGGCAGGCGAGCGGTTTTTACCAGCGGACCGTTTTCAGACAGAAGAGGCTTAGTAATGAAAAAAAAAAAGTTTTATTCATATAGCGGCTTTTGCAAACTCAAGGTCACTACAAAGGAAAGCAGACAAGACGAACAAAACAAACAGTAAAACCAACTGTCAAATACAGGCAACCAGTAAGGCGTATGTTATACAGTGGTGGATGTAAGAAGTGTTTGTGAAAGTGATGAGTCATAAAATGTGATTTAAACAAAAAAGGGGACGAGCAGTCCTTGAGAGAGGCAATTCCCAAGCTTGGAGGCCATGACACTGAAAGACCTGCCAGCCAAGGTAGAGAGTTTGGTGCGGGAGACATCAAGGACTCTATGACTGCATGATCTGAGAGAGTGCGACGGAGTGCGAGATGGAAAGGCTGTGAAGGACTCGTGGTGATCGATCCGGTCTCAGTGAAGATGGCAGGAGGTGTAATACGCTGCCTGGCTGAAAGGATAAAGTGGCTTCGCATAGCCTCTCCCACTTATGTGAGGGCCAGTGTCCTCAGACAGTGCGCCGTAATGACAGCTCCCTGCTCCGCTCTGCGGTGCTCATTGGGAGCAGATGGCTCGGGGAGTCTCTGGCGCGGCAGCCAGACAGTAAGCCGCTCGTGATGCCTTTCATCTGCACCGCCGCTCCTGCCAGCAGCCCAGACATCATGGCTGACCCTCCCATGCTCATAAAACAGGGCCATTCCCATTAGCCTGCATACGTCAAAGTCAGACTACTTTATGTAAGACTATCAACGCCGGTCTGCACAGGAGGTTCGCTCTGGCTTAATTACCCCTGCGCTCTGCATTATTGCAGTTAAGAGACTTTTTGTTTTACTGCCTTAGTTTTGTTAATTCATCTCTCCAGCTCTGCCTAAATAGGTCCAAGCGGTTTGCGACACAGTGAAAATGGCACGTAAGAAATGTAAAAACAAAACAGAAAAACAGGAAACATGAAAACGTGAGAGGAAGTGCAGAGAGTCCAGCGGAGTGCTTAACATTCCTGCTCGAGCTGGAACGTGTGTGAGGTCATCGCATGGGGCCCTTGGTGCAGCAGGGCAGAAGAAGCTGTTGGGAACGCAGCAGAGCCTGGAGCCTGTGTGTGTGTGTGTCTGTTTTAGTGTAAGTATGTGTGTGTTCCCCCTCTGTCTGTGCTGAGTAGAATGGGGTTGGTGGTTTTCCATATAAATGTAAGTAAGAATAAATGGTAGTCTTTCATGTGTGTGTGTGTGTGTTTGCTTCTGTATGACTGTTGATGAGCAGCAGAAGGCTAGTGGTTTAGAAAGTGTGTGTGTGTGTGTGTGTGTGTGTGTGTGTGTGTGTGTGTGTGTGTGTGTGTGTGTAGGGGGATGGGGCTTCTGGAGAAGGGGTGGGTTGGGCTGGGGTGGTGTGGTTTGGAATGCGGAACTCCTGGCAGGACTCTGACTGAGCCATGTGTTCCAGAGAAGGACGAGAGCAGCCTCATATGCACCACACACACACACACACACCCACACACACACACACACACACACCGGCAGGAAATGAGCCGGCTCTGCTCAGCCACTGACGACTCCGGACACACACACACACACACACACACAGACACAGACACACTTACTCCCTCACACACACAGAGACTACTGGCTCAACATGGACACACTTCTCCTTCTATCCCCGGCTCAACTAGACCACATGGATTTTGGCTTAGGAACTCTCTGGAACTTATCTGGAAGTTGGATTCTGCTTTTATAACTAAAAAGATTTTTGGATAATGCTTCCCTCGAAACATTTTTACAGACTCTGACAGAAGACTAAACATTGGTTGATAGAAGTCAGATAAGTCTTTTGGCTGTGTTCCTGATTTGATTTGACTGTCCTTTAAAAAAAAAAAAAAAAAAAAAACTCTTCTCATGGATTCTAATATAAAGTGATTTTTAAATGGGGATTTTGGCTACATCATTTGAGGGATTAACCACTGCTTTTTTTACACTGGAATATCATGCTGTTCTCATGACATCTGTGAGTTTCTTGATGGTGTGGAATTCCCCTATGTTAATTTCTTGCTGAATATAAGCCTGCCCTGTGTCATGTAAGTTTAAAAAAAAAAAAACAGGGGAAAATGGGACCTGTGTAAGTCAGTCAGTCAGTTTTTTTCACTTTCATTTCAAAAGGAACAGTCTTTAAATCTCAGAAGGAATACAGACCACTGCCTCCGTCCAGTCCACAAGTAAGTAAGTGATCCGTGTCCTTCTGAAGCGGCCCCTGTCTGCCTTGTGGTCCAGTGTTTTGATTCCTGTGAAACCACAGACAGACGACGTGCTTGGCAGGTTTTCTTTGCCCATTTGTTTTCCAAGCCGCATGCAAACGGTGGCGGTGTATCGCTTGCCTTATCGAGGTTTGTCTAAAGTGGCGGTGTATCGCTTGCCTTATCGAGGTTTGTCTAAAGTGGCGGTGTATCGCTTGCCTTATCGAGGTTTGTCTAAAGTGGCGGTGTATCGCTTGCCTTATCGAGGTTTGTCTAAAGTGGCGGTGTATCGCTTGCCTTATCGAGGTTTGTCTGTATGGTGGTGGTGTATCGCTTGCCTTATCGAGGTTTGTCTAAAGTGGTGGTGTATCGCTTGCCTTATCGAGGTTTGTCTGTATGGTGGTGGTGTATCGCTTGCCTTATCGAGGTTTGTCTAAAGTGGTGGTGTATCGCTTGCCTTATCGAGGTTTGTCTAAAGTGGCGGTGTATCGCTTGCCTTATCGAGGTTTGTCTGTATGGTGGTGGTGTATCCCTTGCCTCATTGACTTTGTCAGATGCTAGATGCTATTTACAGTAAAAGACAAAGCGTTTGTGCCTAGTTTAAATTTCCGTGGCAGAATGTTTCAATAAAGGTCAGTCTCACACGTGACTCGTTTGCTGCCGAGTTGTGAGGCTGAGATGTGTCATTTGACTGGCCTTTGAACTGCGCTGTTTCAAGGCCTGAACAATGTTGTTGTTAGAAGGTAAAAAGGCCTTTGACTGCACCTGAATCATTCATGGCATTGTGTGGCTCTTTCTCGCTTACGCCACTGCTTCTGTGCTGTTTGACAGTCCCCCTAATCTATTGTTCCATCGATGATGATCTGCCGCGCGGGAGGTTGTGCTTGCTCAACAATAGCCCTCGCTTGTGACAGCAGGCAGCTCGCTGCTGAACTGTGCATCTGTTTTTCTGTTCCTGTTTTCTCTCCCTCTCTTTCTTTCTCTCTTTCTTTCTTTCTTTTTTCTCTCCCTCTATCTCATCCCCTCTCTCTGTCTCTCTCACTTCTATGTCTTTCTTTTTCTCTCCCTCTCTTTCTTTCTCTCTCTCTCTCTCTCTCTCTCTCTCTCATATGTCTTTCTCTCTCCCTCTCTCTCTCTCTCTCTCTCTCTCTCTCTCTCTCTCTCTCTCTCTCTCTCTTTCCCTCTTTCCCTCTCTCTCTATCTTTAAAAAAGTAATATCTCTAGTGTCAGCAGTGTGGGGTATCATGACAGAAATGGCCCCTCTTCCCCATATCTGTCCCGTGACCTGAATACATCAAATTTGCTTTCTACCGTCTCTATATAGATAGAGAGAGAGAGAGATAGAGAGAGCGAGAGAGAGGCAAAGAAAGAGAAGGAAGAAAAAGCTCCGGTGTTGTCAGAGACGGTGCAGTGGCAGTAGTCACGGGGCTAGCAGTTCCCAGAGGCTCCCTGTGCCGCTCCCCCTCTCCTCTGCTCACCGCCCCCCTCAGGACGTCTGCATGGAGCACACACACATCACCGGCACACACGGCTGTGTTTGCTGCAGACAGACCAACCACAGGTCCAGCCGTTTGGACATTTTGTCCCACCTAAGACATTTTCAGATGTAGTTTTATTCCGTGAGCATTCTGTGCAAAAGCTGCTCCAGCACTCAGGGCTCCTCTGCACCCCAGTCATGTTTCTTAGAACTAATTCCTAGAACTAGCGGGAGATTTGATTATGGCCAGGGAGGCACTGTAAGGTAAAATGCAAATGTGTGTTGCAGCCTTTCCCATGATACCTCCCCAACCCACCTTCTTTCCCCCCCGATGTTTACATTTCAGAGATGTCTGTACATGCAGGGCGGAGATGGGGGTAGGGGTAGGGGTGGGTGGGTGTGGGTTGGGGGGCTAGGGCAGCTGAAGTATATTTGGCACAGCACCCGCGCCTCTCCCACATCCGTGCCAGTAGCCTCTCAGAGGTGTGTGTGTGTGGAGCTGTCAAGTCAAGCCAGGGTGACCTGCCTCTCACCTAGACAGCTCTTTAGTTTCCGCGCGTAGCAAGAGCAGGGTGGATGAGAGGGAGGGAGGGAGGGAGAGAGATAGAAAGGGAGGATGTGGTTGGTGGGGAGGTGTGGGGAGAGGATGAAGAGGAGAAGGGTTCATTGCGATGAGTGAGGGGAGACAGGTACAGACAGGGGGAGGGGGATGTGAAGGGGTGAAGGAGGGGAGGGAGCAGGCCACTTGTGTCTGCGCTCACATTTATATTCCCAGACGCAGGGTTGATATTCACCCGCAGCACAGTGCACTGCTATCTGCCTGAGATGCCTGTGCTTCCCTGGCCTTGAGACAAAGCCACTGGACGCGACCTCTCCGGTGGTCATACGGATTGATTTCCTTTCTCACTGCCCTCCTATGCCCTTGCTTTCGATCGTTTTTGCCTTTACTTTTTCCTTATATATACATATATGTATTTATATATGTATATTACATGTTTTGTGCCTGCTCAGTCTCTGTCTTTTTGTTGTTTCATTTCAATAATCCCTGCTTTCTATAGGTAAGTGCAGGCCAGTGGCAGTCTCATCAGTGTCATCTGTAATGGGTTTCGTCTATGCTGTCCCCCTCTATTTCGGTTTCAAAGTAAAAAGTCACAGAAATGTGTCCCTACACCAAGCCATGATCAAAGCAGCTCCTGAGATGAAAGAGACTGATTTGTAGGGTTCTCTCTAGCGGACATGACCATGGGCTTTGTCTCTCATTCTCTCTGTCTGTCTGTCTCTCTTGTGCTCTCTCTCTCTCTCTCTGTCTCTCCCCCCCCCCTCTCTCCCCCACTCTCTCTTTCTCTCTTTCTTTTTCTAGCAGACATGATCATGGTCTTTGTCTCTCATTCTCTCTCTCTCTGTCTCTCTTTCTCTCTCTGTCTCTTTCGCTCTCTTTTTCTCTCTCTCTGTCTCTTTCGCTCTCTTTTTCTCTCTCTTTCTAGGGTTCTCTCTAGCAGACATGATCATGGGCTTTGTCTGTCATTCTCTCTGTCTCTATGTCTCTCTCTCTCTCTCTCTCTCTCTCTCTCTCTCTCTCTCTTTATCTCTCTCTTTCTAGGGTTCTCTCTAGCAGATATGATCATGGGCTTTTTCAAGCTTGTCTCTCTCTCTCACCCGCTCTCTTTCCCCCTCTCTGTCACTCTTTCTCTCCCTCTCTAGCACTCTCTGTCCCTTCCACTCTCTGTCCCTTCCCCTCTCTTCAAACCCCCATCTCACACACACATTCATAATTAGACTCTCTTGTAGAGCCACTGGTCCTCTCGAGCAGACATGATCATGGGCTTTTCCATAATTAGACTTTCTTGTAATGCCACTGTTTTTCAAACCGAGTGCTCACTTCTCCCTCCCTGCAATCCCCATGACGCAATGATGTTAAATAGAAATGCCGATAAGGCAATGATCATTGAAACGACTGTTGCTGCACAGTGCTTGCTTTTGTTATGTCAAATGTCCATGTCCTCCTTCTGTGGCTGAAACAATCTGAGTATCAAAGAAGGAGCTTCATAATGTAGCGGTAGTTGATACAAAATTCCCTCAGCTAGATTCTGCTGCTATAAAAGGCAAAGATGATGGTGGAAAATGAGTACATTTGTACCGTGTTCTTCACTGTATTGCAGCAATCAGGTGAAGAGCACGGTCGAAACCTGTGCTGATGAACAGGAGTGCGGACGCTTGTCTGTGTCACAGCTAAACATGACCCCACTGGTCAGGAGAGAGGAGCAGCTGCAAAACAGTAGTTTAACTATCTGGTGGATAAACAAACCTTAGGGATTTACCCTCTAGTTTAGTTTTTTATCCCTGTGGTTAATATGATAAGAGGTGTTCTTCAAACATAACATGACATCTTACACAAAAATATGAATCACTCCAATTCACCATACCTAGCTGATCTATGAAAGAGGGCGTCAATGAAGAATGTTTGCATGTTCCTTTGTAGGCAGCTGTGTGTGTGTGTGTGTGTGTTGGGGGTAGGGTGTGTGTGTGTTGAGGACGGCGGTGTGTGTGTGTTGAGGACGTGTGTGTGTGTGTGTTGGGGGTAGGGTGTGTGTGTGTTGAGGACGTTTGTGTGTGTGTGTGTGTGTGTGTGTGTTGGGGAAGTGTGTGTGTGTGTGTGTTGGGGACGTGTGTGTGTGTGTGTGTTGAGGACGTGTGTGTGTGTGTGTGTGTGTGTTGGGGGTAGGGTGTGTGTGTTCAGGACGTGTGTGTGTGTGTGTGTGTGTGTGTGTTGGGGGTAGGGTGTGTGTGTGTTGAGGACGGGTGTATGTGTGTGTGTGTGTGTGTGTTGAGGACGGGTGTATGTGTGTATTGAGGACGGGGGTGTGTGTGTGTGTGTGTGTGTTGGGGGGTAGGGTGTCTGTGTGTTGAGGACGGGGGTGTGTGTGTGTGTTGGGGGTAGGGTGTGTGTGTGTTCGAGGACGGGGGTGTGTGTGTGTGTTGGGGGTAGGGTGTGTGTGTGTGTGTGTGTTGAGGACGGGGGTGTGTGCTCTGTGTTCCCTGACCCTCTTGTTTTTTCCTGTGCAGCTTCGGGAAGCAGCTGGGTGGACGACGGGGCTGTGAATGTATCACCTTGGAGCCGTCCGAAATGATCGTGGTGAGTACACCAGTGCCAGCCCTCCGGCCTACGCCTCTGCAGGGCCAAGCTCTAAACTGTTTATTCAGCTCACTCAGCACGGCTTTATTTCTGGAGGCATGACCGCTCGCAACATTTGGAATGTTTTAGATTGTTTAGTTTTGTCGTCTTGGAGAAAAGACCACTTCCTGGATTTGCTTTCGTCCATCGTTACAGCAGCTGATGAAGGGAGAAGTTGAATAGCCACAATGAAACGCAGGATCTTGGTGTTGCCTACACTGTGAAACGTGACCAACATTAGCGTCAGTCGATACCTCTCCGTCCACGCTAAAACTGTTAAATTTACACTGGACCTCGTCATTTTAACTAGCTGACTATCCGTCATGGAATCTCTTTAACGTAAGCAGCAAAAAATTACAGTGTAAACAGGGCAAGCGATAAAAGTGCTTTTCAAAACGTTGCTTCCCGTTGCGTTCAGGTAGGACATTCCAGTCGAAAATAAAGTTGCCGAACTGATATTGTGGTTATAAAGCTCGCTCGTGAGGCTTGCTGTCTGGACAAGGTGGCCGAGAAAAAGCCTCCGCCTCTGACATTGGTGTGACACGGTCAACTATCTCCAGGAGGGGCAGCCTGTCGTGTCCACCCAGGGGGTTGCTCACACGTGGGGCAGGGCCCCTGCAGCTGCAGAGTGAGTGGGGAAATGGCCGCCCGCCTCTATTAGATTTGGCGGCAATGACGTCTGGCTGGGGGGAGCAGAGGCAAGGAGGAGGGAGAGGGAAGTCAAAGCCGTGTGTTTGCGGTGGCCTGGGTGATTAGCTTCTGCTGAAGCAGGGGTCGGTTTAATGGCCTTATGTAAGCCAGTTGTTGATGTCAGTGCTCTGCCTCTCTCTCTCTCTCTCTCTCTCTCTCTCTCTCTCTCTCTCTCTCTCTCTCTTTCTCTCTCTTTCTCTCTCTCTTTATCTCTCTCTCTCTCTCTCTCTCTCTCTCTCTCTCTCTCCCCCGCGCTCTCACGCTCAGCTGCTCTGCTACGTCTGCTGTGATGTAACCTTGACGACTAGTCCTGTGAAGATTCAAACCACATATCGCTACATCTATACATATTCTCACAGAGTCCCGTGCATCAGTGGCAGGACTCTGTCCTCCCTGGATCATATTCTGTGCACGGATCTTTTCTGATTTCTTTTAATTATTATATAGACCTAATACCCTGGGTAATAGCCTGGAAAATAAGCAGCCATATGGGTAAAGGAATGTCAAGTACACTTACGTGTAGAGGACATATAATGGTGACCTATAATGATGTTTTTGAGACTTCTTGTGCTGACCTTGAAAACAATCTCTATAATGGTATGCCACCTTGGCTTTTTCATTTCCTTCAAATGCATTCATACGCATATGTACACACACACACACACACACACACACACACACACACACACACACACACACACACACACACACACACACACACACACGAGTATGCCCAGACATCCCGAGCCAGTAGCCCAATTTACCTGGCTGTTACGTTAATTTCTCGTAATTGCCCTAAATTGTCTTGTAAGAAGCAGTATGAAGTTGACTGATGTAGTCCCTCGCACTCTTGCTTTGCTTTGGAGCGATGATACACCCGGCCCTTTCACTAATTGAAGAGACGGGGAATTATGGGAGGTAATTGGACATATCATTAGAGAGGAGAGTACTCTGACGTGCGTGCCATTTCCTGTTGCCGGGGGGGGGGGGGGGGGGGGTGTTGTTATGTTATTCGCCACCACACTGCACCCACCCACCCTCCCCCCTGCCTCCAAATGTGTTGTGGGAGATCTTGAGGACCACACACGTCTTATCCCACCTTCTAAGATAGGCACGCACATTCTTTCTCTCTCATGTTCTCTTCTCTCTCTCTCTCTGTATCTCTCTTTCTCTCTGTCTCTGTCTCTCACGCGCGCACACACACACACACACAAACACACACACACTTACTCGCACAGCTGAAACACTCAGACAGCACCTGTTCATTCTGCTGGCACGCTCCAACTAACCACTATGCCCTGTAAAAACACCAGGCCTGTTACCGGTGTACCAGCCTGTTACCAGCAGGAATTACTGGAATTACTGAAGAATTCCCATTCCATCACGCAGTGAGCTTTGAAGACTTATATGCAATACGCAATGTTTACTCATTCACTATAAAGTGCAATATGCATGGCAGCAAAACAGTGTAACCTAAACACCCTGGACAGTGCAGTATGTGGGGGACGAGTGGACATTTTGGACATGCCCTTACTTTTATGTCGACAGGAACCACCCCCCGCCCCTTGTTCTAAAGGTTGCCCTCTTGCCCAACCCTAGACTTGCTGCACCGTAGATGAAGAGGGATATGCCCTCTTATCTCACTGGAACCGAGGGCAGTTAGACACCCACCGCCTCATGCTGGGGGTGTCTCAGCCCCAATGTGTCTTTAGTTGATAGTTTGCGTAAGTCTCACTCCACGCACACACACACACACACACACACACACACACACACACACACACACACACACACACACGTTTGTTTTTCTATGCTTGTGGGGACCTTACATTGACTTCCATTCATATCTAACTAAAGAATGCTTAACCGTGCCCAGACCAAAACAATCCTTAACCCTAACCTGTCAGTAAAGAAATGTTTTTGCACTTTTGCTTTTTTCAGTAACAACAAAATGGCCAAGAAAACGATCATGATGTCCTCACAGGTCCATTTATAGTTTTCCTATTGTTGTGAGGACATTTGAAATATGAATAGAAATACATGACCGCACACACACACACACACGCACAAACACAAACACACAAACACCCTAAACCGTCATGTCGGCTGATGATAGATGGGGGCGTCAGCCGTCTGTCTCTCATCTCCCCGCTGCGGCTGCGGCTGCCTCCCATAACCACGCTGATGGATGGCCGCTCAGCCCCAACCTGACAGCACCCCAAAACGGCCCCCAGACTTATGCCTCCATTTTTTGGGGGTTTTGAGGGGAAAAAAGGAGAAAAAATATCTCCAATCTGTTCTGTCTCCTTCACTAGAGAGTTGGGCTCTTATTTCTGTGCCAGGTCCTTGACGCTCTGTAGCTGATGTTACTGCACAGTTCATGTTTGCTAGCAAGGACATGGGGGGGGGGGGGGGGAGAGTACCTATGGACCGATGGGGGCGTGGGGCTGTTTAAAATGTCCAAGACAAACTTGTAGACTTGTATGTCTTGTAAGGTCTGACTAGCGCCGAAAATAGTAAGATGCAGGAGTGTCTACTTTTTTCCCTAATGTCTCTGGTGTGCGTCACGTCTCCCCGTCTCCTGGGTGGAAAAAGAAGTGGTGCGCTGGCAGGGCTGTCACCCCAGTGGCCGAGGGTGGGACGTGCGGTCTGGCTGCCAGAGGGGGCGGGAGTTGGTGCTGGAGCCCTCTACAGATGTTTTCCCGCCAGTGCCCCCCCCCCCCCAATCCTTTCTCTCTTTCTCTCTCTCTCTCTCTCTTTTGTTCTCTCTATAGATATTTGTCTCTTTTTGTCTCTCTCTCTCTCTCTCTCTCTCTCTCTCTCTCTCTTACACTCACACACACTGTAGCACACTCTCTCTCTCTCTCTCTCTCTCTCTCTCTCTCTCTCTCTCTCTTTGTCTTTTACATTCACACACACACACTGTTGCACACAAACTCTCTCTCTCTCTCTCTTTCCCTTTCTCCCTCTCACCCTCTCTCTCCCCATC
This sequence comes from Coilia nasus, assembly GCA_027475355.1. Taxonomy (NCBI): domain Eukaryota; kingdom Metazoa; phylum Chordata; class Actinopteri; order Clupeiformes; family Engraulidae; genus Coilia; species Coilia nasus. The sequence goes on from CM050214.1 coordinate 27,692,306, forward strand.
CTTCCCTCCTCTCTCCTTCCTTTCCCTATTTTCATTATTTTATGTTTTTCTACCTCTCACTTTTTTCCTCTGCCTTTTCTGTCACCCGCTCTCTTGTATTCAGCCTGTGTTTGTTTTCAGTAGGTCCTCCATTGTTGGCCTCTGACCACTGTCTGACCGGCTCAGTGCTGCCCAGCAGTGCTAGGAACATTGACATGGAGCGAAACCGCATTCTAGAGCATTCTAGAGCATTCTAGAACAGTACAGCTCACTCATGGCATGCTCATGCATTTGTTTTCTTCCCCGTAACGCTGAAAGCTTACAAAACCTTTCAGCAGCAGTGTTGCCAAGGGCTTGGAGTTGTGTTATGTAATGTTAACTTGTAGAAAACTCCAACAACAACAGAGTAGTAGAATGGGTCTTTAGTCTTGCCGAGAATGAATTCTATGGCCGGAATCCGTTTTTTTGGCTCGCTCATGCGCTGAGAGGATATTTGTGTATTTACAGTTTCCTACAGGAAGCTGTGGCCTCTCTGCAAGGTCTGTGCTGTCAGACTCACACAGCGCCTAGAATGTGCTGCCTTGCTCAGAGGTCTGGCACGTATTGACACATAGCCCTTAAAGACACACACATGCGCACACACACACACAGGCACACACACACACACACACACACATGTGCTCACACACACGCGTTTCTCATTGTGTGGCGGGTGTTTTTGATTAGCCTCGTGTTGTTTTTGTGAATGCCGTTCCCATGAGCCTGTTGCGTCTGCACCGGCTGTCGCTGGTGTGGAAGGCCTGGATGTTCAACCAGGGGGCTGACTTGGGCGGTGGCAGTGGCGGTGACTGTGACGCTGGTGGCTCTGCCCCGCAGGTGGAGAACGGCAGCGAGGGCGAGGACGCGGCGCTGCAGAGGGACGGCTCACAGAGACACTCGCGCCGGCGCTTTCGGCGGGTCAACCCCCGCGGCGAGCGCGAGATCGTCACCGACGGACAGGACGCCACCAGACCAGCCACGGTAAGAGGCTCACGCTTTTTTAGTTTTTATTTACTGCCTACCAGGAACATGTGGTGTGCTGCTGACACGAGTTACCATGGGCACACACTTAGACACTAGCACTCTGTGTGTGTGACTCAGAAGTCTCTAAGAGCTCCTTTATACCATCCCTTTTATATTCTTAGCCAGACACTTTTTTTCATGTGTGAGATTCCAATGAAAGCATGACTGTTTATATAAGAGTGTGTGTAGCATATGGTGTTTGTTTATACTAAAGTTGTTGTCACTGGTGAAAAAGGGGATTTGTCAGTTGACATTTGTTGTACGGCATGATGACGCTCGTATATTCCCCCGCTGAGTAATCTGGCATATTGGGGGAGATGTGAGTGGGAGACTCCATCTTGAGTGGCTTTCAGTTGTGAGTGGTGGTAATCTGTCTGACCCACGTGCCACTGTGGCATAGAGGGTTAGTGAGTGCTCCCTCACCAGCATACTTCCCCAACTCAGGGACTAGTCAGCAAGGGTCAGTACAGGCTACAGTAACGTGATCTTCTTTTTGGAAGGTAAATGTGAAAAACGTGTCTGTGAGTGAGTGTGTATGTGTTTTGGTAGCTTATGAATGTATCATTAAACAGTTCAGGACATTTTTATCTTGGCCCTCACTGAAATAATGACTAGTGAATAGCGTGTGTGTGTGTGTGTGTGTGTGTGTGTGTGTGTGTGTGCGTGTGTAAAGGAGTGTATCTGTGCTTTGGTGTTAGTTCTATCAGGGTCTTATAACTGTGTAATTAAACTGCTCCCCCTCTCTGTCTCTTCACCATGTGCTCCGCCGTCGTGTGTCTCCTGTGGATGTCGGCTGCTGTCCCACCAGGACTATGCTGATCATCAGGTGAGTGAGAGGGTCCTGTCTGTCCTCAGCGGTGTTTGAGCGAGCACACAGAGTTGTAGACAGCAGCGTTTAACCAGAAGGGTGGACTAATGGTAGTGCGTCTGAGAGCTTTGAGTCGCTGCTGTGGCTGTCTGTGGAGTTGATCTTCATGAGCTGCCCAGAGCTGTACCCTGGCTGGGTAGAGCCACCGTTAAACATAGTAGCTAGAAGCCCCTTGTGGAGGAACTAGCTAGGAGCCGCTTGTGGAGGAATGTAATGGGACCTGTTGGCAGCAGTCACACTTGAGCGCTAAGCTATGGGAGTGTGATCCAGAAAATTTAACTGGCATACATGCTCCCAGTAGGCATCAAGTCAAGGACTAAAACTACCAGTAATCATGTGATGACAGAAACTTAAAAAAGATATATTTCTTTTCTTAATACGGTCTTTTCACCTATGGTTCAGTATGTTTACAAAGTGCTAAGATCACTGCATTCTGTGGTCAACTTTGTGATGCCTACCTCAGTCATATTTGCTAAATAAGTAAATATAACTATTGACGTGGACCTGAAAGGCACTCTGTGTGTGTCTCAGGCTTAGTATTCACTCAGTAGGCTCAGTATTCACCACGGCACCGGTCTGCCGCTCACGCACGCATTAGTGTTTATCTTTCCTCTGAGAGTTTGCGGAGAGGTGGAAGAGCTGTTAAAACAGCCAGCGGGGAAGGGAGGGGAGGGGAGGGGAAGGGAAGGGGACGTGACCAGGGTCATTAGTGATGGGTCATGGGCAAACACCCAGCGTTCACCAGGTCACTGTGGATCTCCCCCCTTCTCACTTCTCTGAGAGACGCTAATGACGGCCCGGCCAGAGCTGGAAACAAACTGCTTCACTCCGTGTTTTGTGATGTCACACTCGCTGTGTGTGTGTCAGGCACATGCTATTTCATCATGTTACATCAGCAGTGAGTTAAAGTGCAGGACATTGGTATAATCAGGACCTAAATTAATGACATTTTAAACAGCAGTAGTGGCTCTTTTCGGTTTAGAAATGGGTTT